>BDMV01000005.1:13385168-13740434 GCA_008326285.1 Oryza officinalis
AAAAAAATAACTAATTGCACAGTTTGCGACTAATTTGTGAGACGAATCTTTTGAGCCTAGTTTCGCAATGATTTGACAATGTGATGCTACAGTAAACATTTGCTAATGATGAATTAATTAGGCTTAATAAATTCGTCTCGCGGTTTACAAACGGATTCTGTAATTTGTTTTGTTATTAGTCTATGTTTAATACTTCAAATGTGTGTCCGTATATCCGATGTGACCCGCCAAATTTTTACACCCCTGGATCTAAACACCCCCTGAGTCAATTGGAGCACATAATCAGTGAGATATTTTATCGTAATGGGAAGATGAACTGTTTTGTTAGACCACTCGTCACCTCACTTTTTAGTATCAGAATATATATATAGCTATTTCTGCTTGACATAAGCGCATACCATTATGAACTAGCTTGATAACACAATTAAGAAGAAATTATGAAGAATCCACGAGCTAGGTATCTACTCCAGAAAAACGGTTCATAAATAACAAAACTCTGACTAAAGTACACTGAGACCATCAAAATGTGAATTATCATAATTACACATCTGCATGTCTTGTTTGATGACTAAGGTGATGTTTGAATCTTCTAAAGATGAAAAGATGAAGATAAAGATCAAGTGTTTCATGTAAAACGAGATGACATTAACGTGTGATTAATTGAGTTTTAATTATTACAAACTTGAAAAATAAATTTATCTCATAATTTAGAACTACTTTCATATAAAATTTTTTCGCACAAAACGCATCGTTTAGCAGTTTAAAAAACGTATCACGATAATCTAAAAGTTTCTCTCTGCTTTGTAGGAGAATTGAACGCGGCCTAAATTAAATTAGTTTCCGGGAACTTCATAAATTAATCTACGGCCGTAGCTTGAAATCCATGCTGAATATATTCTTGGCTTTCTTCAACTTCTCCCATGGAAAGCTGCGAAGAGAAAAAAAAAGTGAAAAGAATGTTTTAACTTCACTCTGTATTATATAATTGATTTATTTTGGTTAAATTGCTAATGCGCATCAATCAGAGACTACCTTATCTTGACCTGCTGCAACTTTGTTGCTTTTGCTCGTAATGACTTCATAATACCATCTATCGCTAGTTGCCTGGTTGAACAGGAAAATTCAGACAAATTCATTATTCCAATTATAAATCCAAATCATATCCGTAGCTCAAATAAATTAACAGAACTTATAAAAATTGCCCCAAAAAATGTCTGATCAACATACTTTGTTTTCTGGTTCTTCCCTTGTTTTTGCTGATTTGAGGTGCCACCTAATGTTTTCTGTGTGTAACAAGTACAATGAAGAAGCTATTGGTATGAGGGAAAAAAAAGAGAGTTTATAAAGCGACATGAAAGCAGAAAAAGAAAAAAAAAGCCCTTATGGTCCCTCTCCCTTCCTTCTCATGTCGCAGAGACTGTATATCAGATTTAATTTGCTCGATCTCGAGCTTCAGATCACGATATTCCTTGGCTAGACGTTCCTTCTTATCACCTAATTAATCAAAGAACACAGCATAGAAGCAAAAAAAGAACGTTAAATAAATATCAAGCAGACTAAAATTATACAATCTAAGTATACAATAATTACTTATGGTGGAAAAGCATCTATCACTGCAACGAATACTCGATCATGCATATTTGCTAGGAGCCTGCAGGAAACGTTTAGAGCACAGACAAATTTAAGTATGTAACCATATCGAGTGTGTGCTAATTGTTCTATTTTCAATCACCATAATAACCCAGTACTAAATATGTCCACTGAACCTACAGATATATTCCTGAAACCGTACTTATGTCTCTTAAAGATAAAATACCTCAGTGAAACCAATTTATTCTAGATGTACTTGTTCTTGTCGTAGTAATCATGATCAATGCAAATTAAGCATAAAATGATTAATTATATATGCAAATTAAGTGTGCAAAGGTAATAATGCATGCCATATACATATTGGAGAAACTATTTAAGCGATGCGATGATACTCACGTAAGCGATGCGATGCTACCCAGGTCTAACACGCTGAGGACGAGATAATCACTCAACGCAGAGAACGGTTGCTCATACTGCTTCAAATTGTCGAAACTTGGTTTCGGCAATAAGAAACTGGGGGTAACAGTCAAGCGTCAAACACGATGGGTTAGTATGCAAAGAGGTTTAGACAGGTTCAGGCCCTCTCTAACGAGAGGTAATACCCTACTCCTGTTTCGGGGATTCGATCCGCCGAGTGATTTATTGATCTCTTGATCTCTTTCAATATGTGCTCTCGTGAGTTCTCTCTCTGATTCTCTATATTCGTCTATCCCTCAAAGGACGCTCTACCCTCGTTATATAGTCTTAGAGAGTAGGCTTACAAGTCGGAGACCCTATCATACTTTATGTTGGACTCCTCAGTCTTACCAACTATGGACTATGAACCGTTACCTTATTACAGAAGGTGAATGCAGCAAATGGGTAGGGCCTGCCGGTTGTATTGCAAACCGAGGCCAAGTGCCAAGTGTAACCTAAGTAATGCATAGTTTGCGGAATCAACATACTTAATTTAAATTATGTGTTCAATTGATCAAAGGTGACTTGCCTTGCTCGAGATCTTGAGCTTCTTCCTCAAAATCCGCGCACTGCGGGTCTTCGGGCTCCGAGACTACACGCGAAACGAGACGACTCAACAAAGCGACAAAAGAAGCCCTATTAAAGACCACTAATCATGCCATTGGATAGATCTCGATTTTTGAGGAATTTTGGAAGTGGAACGGGGTTAATCGGACGAACGGTTGAGAAGATAAGAATTTCCGAAGATTAAAGGATTTTCTGGAAAAAGAAAAGGAATTATTAATTCCTTGGAAAAAGAAACGAAGGAGGGATGCAATTTAGACTTTATTTTGGGCGGCTAAGGGCAGCCCAAAAGAATAGAACGGGCGCGGCCGAAATAATTGGGCCGACGGCCCGAAGGGAATTGGCCCATGGCCGATCGGCGCGCGAGAGGGAATAGGCCGATGGGCCTAGCGGCCGATGGGCCGGGGGCCGATGGCCGAGTGGGCCAAGCGGGAAGGAGGCCGAGTGGCCGAGTGGAGAGAGAGGGGGGGCCAAGGCCGACTGGGCCGGTCGGCCAAGGAGGCCCAGATGGCCGGCCTGGTAACGCGGCCCGGCCGATACGCGAAAGGGAGGCCGTTGGGCCAAGGGGGAGCGAGGCCGATGGGCCGGGGCAGGCCGCGGCCTACGCGGACGGCCGATCCGGTGGACCGTGCCCGTCGCGCGGCGCTAGGGCGGGGCCCGCCCGTCGGCGGCGCGGTCTATGCGGACCGAGGACACGGAGGGGAAGGAGGGAGTGCGCCGGCTGGCGCTTGCGTGGTGCCTGCGTGGCGGCCACGTAGGCCGGCCGGGCGAGCGAGGGGAGAAGGCGCCGGGCGACGGCGGCGATGGTGGAGGGGTTCGGGTGACGCGGTGCGTGGCCGACGAAGGGAAGTGGCGCCGGAGCAACAGGGGTGAGAGAGGAATCGAGCCACCGGCTCGGATCGGGCCGCAGGGAAGCGACGGCGGCCGGCGACGGCTCAGGGAGAGGGCGGAGGAGAGGGGTGGCGGCCTCGGTGGTGCTCCGGGAGGAAGCCTACGGCGCTATCCAACGCGCTACGCCGAGAAAAAAAAAGGAAAAGGTGGAGGGGAGAGAGGGGTTTACCGCGGCAGGCCGGCAAGCCGGGGAAGAAGACGATGCGGGCGCGGCGCGGCTCCGGCCGAGGGAGCGGGCGGGCGAGACGACGCCCGGAGCTCCTTCGGGAGCCCTCGGCGGCGACGGCGGCGACGGCAAGGGCGGCGGCGGCAGCGGGAAGGGGGCGAGCTCGGGGAGGCGGCAATGGCGGCCGGGCGGAGGGGAAAGAATGCGGCCGAGCGGGGGGGGGGATTTAAAGAGGAGCTAGGTCGGTTTTGGGGAGGGGGAAAGGTCGGTTTTGGCCGGGGAGAGGCAATCGGCAAAGCGGAGCGGGGACCGGCGCAAACGGCGGTGCGACCGGGTGACGTCGGCGGCGGTCGGCCGCCGGGGAAAAGAAAAAGGGGGAGAGGGGAAAAGAGGGGTTGCCCCCCTTGCCGAAACAGGCAAGGCGCGCGGAGGAGGGGGGGAAGCGCGCGCGGCACCTTGGCGGCAAGCGCGCAGGCGGCGGGGCCGAGGGGACCAGCGGCGGTCTGCGGCGACGGAACGGCGCCGGCGGAAGCCGTTGGGGAGAAGAAAGAGAGGGAAAAGAACGGCGCGGGAGCGGGGATAGAGAGAAGAGAGCGGAGCGCTCTCTCTCTCGGCTCGGCTCGTGCGACGCACGTGCCCGGCGCGCGCGGGCCGAGCGGCCTGGCGCGGCCCAGCGGGGAGGGGCGAGGCCGAAGGGGCTGGGCCGGCGGCGGCCCGAGAAGGAGAGGAGAAGGAGGGAGCAGGCCGAGAGGGGCTGGGCCAGCGGCGGCCCGAGGGGGAAGAGGGGGAGAGAAGGCCGAAGGGGAAAATCGGCCCAGGTCAAAGGGAGGTAAACCAGACTTTTCCTGAGAGATTGAAAGGAGGAGTTTGAGGGCTCGGATTTGAAATCCGAACTGAGAGGGGAGACACGAGACCTTGGCACACAACAAGACTCAACTGAAGAGCAAACTTTTGCAAATAGGATTTTTAGAGGAATAGTTTTCCCGCTAACGCCGCGACAAAACGGGCGTTACAATAATGCATGTCGAATTTTGAATCTTGTATTTGTGTAGCCCCCGACTCTATGCTTAGTTGGGAAACAACTGAACATAGAGTCAAGAACTATAGCTTGTCATTGAGTAGCCATTGCCTGAGTGAAGATACGCATTGAAAATGTCTTGTTGAGGCTCCTGGAAACGTCGTAGTTGGTGAAGTGACGAAGCTTACGAAATAGAGGCAATAGAACTAGTTGACGATGAAGTCGTAGATGCCCAACAACGGTGATGTCACCAATCAACCGTGTAGGCGGAAACACCAGTCGGCGGCGGCGAAGGCAGACTGACGATGACGTCGTAGATGCCCAACAACGGTGATGTCACCAATCAACCGTGTAGGCGGAAACACCAGTCGGCGGCAGCGAAGGTAGGCCGACGATGAGATCGTAGACGCCCAACAACGGTGTTGTCACCAATCAACCGAGAAGGCGAAAACACCAGTCGGCGGCGGCGAAGGCAGGTCGACGATGAAGTCGTAGACGCCCAACAACGGTGATGTCACCATTCAACCGTGTAGGCGAAAACACCAGTCGGCGGCGGCGAAAGCAGGTCGATGATGAAGTCGTAGATGCCCAACAATGGTGATGTCACTAATCAACCGTGTAGGCGGAAACACCAATCGGTGGCGGCGAAGGCAGGCCGACGATGACGTCGTAGACGCCCAACAACGGTGATGTCACCAATCAACCGTGTAGGCGGAAACACCAGTCGGCGGCGACGAAGGCAGGCCGACGATGACGTCGTAGACGCCCAACAACCGTGAAGGCGAAAACACCAGTCAGCGGCAGGGAAGGCAGACCGACGATGAAGTCGTAGACGCCCAACAACGGTGATGTCACCAATCAACCGTGTTGGCGGAAACACCAGTCGACGGCGGCGAAGGCAGGCCGACGATGAAGTCGTAGACGCCCAACAACGGTGAGGTCACCAATCAACCGTGTAGGCGAAAACACCAGTCGGCGGTGACAAAGGCAGGCCGGCGATGATGTATAATTGATCGATCCTGTAGTATAAACACATAGGATGAGTAGTACCTGATACAAACATAGTACTTGAGGAAAATTCAAGCATTTTAAAATATTTATAAGTATATATTTCTCCTCTTGTTGGTTTTGATTTCCCCGAGTAGATGACTCCTCACGTTTAAATACTCTGCCCGACTAGTTATTAATATGAGTTCGTCATTAATGAAACAAAGTTTCACATATCAGAGTTTACTACTCGGGTACTTTCGTAATTGTTTAGAGCAGAAAATAAATTATTTTATCTTTATGCTTTTGATTTCTTCCGAGTAATACTTAGCACCTTGCGTCATACACTCCATCCAACGAGCTCCCGGGTGTTAGGATTCGGCCCAAAGGCAACTATCCATCAACAAACCAAACGGAAATCATAGGAAAAATAGAGTTGCACAACTCGATCAGCACTTTTTTTACTCGGATTATGTCGCAAGCAATCAAGATAAATATTGTGAAAATTGTTGCAAAAATATGATATAACATCTGTAGCCCCCGACTCACTGCTCAACGGAGGACCAGCTGATGAAGTGAGGCAGAGGAAAAAGAAAATGTCATATAAAGAAGAAAAATTAATGATGACTTAGCTTTTTGGTATTTCCACCGGTGTCGGCAGAGGTGGCCGATCTAGGGATAATGTCATCCATCAATGATGACGAAGACACCAACCGTGGAGGCAAAGATTCCAGTCGGCAATAACGAAGACGACCGACGGTGAAGACGACGTTGCCATCAACAGCGGCGGCGGAGCACACCAATCGTGGAGGCAAAGAAACTAGTCGATGATAAAGTCGAGGCTGCCGAAGCGGAACGCCTGCCCAGAGGCGAAGGCGAAGTCGTCGATGCCTAATGAAGATCCATCGCGCTTGTCGGCGAGATGAAGAAGAAAACTTGACGCAGAGCCCCTACCTGGCGCGCCAACTGTCGAAACTTGGTTTCGGCAATAAGAAACTGGGGGTAACAGTCAAGCGCCAAACACGATGGGTTAGTATGCAAAGAGGTTTAGACAGGTTCAGGCCCTCTCTAACGAGAGGTAATACCCTACTCCTGTTTCGGGGATTCGATCCGCCGAGTGATTTATTGATCTCTTGATCTCTTTCAATATGTGCTCTCGTGAGTTCTCTCTTTGATTCTCTATATTCGTCTATCCCTCAAAGGACGCTCTACCCTCGTTATATAGTCTTAGAGAGTAGGTTTACAAGTCGGAGACCCTATCATACTTTATGTTGGACTCCTCAATCTTACCAACTATGGACTATGAACCGTTACCTTATTACAATGGTAACGTAATACCCAAGTCATAAGCTGGTTTACATAATCATGAGTCCTAACCTATCCCCTATGGTAAGTCGGATAAACTAGTCGTGAGGGTATCCGGTACCCATAATCTCCACACAAATCATCCTCTCTTAAAAGAGAAAACAATTAATTAAGTATAACAAGCTTCAAATCACCCTCTCTTAAAAGTGAAAACAAATAATTAAGTATAACAAATCCATAATTAAGGAGCACACAAAGCCCAATAAATTTAGTACATGCAAACCATTCATCTCATCCTCGATTTAAATAATTCAGAACAAGTAATTAAGATCTACAAATCCAAAATTAAGGAGAACACAAAACCCAATCAGTTATTTTCGGCTACTTCACCATATAATTTCCGCGGGTTATTTACTCCATGTTTATAAAAAAATATGTTTTTTTAAAAAAATTCTACAACATTGTATTATTTAAAGCTACTATTTCTTAAGCTTTTTTTTAAAAAAAATATTTTATCTACATAATTATCCATAGCAATAATTATTTAAGTAATCTATTTCAAGCAATGCCCAAGTACATGCGTATATTAATTTGGATCTAACTACTTAAGACGAGAAAATTAATTAGCAAGTCGATAGATTAAATTGGTAATCAATCTAAAATTAATTAGCAAGTCGACAGATTAAATTTGTAACGAATCTACTCACGCAGGGTTTCGATCTGGTCGCCGGAGAGGGCGTGGCGGTCGGCGGCGAGGCGGAGGGAGGCGAAGAGGACGGCGACCTCGACGACGCAGGCGAGGACGAGGATGCATTTGGTCGACCTGCGGACGCTGGACGCGGTCAGCTTGAAGGCGGCGTCGGCGCGGAAGATCCTGGCCGCCATGAAGGAGAAGTCGAGGGTGTTGGCGATGCAGAGGAAGAGGACGGCGAACAGCATTGGCAACGACGGCATCGCCGGCAACATGGCGGACGTACGGCCGGCCGGCGCTAGCTTTTAGGGCACGTACGATCGGAGAAGCCGAAGCGCCGTCGCCTCCGCAGGTTTGGTGGGTTTAGGGTTTTGTGGAGGACGACGACGATGATCCTAGTGTCTATATTTATTAGTCGGGGTAGGTGATTAAGCCGTCGGGGATTTTGGAAAGATCCAACTTTGACGGTCGCGTGGTTAGAGAAAAGGTAGCGTACGTGTGGCTGCAGTTTCCTGTTATGAACTGGATTGGACCGCATATGGGCTGGGATGACCATGTTCCTAACCAAGCCCAGGCAGTAATACACTTTGTCGTTGACTTTTAGACACACATGTTTGATCATTTGTATTATTTAAAATTTTATGTAAATACACAAAATATAAATCATGCTTAAACTATTTTTAATGATAAACAACTCATAATAAAATAAATGATAATTACGTAATTTTTTTAAATAAAATGATGGTCCACGTGTGTTTAAAAGTCAACGATGTTATCTATTAAAAACGGAGATAGGATATATGCAGCAGCAGCCACTCCACGAAGGAGTGATCATATCATTTGGCCAGAACGGCGGCGGTGACGACCCAAAGGTCGGTTGGCTCCTTGTTGATTTTTCTCTTCTTTTTCTTCTTCTTCTTTATTCCTTTGCTGACAGTTGCTTGTATCCCCTATTCCTCTTCTTGTTGCCATCACCAAACCTTGAGTTATAACTAGCAATTGCATCTCTACTCTACCTCGAACTCCATTGTTTGTACTGGATGACCAGTCTCTTGTTTAATTGGTGAATTGGTGCTCTGGACCGCAGCACCGAAGGGTGTCTTTTCAAACAAATCCGAGAGCAAATGGCCTCTCAGTTTGACTCTTGTTCAATCGTGATTTGTCCCAGGTTATGTAACAAAGTAGCTGATTACTTGGCTGTTTTTGGTGCTAATGAGTTGTCGGATGGTGCACAGGAGCTCTGGTGCCAGACTCCAAACTTTGTAAATGCTTTAGTCTCCAGTGATTTACCTGGAGCCAGCCAGTACTTAATTAAAGCCTCAAGTTAAAAAAAAAACAAACTGGTATTAGATCCTTTCGGTTCACTGGCATTCGTATCATGGAGGTGTTAGGGATGTAGCCATGCAGGAGGAGGAGGAATTAGGTTGGGAAAGTGTTTATCCGAGCAGCGCCCACCAACTGTTCGACGAAATGTCAAAGCCATTGGAGATGTTCGAGGAAGACGTTCTTCTTGTCAGGCGCGAGGAGAAGATCCCCTGGGATGAAGTACTGCATATGTTACAAGAATGGATCGTTTAATGGAGATGTTGGATGCAATGAGGTGTCACAACAACAGCTTCACATGTGCGATGGCGAGCTCAGGCCACAACATTGAGGTGCCTGCTCCGATGGCTGCGAAGGGCTTCAAAGGGTCCTTTAATCATGGCATTGGAGTTGTGATCCCAATGCCCACCAGGTGCTCGATGGATTGCTCTAGTCCTGAATGCCATCCCCGACCTCACTGTGGCTGTGGTGGTTACATGCACATCTACATCTCTGGCCTCCATGGAGCGGGAAGTTGGTCGGGACGTCACCTGCACCACCAACATCGACATCAGTGGCCATCCCAAGGAGACTTGCACCAAGCGTTCGATGTTGAGCCTTGGCATCAAGAGTGGCACCAACTAAGCTATAGTTGTGTTCCTGACCAAGATGTGTATGTCCAAGGTCATTCTAATATCTATCGAATCAATGGAGATCTTCTCACCAAGGTCGATGGTGAACCTCAAGTAGGACACAAACATGCTCACCAAGTGTTTGTTGAAATGCCCCAATGGTGACAAGAGGTTGCTGATGGAGTGATGGACCACCCCAAGAGGAATCCATGGCCACCTCCTTGGTCAGGTGAAATGATTAGAGGCAGGGAGTTGAGGACTTCGCCATGGCCGGGATTAAATTTCTATGGGGCAGTGGAACATCTGGTGCCACCACGGCCACCCCCTACTCACAATGATGCAATGGTGAATGCGCAGGCGCTACATCTATCTAACCTTATCTGTCTTCAACTTTTTGGGGATCAGATTGCAATGGATGCCAACTTGGCTGCCATTGATTGGCTTGATTCAAGAGCATATCCATGAGCAAGAACGGATCATGTGTTGGCATTGGGATCTAGGTACGTACAAGGTCCCTCTTGATATGATTCTGTTGATTAGTTGGTCCCAACTATTCTGTTTACCAATTGGACCATGTTGTGGGCCTTACATATCCTAAGGTTTTGGCCAATTTGGTTAGCTTTGGTATGGTTAAGTTTGGGTCAACGTTGAAGATCCTAAAGATGTAGCTTCGCAAGCCAGTTTAACAACACTTGGTAGTAAGAAAAGCAACCCAGTTCAGTTGGAATAGACTGAACCAGAAGCATATGTGGACTTTGCAGCTAATCACTTTTCGTAGCATACAAAATTGTTGGCAATATTAGTTGGCAAGCAAACAACCACAATGCTCATGTCGTACATCCTACAGGGAGTCTCCAAAGGGAGTATGGAGTTGTCCAAGGTGAAAGTATGTGTTCTACTCATCCTCCTAATGCCTGGCATCAAAGAGTTAGAGTTGCCATGGAATCCAGTGAAATTATTTTATCGGCTTGAGGATGGCGATAGCAGTTTTTCATGTTCTTCCTGCCTTCGGCTTGAGGACAAGCCCACTAGAGCGGGATCAGCTATCTCTAACGGGCATTAACCCTCATCACTATCGGGTAGGGCCCCCGTCACTTACCAAAGGTCAGTGATGTGAGAAACTATCTCAATTGGACACAAGGCCGTCACGGATGGACGTTATCTCAATCAGGCCTAACAATATAGCCCGTCACAGATAAGATTGACCAAGAAATACAAGTCAAACCAGGTTGGGTAGAGCCCGTCACGGATGACTAATCTCAATCGGGCAAACTACTCAGCCTGTCACCGATGACTACCATCGCTAACGGGCTTTACCAAAGAGCCCGTCACCGATAGGTTTGACCCCACCTGTTGAGTCAAAATATTCCTGGTTCGGATGAGTTATCTCTATCGGGTTTATATTAGGAGCCCATCAGGGATGACTATATCCCTATCGGGCTTTCTTAGGAGCCCGTCACGGATGATTATCTCTTTCGGGCATTACTAAAATGCCCGTCAGGGATGACTATGTTAGCAAAAAAAAATTCGTTTTTTTGGCTAGCCTCAGGCCTTTGCTAGCCATGCCCGCTGCAAAAAATGACAGTCCCAGCAACCCCATTCTCAACATTCCTAATTCATAGCCAATTCACAAAATTCTCAGCCAATTCACAGCCAATTCACAAAATTCTCAGCCAATTCACAGAATTCTCAGCCAATTCACAAAACCGCCGACATACATCAAAACCTGTAAAACTGAGTTATAAATTGGAACAAGTATATATGTAATTAAGAAATGCAAATATATACAGAAGAACGTGCATAATTGTATTACAAAGAATATTTACAAAAATCAAATGTTTGTCGCAAAATCATTTCTTTCCGCTAGGACTTGACTCTAAACATTCCTTTCGGCGACAAGAGATCATCTAGTATGAATTGTGCTATCTCCTCTCTAATGATATTGAAGTTGATTTCCGAAATTGCCGAAAGTTTTTCCTGCATGCGAGGCGTCAAGTTAGTCTACATAATTGAAAAGTTAGTATGAATCGTGCTATTTCCTCTCTAATGTATATAAACAACTGAAGCACACACCTCAAGGTCGAGCAATGTCACCTTGTCTGCGAGGGTCCTCATGTTATGGCAGACGTGGAACCCACACTGGTCGCCAACTTGTTGACGTATTGGAAAGTCCTTTTTGTGACCGAGTGTGGGATGCTCTTCCTTATGCCTCCCGCCTTTTGCCACGTATTGGTCCCAGGCATCATTCAAGGCAGCTTCGATCGCCGACCAATCGTATATTTCTTTTTTGATATTGGAGTTAAGGTAGTATACCAAACTCCACTTCGGCACTATGACCAGGAGAATCCAATGACGACTGCGACATTAATAAATTGCAAGTTAAATACTAAATCTATACGTGTCGCAGGTTTGACTGTAAGTAGGGAACACGCTTACTGTTCAGAGTAGGCACACATAATGAAGTCCTTGTCTTGGCGGGACCATAAGCAGTCCTTGATATATTCTACCATGCTGGCTCGATCGTAATTCATAGTTGTCTCGTTGACGACACTTGGATCGAGCAAAGCAACATGGGGAGTATTACGATGGACATGCTTCCAAGTTAACCTAGAAGCAAGATAAGAATTAGGATAAGCGTAATACAAGGATAGTTATTACCATATCTCGTATGCAAGAATACTCACAAGGAGTAGCACTTAAGGAGGTTGGTGTCGACCGCTCGCACCCTGTAGAGGTCCCATAGATCTTTAAAGTCTACGGCGATAAAGGCTTCAGGGCCGAGGAACGGCTGTCTATCGTGCTGGCCCGTCATGGAGGTCTCTCTATGCTTCCTCCTTGCGTTGGACCTCTCCATGTAGTACCCGTGCAACTCCTTGCATGCAGGGCCCATCTTCGATAAGGCATCGTCTCCAACCAATGGCATGCCTAATGTGAATTCTTTAGGAAGAGCCGATGGCGCCTTGCCAAGATCTAGCTTCTTTGGAGCCAGAAGCGGCCCTTCCACATTTCCTCTTCCTCTTCCCCTTCCAGCAGCTCTTTTGCGTGATCCAAGCTTGGGTGGAGAAGATGCCGCCCTCTTTCTTTTTGTGGAGACAGGGGGAAGGAACGCTCTGCTGCTGACCTCTTGTCCGTCATCCCCAAAATCTGTATCATACTGCAATTGGAGATCTTGATCTCCTTTTTCAACGGCAGGAGGGGCAGATACAAGAGCTGGAGGGGGACATGGCGGCGGCGGCGTCAGACGAGCACTTGGTGCTGGCCTAGGAGTTAAATTTATCTAAATGTTCTGCTTGGGTCATTGGATAAAGGTGCCACGTGCAGCTCCAAGGGTCAGAACCTCGTCATTTGGTGGGCGCGGGAGAGTGAAACCAACCCAATCGGGCTTTACCATGTCCACTTGAACTTTTGCATGGTCGGCTAGCAGCTGCCCCCCATGCACTCGGGTCTCCGGCGTGGGCTTGAACGCAAGACCCTCTGCGGCAGGAATTGCAAAGTCCTTTGTCACCCTAACGACTAGGGTGCACGATGTGGGTCCCTGCATTAGATTCATACGTATCTTTATAATATGTTATAATGTACTGTGGTTAGGGGATAACATATACGTTTTGTGTTGGTTTTACCGTTATGTGGTCCACCGCATTGGGGGCTGGTGTTTCTTGTGCCGCCGCCCCAGTAGATGCGCAGCTGCTACGCCTCTGCGTGGGGCTCGTTTCTACTATGGGAGCGGCAGCAGGCTCGCTTTCCCTGAGGCGTGCCTCCACCCGAGCCTCCACTTGTAACAACTTGGAATCGAACTCTTCTCGGAGCTCGTTTCTAATCTCGTCCCGAAGTTGTGCCTTCAGGCGTGCATCTTTCTGCGCCTTTGAAAGCCTGTGCTTCCTGTATGCCACGCGTATTGGGGAAACCCAAGCTTCCATGGAACATTGGAGCCAATGCCCCTTGTCCGTCCACGGTGTTCTTCGCTTCCCAACGCTTTCGTGAGGACGCCATCCTCGCGTCTTTGTGAGCAGACCTCTTGGGAGGACTGTCTCTCAATAGTCAGGTCGACCTGCGATGCAGTTAGGACGAATTTATTCAAGAGTACGATACAACCTACCGAAACATAATCTACGTGTGGTACTTACGATTTTCTGGTACACCGCTTGATCTTCAGGATTTGGGAACGTTAGTGTTCCATCACTATTCTTCTTCACCCTCGCCCTTGCCCAGTTCCTTGCTCGGGTGGTCGAGATATCACCAAGTACTGGCGGCGTGTTAGATTCAGCAGCAGCTTCGTCCTCCTTGACCCATTTGTGCTGCTTCCCGGCGTAGCCTCCGGTGCCAAGCCGGTGCGGGTGAACTTTTTTGCCTGCAACCTCCTATTGGCCTCGCTTTTTTCCCGAGACTCAGGGGTTGACTTTGCGGCATGGAACTCTTCCCACACGACCCGTGAGATGAACGGGTACTTCCCGAATGGTTCTGGCTGGGCAGCGTTGAGGACGTAGTCGGTGACCAACGTGGTCTTGAAATTTTTCCACAAGTTGCCCATCTTGCGGATAGCCTGCCGCTTGAGTCTTGCCTCGGCCTCTGGGGGGTATTCAAAGCTTTCTTTGAACTGCTTCCAGGCCTCATCTTTTTCTTCTTGTGGGACCAGATCGATGTGGTCCTTCAATATGGTGAAGTTCCGCCTCCCGAGGATTCCGCATATTGTGGCAAACTTTTTGACAGCTTTCGCAGGAGCCGTCGGAAATCCCAGATCGTCCACCTCTGTTATGGTGTACACTTCCTTAGGGATCTTATTCTGGGTCCTAGTAGCCCAGCTCGATGTTGTCCCACTAGCAGTCGCTGACATGGGTTCGCCTTACTGCGATATTTTCTATACAACTGTTATACGGCAAGAAAGTTAAAAAAATTTATAGAAAAACTTATTTTGGTTGTGTATATAACTTATGCTAAGGTTAAGATATGGCCTCAGTTTTGCTTAGAAATTGTGCATCAATTACAATCATTTGCAAGTGTACTTCCCCAAAAAAAGAACAAGTGTAGATGGTCTGTTCTTATGCAAAAAGAACAAGTGAAGTTCCCCAAAAAAAAACAAGTATAGATAGTCTGTTTTTATGCAAAAAAGAGAAAGTGTAGTGCCCCCAAATAAAAAGAACAAGTGTACATGGTCTGTTCTTATGCAAAAAGAACAAGTGAAGTTCCCCAAAAAAAAAGAACATGTGTAGATAGTCTGTTTTTATGCAAAAAAGAGAAAGTGTAGTGCCCCCCAAATAAAAAGAACAAGTGTAGATGGTCTGTTCTTGAGCATTCGATACTGGCCATTTATCAAGAAATCATCACAGAGTAATGGTGGCAGGAAGAGGACAGATATAGAGGAAGTGGCCAAAATGAAAAAAAAAGCCAGCCTTCCCTACTCTTATCTATGATTTTCCAATGATCCAAAGTCCAAACAAATTGATATGATTTCTTAAAGCGACTTTTACATAGAATTTTTTTAAAAAAACACACATTTATTTAGCAATGTTTTATGTGAACAAACAGTTCTATCACAAAAGATTAAATTATTAGCACATATTTTCACTTTACACTAGGGTTAGCACATATTTATTAACAGTAGTGTACTCCACAGAATCTTATAGAGATTCCATGAAATTTCAAAACATAAATAAACTTCAAAAAACATGGTCTAAGTTCAAGAAGTATATCACAAGTTTCACTCATATTAACAGACAAAGATAATCTGATGGACTGAAAAATCATGGCATAACCAACAGCAAACTACTACATGCATGGTACAAACTACAAAGCATCAGGAACTGAACAAGTTTACAGGTTAGGGGAAAAAAAGGAGAAACCACTTTTACACTAGGGTTAGCACATATTTATTAGCAGTAGTGTACTCCACAGAACCTTATAGAGATTCCATGAAATTTCAAAACATAAATAAACTTCAAAAAACATGGTCTAAGTTCAAGAAGTATATCACAAGTTTCACTCATATTAACAGGCAAAGATAATCTGATGGACTGAAAAATCATGGCATAACCAACAACAAACTACTAAATGCATGATACAAACTATAAAGCATCAGGAACTGAACAAGTTTACAGGTTAGGGGAAAAAAAGGAGAAACCACTTTTACCTTCAAAAAGGAGAACAAGTTTACAAGTTTACTGGTAGGCGGCGGCGGCGGCGGCGGCGTCCAGGAGGCGGCGGCGTCGAGGAGGAGGAGGCGGCAGTCGGGAGAGAGATCGAGAGTGAGAGGAAGGAGGCGGCGGCGGCGGTTGTGACAGAGAGTGCGAGTGAGGGTGAGAGGGAGAGTGAAAAACTTAGTTTTTCTACCGATCCAGAGTCAGATCTGGATCGGTAGAAAACCTAGTCGTAGGTCATCACCATCGAGCACAAGCACTAAGCCCGATACGGATGACAATCATCCGTGACGGGCACAAGAACGAAGCCGGATAGATGCTCCTCAAAGTATGGAGTTACTTCGGCCATATGTTGTAGCACAGCGAAATGAGCCTGCGCATAGGATGCCTGATCGGGTACAATTCTTTTTCTGCCTGTTGTGCCAAGGCCTGCCAACCTTCCTTTGTGGCAAGACGCAGGAACTCTAATAGGATCAGTCTCGGCCATGTAATCGATAGAGAACTCAATAACCTCCTCCGTCGTGTACCCTTCAATGATGCTTCCCTCCGGTTTTGCTCTATTTCGAACGTACGACTTAAGAACTCTCATATACCTCTCAAACGGGTACATCTCCCTTAGAAAAGCTGGACCACATAGTTTTGTTTGTTTCACTAGATGAACAGGGAGATGAACCATGATATCGAAGAAAGACAGTGGAAAATACATCTCCAAGTGACACAGGGTATTGACAATATCAGCCTGCATCTTATCTAGATCTTCGGGATCTATAATCTTTTGACCGATTGCATTGAAGAAAGCACAGAGCCGTTGGATCGTGTGACGGACTTTGGGTGGTAGAATGCCTCTGATAGCAACTGGCAAGATCTGTGTGATTAGCACGTGGCAATCGTGAGACTTCATTCCAACCAGTTTTAGATCCTCCAATTTAACGTAAGAACCTTGCTGATCCTTACTTACTGATCCTTGCTGAATAGCCCGAAAGAACCTTAATATCAGCCAGGCATGATAGCATTGCGATCTTCTCATCCTTCGACAATGTGTGGTAAGCTGGTGGGAGGTACACTCTGCCTGTCTCTTCATCCGTAACAGGCTGAAGCTCACTGCGAATGTTCAATTCCTGCAGATCTAGGCGAGCATTCAACCCATCCTTTGTCTTTCCAGGCATATTAAGCAGTAGCCCGAGCAAACTATCGCAGCAGTTCTTCTCTACGTGCATTAGATCAATGCAATGCCAGACCTCAAGGTCTTTCCAGTATGGTAGCCGCCAAAATATGGATTTTTTCTTCCACATACCCTTATCATTTCCCTTGCCACATTTTCTTTTCTTCCCAAACTCGTTAGTTATGTCTTTGACCATGTCGTGAACTTCGTCTCTAGACAAATCCTTGGGAGCAGTTCCAAGTTCTCTCCGACCGTTGAAAATTTTCTTCTTTCTTCTAAAGGCGTGGCGTAGCGGGAGCCATCTCCTATGACCCATGTAAACCATCTTTCTTAATTTCTTCAGCCACCTACTGCGTGTATGTTCCATACAGTCAGAGCAAGCCTTCTTTCCTTTCACGGTTTGTCCGGAAAGATTACCTAGTGCAGGATAGTCGTTAATGGTGCAGAACAATAGAACTCGTAGCTTGAAGTTATCCTGACCGTTTGCATCCCAGGTTTCCACACCTTTCCAAAGAATCTCAAGATCATCGATAACAGGCTCCAAGAACACATCGATATCATTGCCCGGTTGTTTTGGACCTTGGATTAACAAGCACAACATAATATATTTTCTTTTGAAGCACAACCATGGTGGGAGGTTATAGTTCGCAATAAGAACTGGCCAAGTGCTGTGAGAACTGCTTATATCTCCGAAAGGATTCATGCCATCCGTACACAGACATATCCTCATGTTTCTGGGATCAGCAGCAAAGTCTTTGTGCATTCAATCGATATTCCTCCATTGAATCGAATCCGTAGGGTGCCTTAGCAAACCGTCGTTCCTTCTATCTTCGGCATGCCAACGCACTAACTTTGCTTCCTTGGGGTTGGCAAATATTCTCTTGAAGCGAACAATGATAGGTAGATACCACACAACCTTCGCCGGACCATCCCGCTTTGACTTCTTTCCCTCCCCCGCACTTTTTTTTCGCTTGTATCGAGAAGCCTTGCACACAGGACAAGCATCTAGGTCCGCATATTGCTTGTGGTACAATATGCAGTCGTTTGGACAAGCGTGAATTCTACGGACCTCTAACCCCAGGGGACACAGAACCTGCTTTGCTTCATATGTCGTCTCGAGCAATGTGTTCTCTTCAGGAAGCATGACCTTCAATATTTTCAAAAGTTCCGTAAAACTCTTGTCTGTCCATCCACTACTTGCCTTCAGCTTCATTAGGTCCAAGGTAGCTGACAATTTGGTGTGCTTTGCCTTACATCCGGCGTATAGAGGTGTCTCGGAGTCACTGACCAACCTGTTGAACTTCATGGAATCTCTCTCGTTGTGAGCTTGCTCCTCAACGTCATGTAACATCTCTTGCAGCATATCAGAATCCACATCAACCATTTCACCGCCCAATGGAGATAGTATAAACATGTCATGCTCATCTTCATCTTCATGATTGTCTGCACCACTTCTGTCTGCAGCTGCACCACTACCGGATTCTTGCTCTCCATGCTTCACCCAACATGTGTAGCCCTTCATGAATCCCCGTTGTATCAAGTGAGAGTGTACCTTCTCTCCGCTAAACATAATATCATTCTTACAATCTCTACATGGACAACACATGTATTTGTTATTTCTACTTCTCCTATCCTCCTCCGCAACGTTCATAAAACTTAAAACGCCATCTCTATACTCCTTGCAATGACGTTTCAAAGTTGTCGCATTCATCCAACTTCGATCCATCGCTGCAAAATTTAATAAAATATTAGTTAACATACTACTAAATTAAAAAAAATTATTACTACCTTTTTACTTACTTCTAAGATTTTTCTGTTTTGATTTGGAAAAAAATAACAAAAATTCGCCCCCTTCAACCTCCCACCAAAATAGTGAATAGTGGGATAACTTCAGACAACAGTCGGGTGGTCTATTTATAGTGTGCGAAATATATCTCAATCGGGCCAATGAACCGACATCTCTAACGGGCGTACAATTATCTCTAACGGGCATCAACAAAAAGCCCGACACAGATATGAGTCATCGGTGACGGGCTTTAAAGCACATCTCAATCGGGCCATATTTGTAGCCCGTTACCGATGACTCATATCTCTGACGGGCTCTCTAGAAGGGCCCGATTGAGATACGAGTCATCGGTGACGGGCTTTAAAGCCATCTCAATCGGGCCATATTTGGAGCCCGTCACCGATGATCCTCATCTCTGACGGGCTCTGTAGACGAGCCCGATTGAGATATGCTAGGTCATCTCAATCGGGCCTAAAGCTGTGCCCGTCACAGATGAGTGTCATCGGTGACGGGCTATGTGTACTTGGGCCTAGAGTATGACTGCACGAGTACATCTACAACGGCGTAAATTTAGGCCCGATTGAGATGACTTGGTTCTGACGGCCCAATAGTCCAGGCATGTGAGGGCCCGTCAGAGATAAGAGAATCTGTACTAGTGGCCACATTTAAAAAAAGGGGATTGCTAGGAACTGGATTTGGCTGCACATAGGCTGGGATGGCCACGTTCCTAACCAAGCCTAAGCAAGCACAAGGAGCAACAATACACTTGTATATATGCAGCAGCAACAACTCCAGGAAGGAGTGATCACATCATTTGGCTGGAACGGTGGCGATAACGACCTGGAGGCCGGTTCCTCCTCCTTGCTGATAGCTGCTTGTATCCCCTATTCCTTGTCCTGTTTCCACCACCAAACCTTGAGTTGTAACTAGTAATTGCATCTTTACTCCACCTCGAACTCCATTGTTTATACTAGATCACTAGTCTCTTGCTGAATTGGTGCATTGGGTCGTTAACATTTTTGCACCCCCGATGCACGGGCTCTGCGGCATAGTGCGGAGAGATTGGGGTAGACTTTCTTGTTTTTGAAGAGGACGACTCAACGATGATTCATTCACCAGAACCAGAAGTAGAAATTATGACACTATCTTAAAATACTACAAGAAGTTTTTTTAATAAAAAACCTTCAAATATAACTATAGTATAATTATAACATAATTACATTGTAACTACACTATAACATTACAACTTTTTATATAACTTATATATAAGTACTGAAAAATTGCATGTAACTTCATACATAAGTTATATAGTGGTTATAATATACTTACATTGTTATTACACTATAATTATATTAGAATTACAATTTGTGGAGATTACGGGTACCGGATGTCCTCACAACTAGCTTACCCGACTTACCATAGGGGATAGACTATGACTTATGATTATGTAAACCGGCTGGAGACTTGGGTGTTACGTTACCATTGAGATAAGGTGGCAGCCCATAGTCCATAGTCGGATTCGAACCAGTCGGGAGGGAGGAACTACTCGACGCCGTTCAGGTTACCAAATGACGCTGAGATCTATCACAATCTCCTGTCTTCCGAGTTGGATCCGATCCACTCGGGAGAATCCTCTTCATCGTCTACATGCTGTGATCCGGGTGCGAGGGAGGTGGCCGTCATCCTCGAACGACTCGGATCATACTCATCTACGGACCTTGACGAAAGCCTCAACTCTGCCGACTTCGACGACCTCTACGACATCTCCACCGACGAAATCAACAGCCTCGACTCAGATAAAGATTACTACGATCCGGCGCTCCTCAACGTCCTCATGGCTGAAGTAGCCGAGATCGACTCGGCCATGGCCTGGAGGATCGCGGAGGAAGAACGAGCCAAGCTTGAGCAAGAGCACAAGCATATGGAAGAAGAATGAGCCAGGCTAGAGCAGGAGCGCAAACGTGTGGAGGAGGAGAACAAACGCAAAGAGGAAGAGCTCAAGAAGAAAGAAGAAGCAGACAAAAGGAAACGAGACTTGAGGCGACAGGGCGCTCCGCCCGCGAGGCTATATTACAGACGCGAGTCGACAATGCTAACATCTTCCAGACGCCTCAGCAAAACGCCGTCGCTGCTCTCACCCTCATCGACACCATCATTGAAGCGGCACTCGCGGCAGTAACACCACTCCTAGATAAGATCAAGACCATCGTTGCGGCTATGGCCAATGGCCCTCCATCTAGTTCCATGCGAAAGCCCACCGAGTCCGTCGCCGAAATGCCCGACAGAAGCCGCCTGCCGCCGCTCCGATCCAGAGACTACAAGAGGCCCAAACAGAGCAAGACACCCGTCAAATCCAAAGACCCCCCCTGTAACACAGCATGGAGGCCCCGAGAGCAATCGGCCGACTCTCATGAGAGAGTGCATGGTCGACCACCCGTCCACGATCGGATTCGTCACAGCTACAACTCCAATCATCAAAGCGGTTCTCGAAGGCCCCCGCCGAGTGACTTGAGGGAAGTTCTTGACCGGCGCCATCGGGAGCGTGAACGACGCTCTTATGAAGACCGAAGGAGATCACCCGACTACAATGACGATGGAGTACCTGCGTTCACTCGGGACCTGCGTCGAGTGGATTGGCCGAGTGGCTTCAAGCCTACAAGGATTGACAAGTACGACGGAAAGACTGACCCCGAGTCATGGCTGACCATATACACCCTCGCCATCCGCGCAGCAGGAGGAGATAGCAAGGCAATGGCTAATTACCTACCCGTTGCTCTCGCCGACTCGGCCAGAAACTGGCTCACGAGTTTGCCAAGAGGCTCGATCAACTCAAGGAGTGAGCTCCGGGACCACTTCATCGCCAACTTCCAGGGTACTTTTGAATGGCCCGGGACCCACTTTGATCTTTACAACGTTATCCAGAAGCCTAAAGAATCGCTAAAAGACTACATTCGGCGTTTTTCGGAAAAGCGGAACAAGATCCCCAACATTACCGACGACGTTATCATAGCCGCATTCCAGAAAGGCGTCCGCGGCGAGTTGCTGATCGGCAAATTTGGGCGCAAGCCACTGAAGACGGTCAAGCAAATATTCGAGACAGCAAACTCCTACGCTAAATCTGATGACGCAATCAAGGCCTCGCGACAAGACCGACACGACAAGAGGGACGACAAGCCATCCGGAACTAGCTGGCGTCCTAAGAAGGACAACGGCAATAACAACAACAATGGCCAAAAGGATCGCAAGCGCAAGCCCGAGGATCTGGTCGCCACGACATCAAACTACCAACAACAGCGTCCCCGAGTCACCGCATACGACAAGATCATGAACGCTCAGTGCACGCACCACCTGAATCACAAACACGCGACTAAGGATTGTTTCATCTACAAGCAGTTCGCTGAGCAGTACGCAGCACAACTACGCCAGAAACCGGCTGATGAAGCCGGCCCATCGGGAACCAAGACGAACGACCCGGCTGGCAGCTCAGAACCCTTCCAAGATCCCGTCGGGGAGCTAAACCATATCTTAGGGGGACCACAGGCGTACGAGTCTAAGAGAAAGCAGAAGCTGACCGACAGAGAAGTCAACGCCGTACAACCCGAAGTCCCACACTACCTGCGATGGTCGGAGGTGGCTATCACGTTCAATCGCTCGGATCACCCTGACCGAGTGGTTCACCCGGGACGGTATCCCCTGGTACTAGACCCGGTGGTTCGCAATATTAGACTCAAGCGCGTCCTCATTGATGGCAGCAGCACCCTCAACATCTTATTCGCCAAAACGCTGGACGAGATGTAGATCCCAAGGTCAGAGTTGAAGCCGAGTATAGCTCCCTTTCATGGAGTCATCCCAGGGTTGTCGTCTACGCCACTCGGGCATATTACCCTTCCAGTCACCTTCGGAGTTCGGGAGAATTTCCGGACGGAGAACATTACCTTTGAGGTTGCCGACTTCGAGGCAGCTTACCACGCAATCATCGGAAGACCCGCGCTTGCCAAGTTCATGGCGGTACCACACTATACCTATCTCATCATGAAGATGCCCGGACCCCACGGAGTTATCACTCTGCGCAGCGACTTCAAACAAGCCTTCACCTGTGACAAAGAAAGCTGTGACATGGTCCAAACTCGCGAGAGATTACGCGGCCAACAAGAAGTCTGACTGGCTGCGTCGACATCTGGAGAAGGCGAGATCCCTGCAAAGAAGATAGCCAAGTCGGGAGAAGGCGACGCCAAGACAAAGAAAATTCCCCTTGATCCCTCTTATCCCTTTAAAACTACTGTAATAGGCGCGGAGTTAGATTCCAAATAGGAAAGCGCGCTCGTCACCTTCCTCCAGAATAATAAAGATATTTTTGCTTGGAAACCGTCTGACATGCCGGGAATTCCTAGGGAGGTGATCGAGCACTCATTAAATGTCAAAGATGACGCCAAACCTATAAAACAACGACTACGCCGCTTCGCTCAAGATCAAAAAGATGCCATCAAGGAGGAACTTGCTAAGCTCCTAGCCGCCGGGTTCATCAAGGAAGTTTATCATCCCGACTGGCTGGCTAACCTCGTCCTAGTTCGGAAGAAGACAGGACAATGGCGCATGTGCGTGGACTACACCGATCTCAACAAGTCCTGCCCTAAGGATCCCTTCGGATTACCACGTATTGACCAAGTCATCGATTCAACAGCCGGTTGCGAGCTGCTGAGTTTTTTGCATTGTTACTCGGGTTACCACCAGATCAGCTTGAAGGAGTCCGACTGCCTCAAGACATCATTCATCACCCCGTTTGGAGCCTATTGCTACATCACAATGCCCTTCGGCCTGAAGAACGCCGGAGCCACTTATCAGCGCATGATCCAGAGATGCCTGCAGACTCAGATTGGGAGAAATGTGGAAGCCTATGTCGACGATGTTGTCATCAAGACCAAGCAGAAGGAAGACCTAATCGCCGACTTAGAGGAAACCTTCACAAATATCCGGGCCTTCAGAATGAAGTTGAATCCGGAGAAGTATACTTTCGGTGTGCCGTCAGGCAAGCTACTCGGTTTTATGGTGTCTCATCGCGGCATTGAAGCAAATTCAGAGAAAATCAACGCTATCCGGAACATGAAGCCCCCGAGTACCCAAAAGGACGTCCAGAAGCTTACTGGTTGCATGGCGGCGTTGAGCCGATTTGTTTCCAGACTCGGTGAATGAGGTATGCCTTTTTTCAGGTTATTGAAGAAGACGAACGATTTTCAATGGACCACCGAGGCCCAGAAAGCTTTCGAAGATTTCAAGGAGTTCCTCACGACGCCACCCGTGTTGACTTCGCCACATACTCAAGAACCCTTGTTGCTCTACGTCGCCGCAACTCATCAGGTGGTCAGCACGGTCTTGGTCGTCGAGCGCGAGGAAGAAGGCCGAGCTCAGAAGGTTCAACGGCCGATCTACTTTGCCAGTGAGGTGCTGGCAGGAGCCAAAACCCACTACCCTCAGGTACAAAAATTGTTATATGGAGTTCTAATTACAGCTAGGAAGCTAGCCCATTATTTTCAGGGTCACTCGATCACCGTTGTCACGTCCTTTCCACTCGGCGATGTCATCCATAACCGAGAGGTTACTGGACGCATCACGAAGTGGGCTCTGGAGTTGATGCCGCTGGACATAACTTTCAAAGCGAGGACGTCTATAAAGTCTCAAGTCCTGGCGGATTTCGTAGCCGAGTGGACCGAGCAACAAGAAGATGTACCTAGAGAGGATCTGCAGTACTGGACAATGCACTTTGATGGATCTAAAAGAGTCACCGGCCTGGGAGCGGGAGTTGTGCTGATTTCCCCGACTGGGGAGAGGCTACAGTATGTTTTACACATTCATTTCCCAGCTTCACATAACGTTGCCGAGTATGAAGCCTTGCTGCATGGCCTATGACTTGCTGTTTCACTCGGGATACGGCGGATGGTTGTATGAGGGGACTCCCAGCTGGTGGTCAACCAAGTAATGAAGGACTGGTCTTGTTTAAATGAAATCATGGAGGTTTATCGTCAAGAGGTTCGCAAGCTTGAGGACAAGTTTGATGGACTGGAGCGATCCCATGTCTTGAGACATAATAATAAAGCGGCAGACCAATTGGCGCAGTTTGGGTCCAAGCGCGAAGCAGCCCCGACTGACGTTTTCATGGAGCATCTCTACGAGCCAACTGTCGCAAAGAAATCAACCCCCAACGAGGAAGCTACAAACCAGATCGCCATGCTCGACGCCGATTGGAGGACACCGATCATCAAGTTTTTAACTCAGCAGGAGCTGCCGGAAGACCAGGATGATGCGGAACGAGTCCGACATCGCAGTCAAAGCTACGTAATGGTTGACTCGGAACTGTACAAGAGAAGCCCTTCTGGAGTTCTGATGAGATGTGTTACGCCTGAGGAGGGACGACAATTATTGCACGATATTCACTCGGGCATATGCAGCAGTCACGCAGCAGCGCGCACTCTGGTGGGTAAGGCTTACAGACAAGGATTCTTCTGGCTCACGGCGGTTTCCGATGAAGACAAGGTGATCCGCACGTGTGAAGGTTGTCAATTCTTCGCCCGGCAGAGCCATGTTCCGGCCCAAGATCTACAAACAATTCCTTTATCATGGCCTTTCGCTGTATGGGGCTTGGATATGGTTGGTCCTTTCAAGAAAGCTCCAGGAGGATTTACGCACCTGTTTGTCGCGATTGACAAGTTTTCCAAGTGGATTGAGGCTAAGCCGGTAGCTACGATAACTGCGGATAAGGCGCGCGACTTTATTTTAAACATTGTGCATCGGTTTGGCGTCCCGAACAGAATCATAACCGATAATGGGACTCAGTTTACTGGAGGCATTTTTAAGGAGTTCTATGAAGACTTTGGAATCAAGATATGCTATGCGTCGGTGGCACATCCTAAGAGCAACGGACAAGTCGAACGTGCCAATGGTATGATTCTTCAAGGCATCAAGGCCCGAGTATTTGATAGATTACGACTGTATGCTGGAAGATGGGTTCAAGAGTTGCTATCAATGTTATGGTCACTACGGACTACACCCAGTCGGGCTACCGGCCAATCTCCTTTCTTCTTAGTTTATGGAGCAGAAGCAATGTTGTCGAGTGAGATGGAATACGAGTCCCTTCGAGTTTGCAGTTTCAACGACGAACGTTATGATCAAGATAGAGTGGACGATTTAACCCGACTGGAAGAAGCACGTGAGGTTGCATTGGTTCAGTCGGCAAGGTATCTTCAAGGACTTCGGTGCTACCATAATCGCAATGTTCGGTCACGAGCCTTTATTGTTGGTGACATGGTTTTACGCAAGATTCAAACTACAAAAGATTGTCACAAGTTATCTCCACTATGGGAAGGACCCTATATAATTGCTGAAGTTACTCGGCCAGGAGCATATCGCTTGAAGCGTGAAGATGGGACCATGGTGGAGAATTCTTGGGACATTGAGTATCTTCGTCGATATTATACTTAAGTCTTTTTGACTTCATGTTCTTCTCGACTACCAAACTCAAGCAAGATGACTTCTTGAGTTGTCAGTCGGGGGCTATACATATATATATGTCAATAAAGTGTGATTTTCTTTTTCATCACCAACAACTTGTTCGTATTTAGTTTATCATTGTTTAATGTTTTGGTTCAAGTTTAATAGATAAGGACTGAGAATTTTTCAACGGCCGAATCAAGCCTAGGCTTGCTGATAGTCAGACAAAAATTCTTAAGAAATTATATATGAAGACTCGGATCAGGGCATTAACATAAAGAAGCCAAATATTCACAAGTTAGCATTACGACAAGTCAACTATTCCTGGAAGTTTGCAGCTACATCTACGGCTACTTTTTTTGCTGACTCTTGTGCTTCATTTATAAGTCCCAGGGCTTGCTCATCTGTGGTGCCCGCTGCGAAGCCATCTCCTACAGAGTCCACATCTATCCGAGGATAGAGTGATTTCGTCTGCGCAAGAGCAAAGCTTGCGCTCATGACGGCCGCGTCTGTGATATTTTCCATGTATTTTGTCGGCGCCGTCCTAAGCTTGTCAAAGACTTCAACAGCATCCAATGAGCTTGTCCTGAGTCCGTGTCTGTATATTGCTGACAAGATTGGCGCAGCCGCGTTAGCGATGTCGTCCCGAACACTTTCAGCCCTTCGGACCCTCTCGGCAAAGACATTAAATTGTGCTTGGGACTTCACCTTATTAGCTACAAGATTAAAACAGCGCGGGTTACATTGACAGTCAAGACCAAGTAAATTGAGAAGCGCGAATTTTGCGTGTTACCTTCAATCTCTTCCAGGGCTTTTTCCTTCTCAGACTCCAGCTTAGCTTTATCAGTTTCTGCTTTCTCTAGCTGGGCCTTGAGAGCATTGACTTCAGATAAATTGGCTACAAGACATGCAAAACGTCAGGATCAGACAACTACATGAAGACAAAATAAGGACAAGATGGTTTGACTTACCTTTGATTGAACCACGGAGTTCCAAGTTTGCGTCTCGGAGCTTCGCAATCTCTGCTCGCAAGACGACTTCTCGAGCTGTAGCTTCTTCTCTGGCGGCCTTGAGGTCTTGGTGGACATTTTCCAAAGAGTTCACGTGGGGAACCACCTTCTCGAGTGTGTCTGACTTGGCCATTGAGCGACAATATATTCTCTGCGCACAGGTATGAAGATAGTCAACTACATCAGACCGCGAGGATAAGACATGGAGGAGTTATGCTTATGTTCATCAGTCGGGTCGCTTCGTTGAGGCTAGCCATGAGCATGTCGCGTTCCTCATTCTCCTTTTGCTTATTTAAAATGATGCCTTGCTTCACGCCTTCGGCATCGCGCCACTCGATCTTGATAGGAGGGACCGAGTCAGTTGAAGACTTCAGTCGGGAGATTTTCTCCTCTTCGGCTGATTGATCTAAAGAAGATGAATGAAGATAGAAGTAAGAAGTATATTGAAGACAAGAGTCTGGAGACTATATTGAAGCCTACCTGTTTTAGGAGCCAGGTCCTTGGATGGTGCTTCCTGATTGAGTGAGCCCTGTGGATCTTCAGCCGATTGGTTTCTAGCCGGGATATCTTGGCTGGCAGTCGGGGGCTCAACGTCGGGAGTATCTTTATTCGGGGGCTCCATTTCAGGAGCGTCCTCACTCGGGGGAGGATTTTGAGGCCCTTGTTCTGCAGGTCTTGGTTTTTCTGACGCTCCAGGCGGATTGGTGGTTTCGGTCCGCCCGGTGGGATCTATGTCCTGAGGTTTTCTGCAAGAAAGAGGATGAAGACGATTGAGACGGAGAGGGAAGAATTTTCAACAGGAAACTGGCTTTGGTTATGCAAGATACCTGTTAGACCTCCTGATCTTAGGGGCAGATCTGGCGGATGGCTTCGGAGGGCTTATGTTAACTCGTGGAATTTGGATTTCTTCGTCATCCGAGTCGTCGACGACCAGTCTCCTTTTGCTCGCCCGCTTGCTGATATCTTCGTCATCAGTGGCCCTCTTTTCTTGAGGTTCAATTTTGATTTTGAGGCCGCCGGTTGGTTTTTTGGTAGCAGGTAGAGTTGCCATATCGTCATGATATACCTTGTACGGCCGAGATATGATGAGAGCATTAGCCTGCAAGCAAAATTTTTGAGATATATTGAAGAACATAAGTGAGATAGAAAGAAATTGAAGAGGCCGAGTCTGCTTACCGGAGGAGGAGGTCGGAACAGGTTGAAGGGAGGAACCGACATCTTGTGGCTACAATCTACTATGATCCCAGAGGAGAAAATCTTGTACATACGAGTGCACAAGACCTGGTAACTCAGAGCATCGCGGTCTTCCCGATTGGGGTCGCTTTCGCCCTCATACTCGAACGCCGACTTGGATCTCTCTTTGATAGGAGCCAGTCGGTTCTTGATAAAATGCCGGGTAATTTGTTCTCCTTGGAGGCCTTTCTTCTTCATTTCAAGAATGTTAGCCAGGAGGTTATTTGCTTCTACCCAATCTTGGTTCTCTGGCATTGTGCTCCAGTTGGCTCTTTGGATTGGTGGAAGGCCGACGAAGTCGGGCAAACTGGGATGGGGGTTTGAGATGTAGAACCAGTTTGCATGCCAGCCCTTATTGGAGGATTTCAAGGGAAGGGAGAAGTAGTCTTTGCGGAGAGTCCCGCGGAGTTGAAAGCCAGCCCCACCGACGACGCAGGGGTCATCCTTGGTCGGGTGCGGCTTGACATAGAACATGCGGCGAAATAGATTGAAATGGGGGAGGATGCCTAAGAAAGCTTCGCATACGTGAATGAAGATTGCAATATGAAGGATGGAATTGGGATTCAGGTGATAGATTCAGAGGCTATAATATTCGAGAATACCACGGAAGAAATCGGAAGTGGGAAGGCCAAATCCGCAGTAAAAGAAAGAGGTGAAGACCACAATCTCACCGATGTTCGGGGTGGGGAACTCCTCGCCCTACGCTGGGTGCCAGCCGATGATTTCCTTAGGAGGAAGGACTTCGTTCTTCACCATTTCCCGCAAGGTCGATTCTTTCACATCCGAGGTCGCCCATTGGTCGAAAGCCATGGATGCGAGCTGAGAGGAGGTGGATCTAGCGCGTGGGATGGAGATTTTTTGAGGAGATGCTAGAGGCTGGATGCGAATGAGGGATTGTGGAGGAACTTGAGTTTCTAGATGGATGGATTTGAACGTGCGCGAGTTCTCGGATTTTTCTGTGCAGTTGATGAACAGGAGTGCGAAAAGGGGAAAAATTTCAGGAAGATGAAGCGGCGGGGAAGACGCCGGCGCTTTAAGAAAGATTTTTAGGGTTTTGCTGGGTTTTCTCGTGTTTGAGCCGAGCCCATGAGAAACTTGCAGCCCATATCCATATTACAGGTGTGGCTTGACATGTGTCCTTAAGGACTTAAGCAAATTTGCTCTGGCAATATGTGCATGTCTTATTGCCCGAAACCTTCAAAATCCTTTCATACAGCCGTTATACAACTTGTTGAAGGTTGGTACGATGCAATTTGGAAGGTGACAAACAGTAAAGTTTTTTATAACTGTCCTGGTAACTTTTTTATGGGTTGTAGGAGCTGTTTGGTCTTTACAAAGCATTTGATTTTATGATTATGTCAATGCTTTTCTGCCACCTTAGTGGCATCTTTTTGATTAAGACCGATATTATGGCTACAGCTATTTAATATTTTGGTCATATATTTCAGGTGACTGATGAATTATTAACTCAGATTTTCTACCTATGAGGGTTGGCTGAGTGGTTTGTTCTGAGATGACTCGGGCAAAATAACTCGGATAAGCATGAGCTTGCCGAGTACTTGGAATTCATTATACACCATGTCTTGATTGTAAGGTTATGTGTTATATGATTTTTTATGATTGCTTCTGGCCTAGGCTAGGCATTTATTTCAAGAGAGTATGATTATTATAGTTCTTGACTATATGCTTAGTTTGATTAACTAAACACATAGTCGGGGGCTACACCTAATTAGGTGCATCAGTCGATGCACCTAAATATTTATTTTTGGAATTTTTGAGATGTTTTCAGCCCTTCACAGCCTTTTTTGGATGATAAAACAATCGGGAGACTCCTGGAGGCACTCGGTGATAGAAGCACTCGGCTGAAGAGTCACTCGGCTGTGTGTAATTCTGGTTCGAGGCAAGATTACCTCGTCGACTGTGAAGGTCTCGGGGGCTACTGTGGGGATTACGAGTACCGGATATCCTCACAGCTAGCTTACCCGACTTACCATAGGGGATAGACTATGACTTATGATTATGTAAACCGGCTGGAGACTTGGGTGTTACGTTACCATTGAGATAAGGTGGCGGCCCATAGTCCATAGTTGGTAAGATTGAGGAGTCCGGTATAGAATATGATAGGGTTTCCGACTTGTAAACCTACCCTTCAAGACTATATAAGGAGGGTAGGGCGTCCCTTGAGGGGCATAGCGAAAATACACAAACTCATGAGAGTACATATTGATTGAGATCACGAGATCACTAAACCACTCGGCGGATCGAATCTCCGAAACAGGAGTAGGGTATTACCTCTCGAAGAGAGGGCCTGAACCTGTCTAAATTCTTTTGCATACTAACCCATCGTGTTTGGCCCTTGACTGCTACCCCCGGATTCTTATTGCCGAAACCAAGTTTCGACACAATTTAATTACATTATAGTACATCTACCCTACAATTACATTTAAAATTTTTCTACCAAAAAAACTTGTGACAGTTTTTTAGCAATTCCAAAAAATGTTGTTGATATGGATTCTATAAAAATATCTTTTGAGAAATGGGCCAGATCGGATCATTTCTGAAGAACAATAGCTAAAGGCCCTCATTCGATAGTTATACCGGTGATTTGGAGGAGATCTCTCATAAAGTCTTTCGATATGCACCAATCTATGGAGAGGGGAGCAGAATTCCTCAATTTCAGAATATTTTAAGATGATAAAAATTCTAAATCTGATATGAATTTAGATCAAGTTTAAATATATTTCTTCTAAATTCACAAAAATCTGAATTTTTACGAAATAGTTTCATGCTGGGGTAGAGGGTGGGGGTCTTCTGAAATTACAAACCATGGGTTTGGGGCGGTGCTGCAGCGACTGGTGCTCCAATGGCCGGCTGGGAGACAGTTGCTGGTTGGATGTGGTCTCAATGGAAAAAAGGAACTGAAGAGAAATAGAGGGCACCAATCTATAACATTTAAAACTTTGGCAGTTTCCCGAATATTTCTGTATTTGCTAGATTAGTGTACTGGGGTTGGATGCATTCTTCATTTTGGGTAGGAATGCTCAGATATTTCTTAGAAATTAGAACCACTGCCCCAGAACGGGCTAAAATTGCCTGTTCGTGGTGCTTATCACTATCAGTTTCCCTGTTGGAAGTGGGTAGGTGACAGTGTTGCCTGCGGGCAACAATGTCGGTTTTTTACCAACAGTGAAATGGTATTATCACTACTAGTTCACACCGTGAACCGACAATGAAAGTACAGCCAGACAATGGTAGGGCATCTCTTATCACTACCGGTTGGTCCCATTAATAAACTAGTTGTAATAAACTAGCCGAACAATCCATACAATACGGTCGGATAGTTCAGACATCAACTCTCACACACCGTCTGGGTGTGCTTGCTAGAAAGTCTAGATGTCAACTCTCATGGATAGTCTGGACGTCGAATAGAACGAACAACTCGGGCTAGCTTGCAGGACAATCCGAACGTCGACGCTTCTCCCCTGCTCCTTCTTTCCCTTCATTTCTCCTCTCCCTTGTTTTTTATCATCATAGCTAGAGCTTCCATGCAAAGCTTCCCTGGTGGAGGGATTCCGTTTGATCCTGCCATCACCGGATGGCAATGGATCTTGCGCACCGACGATGACTTACAAGCAGCTGGAAAGGGGCTCGGCTAGATCGGGCACCTTCCTGACCAGAGAAATCGGTGTGTTGTCATGGCGGCTCATTGGGGCCATGGACGATGGCACAGCGACTTGCTGGCATTCTGGCCTAAGGTGTTTCAGGCAGCCGCGGGGTCTCAGTGGGGCCATGACGTCAACGTCACGACGACCTAGATCCAGATCCAACTGGCCCACCTCTGGTGCGTCGGCAAGGCAAAAGGTTGTGGCTTCACTTCGTGGTGTTTCTGTGACAATGGTGTTTTCCGGCACACATTGTGTGTGAGGAGTAGTTTGTGGAATGATGAAAACCTTACCAGATTCTAGCCAACTTTGATGGTGGCGACACCCTCGGGCGTTGTTTTCTCCTTGGAGGCGTTGTCACCGCACCACATCCCACTATACTAGTCTCTAGGTGAAAACCTTGCTCTGCTTTTTCAGACGAGCGACGATGATGTTTTATGGCGCATCCTCCATGGAGGCGTCACTTTTGAGGATTTGTGCGACAATGGCCATTATTGGGATCGTCTTTGATGGCTATGGCAGTGGCAATATCTAGGTGAACAATTGATTTACAATTCAGTTACTCTTCGACATTATCTTTCTCCTCAGTTTGACGTTAGTCATCGATGATGATGTGAGTGATTTTGATCAGCAAAATGACCAGCCGCTGTTTTTGGAGATGCTATTTCTTAGTTTGAGGAAGGACTACATATAACTTGCAAGCCATTGAGAAACAATGGTTATGCAGTTCCTGGCCATCCATAGATGAAAGTTCTTTGCCTTTAGGTTGGTGTTCTAAGTAGTTTTCTGGTTTTTAATCAAGTTGTGATTTTGTAAGTTGCAATCTTCAACCTACAACCTATGCAATAATTGGTTGTAGTTTCTTTGAAGAAAAGATCGAAATGAATTCCATAATCTTTTTTAGTGGAGGTACCATCTGTTGAGTGAGACCACAGCTTCGCCACACTTTGGATACAAAAGAAAATAAATCCAATGGTCGCTCCAGAAAATACCATAAAATACTTTGTTAGTCGAGGAAGAGGGCGTGTGACCAGAGGGATGTCACACGAGGATGTTCTACTAGCCCTTGGTCATTTGCTGTTTGCCCATCATCATGGGGAAGATCGGACAACTTACTCTCAAGGTCTTGACCTTGGTAGCCACTATTCATGCGACACCTACGTGGCCAAATGAGTAGGAAAAGTAGGTCCGGCGTTGAAGGAAGAGGAAGGATCGAAGGAGAGCATGGACCACGAGAGGCGACTCCAACCTCAAGAACTCTACCCGGTGAGTCCATTCCCCACTACAATGAGCGCTTCCACCGCTACCACCGCCAACATGTTTAGGTTTTTGGAGACAAGAGAAAGAATTGAGGAAAGAAGAGCTAGGACTCATTGGGGAGAGAACGGGTTGACGAAATCCCCAAGTGTAATTTTGTTCAAAGAAATTAGTACTGTTTATCGTCCCACACTCCTACTCCCATTCAATTTTGTGGTATTTTTGAGAATGTGGAAGAATCTGTGATATTTTCTAATACTGGTGGAAAATTTACAATATAGATAATTTAAGTAAATTTCACAAAACTACATATAATTTAATCAAACCATCACAAAACCACAAATTTAAAAATGCATATCACAAAACTACAGATTTAGCATCACATTTATCGTAATATTACAGATTTAAGATATTGTATCAAAAATACAGATTTAGTGGTTAAGTTATGAAATAACTACAGATTTTAGAGTTTAGAGTCCATAGCACTATTATTTTTACAAAGTTACAAAAGCTATAGTTTGTGATACAATGGCTTAATTTGTAGTTTCGTGAAAATTTTGGTACTAAATCTATAGTTTTGTGATACATATTTTTAAATCTATTATATAATAATTTGGTCATATTATTTTGTGAAATTTACTCATAAAATTTTCCAGAAACCCATTTTCTCCTGTTTGAACAAATTCCCACAAATATTAAATGATGAAGCAGATTTCCTCGAATCATTCTCGCCCCCTTCCATCTTTGCGCTGCCATTGCGTTTGCGGGAGGTAGCGGAAGCCATTCATGCCGATGTGGCATCCCTCCAATCCAATCCCCGAAGAACTGATCCGCTTCTCTTGCTAGATTCTTTTATGCAACCCTCCTGCTACACAAGGCAATCCAAGAGGGTCCTGTAATTCTACAGAAAAGTGGAGACACAAGATATGAGGGAGTGGCTGTATTCTCATTCATTCTCTTCTCCAGGGGCAGTACAATAGTGAGCCATCTCCCTCTATATATAGGCATAGCCATGAGTAGTTTCCTTATTTAGTGATGGGCCCAATTAGTAGGTAACCGGGCCGGGTCTTCATGGGCCGCCTGTTTCCTAACACTCCCCCTTGGGTTCTCATTGCGTTATGCATATGCCTCATCAAAACTCCATAAAAACCAAGTGGGAAAAATTTGGAGAAAAAGAGTATATAGCATACGCTTGCGATGTCGCACGAATTGCCTCATTAAAAACCTTGATAAGAAACTGTAGGGAAAACTTATCCAAGGGGAAAAGAGTACAATCCTCCCAATTCTTCATTCAATCTTTCTAGATTGATTTTAGGTACTTGAATTTCTATTTCAAGATTCTGAATGAGTTGGCGAAATTCTCCCCCCTGAATTTTGCATTTCTCTAAGTCTCATTATTCCGATTTCTCAGGCACACCTATTGAAGAGTAGGTGTCAATAATGAATTAGTGGACAAATTTGCAAGACTTCCACATAACTTAGTTTATTGCTTCTATGCAATTCATGTACATAGAAGAGCTTGGGGTTCATGTGCTTAGTGAGTTTGCTTCTCACGTAACTCATTTGCATATGTGCGACATATGCTGCTTTAATTTCATAAATGGTGGGGGTTGAGATAGTTTTCAAAACCACGATTGTTGTCACGGGTAACCATCTCTCCAAACTATGCCGAGGTTTGAATAGTTCAATGATGCTAGTTCGGTTTAGTGCAATTTCACCAAGTATTTGAGCGCTGCTATCACACACTTGTGTTTTGGGAATTTTGTCCCAAGTTTGGCGACAATTGACTATTCCAAAGTCATGCACCATGAACATTTCTAAGTTCGGTTGGACTGATGTACTAGACTTTCATCTGTCGCATGCTTTTAGCTGCAAACGTAAGCGTGATTTGGATTCGGCCAAACATTTCAAATCAAACTCAAATTCAGAACAAACAAGTTTGTTTCTTCGATTCTTTTCCGGTTTATTCTATTCTTTTTATGTTGGTTCAGGACCCAGTACTTCTTCATGTACTATTATGCAAGTGTCCGATCCAAGCTCCTAAAGTGCATTCATTGATTCTATCTTCAATGCTTATCAACATTCAGGTTGAGTTTTTCTTTTCAATTTCTAAGTTCCATTCAACTCCTGGTTGACTGCCAATGAGTTTTGCTGTCTAAAGAGACATTGCCCATAATATGTCTCATTTCCAACTTCTATTGGTTGTATGAGACTCTATGCGAGTATCCATGGATATACAAGGAGATGCATTTTACATATGCTTCTTCTTCTTCTTGCTTAATGCTTCTTGATGTGGGCATGTACCAGCGTTAGTGTGCACTCCAACTGCTGGTTTTCTTCCTTGATGGGAAGATGTGGCACGCCTATTCTGAGGTTCCGTACCATTTACTAGGTCTTAAATGGCTCCCCTTCTATTCGGTGGAGTACTTTTCGTGACTTTGAGTATGATAGTCCCTCTTGCCCCGTTTTCACCAGACGTCTCCGGTTACTTTGGGGGCATGAGGAGCCGGAGTTTTCTTGTCCTATTGTTTTTATTCGAGGCATATGGACAAGATGAGTGATACCTTTACTTTCTTTGGTATTTCACCCTCCTCTAGTGCATTTCATTCATGCAACTTAATCAAACTCTTCGCAATCACAAAACTAATCACAAACTGATTTGGCAATTTCAATTCTATATGCATACTTTCATTACTTACTTTGCATTCACTAGTGCAATGTACTATGCACTAATCCCTTTCTACTATCATATTTCCTGACATTTCCTATGTAGAGGTTCATTCTCTCCCCCTAAATGACTGGAAATAATTCTTATTTTGTTAAGGAATTTAGGCTTCAATACTATCTCCGTACAAAATTTCTGACTTTCGGAGAGAGCCTTTTGCATTGCATTATGACAGTGGGATATGCACATAAACCAAGTAGATGCAATAACACTAGTTACAGGGTGAATGTTCATGCCAATGGTCAGAATTTTCTTTCAGAGTCCGCTGCTTTCAGGACTACATGTTCTTTCCTACTGCGGGTATTACATCAATGACATAGCTTGTACTTAGTCCGTTCATGCGGATATTTGGTACTTCATGTTGCCAGTTCACTAATCGTTAAATGCTATTCCAGCATTGTCCTCATGGACTTTTAAAGATGATTTAGTGAGTTTCATTGGAGTTCATGTGATCTTGCTGGATCAATTTTGGCAATGACACGGCGTCTAAGAGACACTGGATGTTTGCTGCTTCAGAAGCGCATCTATCCATACAGTACCAAATTAGGACCGCAATTATTCCTCGCAATCCAGTTCAGAGATGCTAGAATTTTACCTTCATGGTATGCGGTTTATGCATTAATCTCCTGTTGGTGCATACTGGCATACAAATCTTCATGATTAAGGAAAATTATGCATATATGTGCTATGACCATACGAATTGTATTGTTTATTCTTACAATTCTAAGACCGATATGGCTGAAAATTCGTTGCTAAAAGGTGTAGCCTAAATCATCACACTTTTAGAGAGTTCAAGGGGGTTGGCGGACAATGGATGCTTCTATAAAGTGAATAATTGTTCCATAGGTAATATGACCATGGCACTTTCTAGGCCAACAAATTTAGTTGCTACTGTTAGCAACGGTCATAATATTTCTAGTTCTATGAGTCTGAAAATACCTTTTTCTCTTAAAGTGTTATTTGTGGTTATAAGGACCACAATTCATTCTTTTTCTTTTATGTTTGGACGCCACACGAAATTTGAAGCATTATAATCATGTGCTAGGAAATAGCAACAAAATAGTAAATGCCTCAAACATGCTATTTTATACTGGAATAATCCTTTAGTGCAGGGAAAATGTGTGCTCTACTTGGGCAAAGACCATTTATTTTGATGCAATGTTCTATTCAAAAATTGCAACAAGTGATGACGAAGTATATTGATTCAACGAAGTATTCCAGTATGTCAGATTCAATTAACTTCATAGCGAGCTTCTTGCTCAATAGCTATGGCAATGTTTATCTATTCTGACATAAATTTTAGGGTCGATCCGATCTAGCATAGGAGTTTCTACGTCCATAGCCATGCAAATAGGCTAGGAGTTCTCCCCCTCAATTCATGATGAGTGTGCCTATTAGAATCGTCCTTTTCTTTTCGTGTCCATAGTTCTAGAGTTATTCACCGTGAACTGTGTTCCACTCCTCCTTTTCCTCTTCTTTCGTTGAGGTAAATGCACCATGCTAGCTACTTGTGTTGATTTCATTATCATCTGTGCTAGTTGGTTTAGGAACATAATGTTCTTCTAGTGAACACTATCCTAAACATTACGCAATTCTATTATCCACTAGTTAGTCATACTTCTTGTATGTGCACTAGTGATGTTTGCATGCGACTTTTGTCGTGTTCAGGTAGAATTATTCGAGAGTTTCCACAGTATTTGGTGCAAATTCAATGCACCGAATTACCGTACTCTCTAGGTCATTTGCTAAGTGAATCATAGTCAAAAAATACCCATTCTTGCTCATAGTCCTTGCTCTACGAGAGGTAGGGTGTGTACCATAATCTTCTAAATTGCTTCTTTCGTGCAGTCAAAAGAGTGCCAATGTGCTCGTCCATCTAGCATACTCATGCATCAGAGTAGCTTGGAGGCACTGATCAATCTCATCGAGTCAATACACATAGTGCGATTGGATTAATGGTATCATAGAGCTTCTTACTCTGTCGTAATTTCGACATTGAATAAATATGTCAGAGGTATTTTAGATTCAACGAATTTTCTAATTCGCAATGCTAGCCATTTTCCTATATTCAAAATATGCGCAAAATTACATTCAGGTAAAATGCACAACCGTTGCAATGCAATAGTACACAAAATCCCGCAAATAATTCCAATATATACTATGCAATTGTAACATACCAAAAATTTGACTTTCAAATTTTGCATCTAAAAATGTCGAGAATATTTTTCCTAAATAGGAACATTAATATTTTTCAACTAAAAACCTAGGCGAGACTAATAATACTAGTTTTAAAACACAAATTGGTGACTAATTTAAAACCTTTTACTTGATAGCTCAAAAGGATAAAACTAAAACATAGTGTGTGCATGTTTTTGCATAATGTATTGTTGAGACTTGAGTCTTTTTGCTTGTTTATGGATTTTACTAGCATCTCATATTAGGACTCATGAGCATTAATTTAAAAACTTGAAGCAAGTACCTAATGTATATTTACAAGAATGTATATATATGAAATATATGAAGTTGAGTAACTAAAAGTATAAGTCATGCTCAACAACATCATGTCAGGTCAAGAATCATCTAAATATAATTTTACAATCATTTAATTATATTTTATAAAAGGAAACATATGTGTAAAGATAAGCTTAGTGAATTTATAAAAATAATTTGTGTAAGATAAAATCATAGAAAAATTCATGTGGATCCTATTCAATGGACTAGACTCACTGAAATTTTGGCATGATTTTATCATTACATCTGGACCCTCAATTAAATTGGTCAAATAAGTAAAAATCCGATTTAATTCTAAACCCTAATCGGCAAAACTCATACCTCATCCAAAAATGCAATAAATTATATGAAAGTTATATGGAACATAATTTATTCAAATACCCGATGATTTATCATGAATTAATATAATTTTTAAATAATTTATTTTATTAGTTTTGACCCCCTAAAAATTCAATTAAATTTCAGCCAGGCCCATTTTCTTTATTTTGCTGAGGATAAAATTTTTGAGTGAAACCAAGGAAAATGGAAACTAGATCAATTTATCTATCTCCAAAAAAATTCACTCAAATTTATCTGCTCCATAAAATGAACTATTGAAATTATAATGAGAGAGGGATAGAATTAATTCTGAAAATTTCGAAATCCTATATGTACTGAATTTTCTACCATCCCTCTCATGCTAACCTAGTGTACCATGGTTTGGGCCCACATGACAGTGTCTCCAGCTAGCCCATTCCCTGTTCATGCCTATTCCTCACCGCCCAACTCAGAGCAGCCGAGAGAGAGATCGATCTCGCGGGCGGTGGCGTGCTCGACGCGTGTCTGAGGACGTGGCCGCTGCTGAGCCGTCTCCAACTCCTCCTTACTCGGTCGCCTCTCCTCACACTTCATTCCAGAGCTGACCAGACCGAGGGAGGAAGCCCTCAGCCTCTCCGTCGCCCTCATCTCTGTCGTCGGCCGTGGAGAAGAAAGCGCCACCGATCGTCGTCGAGCAATCTTCATCCCCACCTAATCCACGTTCCACTACCTCCTCAAAGCGCCGGTTCCATCCCCTCTAACCCCGCTCTCTATCGCAGAGCCAATCACCGGAAACACCGCCATGCCATTGACGCTCAGGAGCATGCTCCGGACCGCGCCGCCGGTGACATCATCGATGTGCAAGGCGAAGGAGACCACCACAAGCCGATTCCTCGCGCCACCAGTACCTCCTCATCATGGTGATCAAATGCCCTCAAGAAACTTCAAGAATCATGCATCGACGAGGGAGATCGCCGTCGTCTTCCTCAATTCCGGCCGCCGGTTGCCATTGCCGATTTCCCCTTCTCTGGTGAGCCTCTCATCGATTCCTTGCACATGAAGCTTCCCTAGGGCCACACCAACCTCATGGATGCCTCGGCCAAGCAGATCGTCGGTCTCCTCATGCCATCATCATCGCCGTGGAGCGGTGCGCTACCGCCGAGCTAGTTCTGTTGTTGCTACCGCGGTTCAAGGCTTGGCCGAGGGTCGTCAAGACTTCGTCGGGCTAGGAGATGCGATTCCCAAGCCTTTCGCCACGTTGCTCGCTGCCGGAACCCGCGAGCCGAAGCTGCGCCGCGCCTCCCTGCTCGGCCTGTCCATCGGGAGAATGAAGGTAGAAGAGAAGGACTTCGTTTTGTAAATTTGATCAACTGTAGGGTTCAATAGGTAATTATGCTACTCACTTACATATGGGCCTAGGACCTAGATGTAATAATTTGAAAACACAGGGATTCTTAATAAAAATGATATTAGACATGTGCCTCTAGATCTCGGGTTAATTCTCTATTTAGCTAGGGGGTTAGTTGCAAAACTCACAGACACTGACAGTGGACCTCCTTGTTATTAAAATGTGGAAGATATAAAGAAAATAATTAAAACAATTATTGTTCAATTGAAAAGTCATCAAACTTGTAAAATCCATAGAAAATTCATCTTAGCTCCAATTTGAATGAACCAAATTTCAAATGACTCATAAAATTATGATCTTTAATATGGTAATATAAAATTTGTCACTTACAGTAGAATAAATATCTCTAAAATCTAGTATAAAGAATAATTAACATAAAACATAATTTAATTTATAAAATTTGTAGAAAATTCATATTAGCTCTAAATGAATCAAACCAAAACTTGTTAGCTTCACAAAAACATGAACTTTATTTATATGAGCTAAGGTCTGGAATATTTAGTATACAAAATACCTTCACTTTTGGATAGATGTAAATGATTATAATTAAAAGGAGAATTTCTAAAATTCATAAGAAATTGGTTCTAACTTTAAATAAGATGATTTTAATTTTAGTAGATTCATAATTTCATAAACTTAATTATCATGAATTAAAATATGGCATGTTCTGTAAACGTAATAACTCCAAGATTTTGAATACATATAATTCCCACCATATGTCTTCCAATATCTAAAATACATGGGAGGTCCAACTTATGTCAAAATAATGTGAACTAAAATTAGTTAGGATCACAAAATGCTGAACTCTATTTCTGTGACACTAAGGTCTAGAAGAATTAGTTTATAAATGTTCTTATATTTGTATCACATATCGCAGGTATATGTTCATAGTTATAACAGAAACTTCCAAATTCATATAGGAATAACTATAACTCCAAATAAAGTAATTTCAATTTGGTTAAACTAATAACTTTATGATTTTAATTGCCCTAAGCTAAAATATGAATCAAACAGTATTAGGACTATTTCTAAAACTTGGTATAACTAATAACGACTACAATATGTTTTACAACTTGTAAAATTCATAATAAACTCATGCTAGCTCTAAATATTGTAAACTAAATTTTGTTAAGCTTTGGAGAAAGTACTCTTTGCTGCAGTAACCTATAACTTCACAGAACTTGAACCTAACATACATCTAAAATTTATTAAGACGTAATTAGCCTATGTCTAGTAAAGAATTATAAAATTCATAACTCACAAATTCAAAGTAATAAAATAAAGATTCCTTCATCATAAATCATGTTTAGTCAGTACCTATTTACTATAATGAGTTATGCATATTAGAAGCATTTTTGGGTTTTTGTAAGATTTGGTGTTTATACGCTACCATTATTTCGTATAGTGAACGACATCACTTTCGGTGAGGAGTTTGGGTTCTGTTGCGAACCGTGAGGGAGATTCTAACTAAGGCAAGTGCCCTCCTCCTTTGAACACTTTGATCCTATGTTTTTATTGGGCAAACGTTTTCTATTGCAAAGTTGTACATGCTAGATAGTTATGTTTGAAAAAATTATTTGAAAATGATGGAATGGTAGCTATGACCTATTTGTTGCATAATCCACCTTGAGATTTGTTATCCTTGATGTTTGTAACCTTAGAATGGTTTAGAGTACTCTCCATGTGCTCAACTAGGCTTATGATTGCTAGTTATAATGTTATATGCTTAGCCATGCCTAGTGAGATGGTTTTAAACATTATGATCACCTTATATATTTGGAAATGAGTAATTTACGACTTCTGGACAGAGGTGAAGCCTCTGGTTATTTGTGAAATAAAATGGAGTTAAACATATTTCTAGACTTAGGCGACGAGTGGTGTACATATGGTAGTAGTTGTGCACCAATAGGGGGAGCGTTCACCTGAGTCGATTAAGGACCGAACTCTATGTTACCAACTAAGTATACAGTACTGCCACATGTGTTAGTATGGGATGACCTTAGCTTATTAAGTTGTTTAGTATTTAGCCTTACATATTGGTAGGCCGGAGTAGAATGAATTAGTATGAGCGATGATTCATAGAAACTACCCATGTGTGTGTTGAATTTATTGCTAGCGAATATTACTAGCTGGGTGTGTTCTGTGAGGGGACAGATGGTCCGCCTCACAGCATGGACGTCTAAGTCTGTCCAATTCAACAGTTAAGTGCCTCGTGGAGGAACGGATGTGTTCGTTGCCACAGCATTAGGTTTAAGGCGTGGGCCCGCCACCTAACGGCTCTAGGTCATTCTTAGGGTGGATTCACACTTGCCGTCGCTGATGCAAGGCTAGACACTAGGCAATGTAACGGCTAAGTTGTGACCTCTAGTCCGCACTCAACATGTAGAGTGTGGGGTACTAGGCTAACACCGAACCAACTAGAGTGTAGCCTTCGGGCTTTTATCGCATCATGTGAATTTGTACGAACTCTGCAGAGTTAAAACTAACCGGTTAGCCGTGCTCACGGTCAAGAGCGACTTGGGGAAATAGCATGAGTGTACTTTTGTCTTTTCTAAAATTACTTTATAAAAAGATGGTTGAGGAATGGGAATTTGATGATGATTTTGATGATAATAATGGCTTGCTACCAGGGAAGGTGCAAGATGATGTTTATGGCTTATGATGATGAGGAGGAGGAGAAATAATGATTATATTTCTATAATGATTTATATGGATCACCATGCTTTACTTTATATACTTGTCTTATAAATGCTTTACAAAATTTACCGTTTGTGAAGTATTGTGAAACAACTTAGCTTTATGTAAATGAATCTACAGATAGTCGTTCTTTGATATTAGAGCTTGCATGTATGTAGGATTGTATTGCCTTGCCAGTACATTAACGAGGTTAATGTACTGACACTTGTATCTTTTGTGGGTTGTCTGTCTAAATTGTTTTGCAGGTTAGTTGAGTGCTACGGGTTCCGTTGATCTCTTCAGAATGGTTCATTAGGGGTCTACCCCTAGTCGGATTGCTTATGGGTCTTGGGTAATTAAGCTTCCGTGCGAATCTTTAATTATAAGGCCGTTTGGCCATATATATCCTAGACTTAGATTCTAAGTTATTTATGTTTAGTAGTCATTTATGAATATCATTTACTTTGATGAAAGTGTCTTGGTTTGTTCTAGCTTATAGAACTATCCAGACATGAGTATAGATGTTGAACAAACGAGATGTTGTACAAACGAGATGTTGTAGAGCTTAGCAAATTATCAAGTCTCCTAGGATGTGTAACACATCTGGTCGCTACCTTCGTGTGGTTTGACGGACACGTTTCAGGTTGAAGTTGACTGGCACGCTAAGTCCCAGCAATGTCTCTTTTGCTCAATATTCGGCACTACGTTATTTATATTGAATGGTGATTAATTGTGATCATGGGGCACATTAAGGCTGGAGTGGCTATAATGCGTGTATGAATCCCACTCTCCCAAAATCATGTGGTGATCATAAATGACACCGGACAATATAATTTTCGGGTGCTTGACAGCAATACTATGTATTTGACCGCTAGGATATTAATTAAAGGTAATAAAAACATTACAAATAATCAATAATCGTAAATGCGACAAATAAATTTCATAACCATATTCATTAGCAATGAAAGTGCCTCATATGCAAAGTCGACAAATAAATTTCATAACCATGTTCATCAGCAATGAAAGTGCCTCATATGCAAAGTCGGGATCAGGGTTTCAAAAACCGCCGGGGGCCCGGTTACCGCCACCTGGCGGTACGGCGGTTACCGGCGGTAACCGTGCAAAACCGCGACAAATTTACAAATCTAAATTTGAATTCAAAAATTCGGGCAAACCGCGCGGTTTGGCGCGGTTTAACGCGATAACCGCGCGGTTTGGCGCGGTTACCGCGCGATGTGTAATGGGTCGCACAGTAACGGGCTAGCCCATTTTTTTTTCTTTTTCCAATTTTCAAATTTATTCTCCGTTTTGCTCTCAAATTTGAATAAATATTACTCTTTTTTGAGAAATTTCTTCACCATAAAACACTATAAATCAAGCACTACCTTCACCATTTTTTTTGATTTTTTTCTTTTTTTTTAAATTTTTGAATTTGGACGAATTTTATTAAACCGTACCGCGCGGTACGGGTAACCGTACCCCCGCGGTACGGGCGGTAACCGCGGTTACCGGCGGTTTTTCACACCCTGGTCGGGATCAAAATTCAAAATCCCGGGGCTCTTTTATGCGAGAATATGATTTTTCAGTGGATTTTGCAAATTTTGAATGCCCCACAGACAAATTTCCCAAAAACAGAGGGTTATTTATGTGTTTTCTGTAAAGTTCAAGGTTTAAAAGGAAAAATTTCCTATGCAGAGGAACATGCACTTAAATTAAAACTTCAGGGGCCTTTTTGCAAAATCGCGAGACTATTTCCCTTTTCCCTTTTTTTTCTTTTCTTTCCCCTTTTCCCTCCTCTTTCCTTTTCCTTCTCCCCCGATGACGCCCCTGCCATATAGGATGGGCCGGCGACTGCGCGCAGCCGGACGGCCCCGGCGCGGCAGTGCGGCGGTGGTGCGGCCAGGCCTTGCAGCGGCGGCGCGCCCTGGCTGCAGCGGCGAGGTAGGTGGCTGGTGACCGGCGCGGCGGGCGTGCGGCCGTCCGGCGGGCAGCCGGCGGCAACCAGTGCCGCGGGCGTCCGGCAGCCGACAACGGGCGTGGCAGCTCCGGCGCGTGCACGGGCGCGGCGCCGCGGCCCGGCGCGGGCGCGGTGGTTCGGCGGTGGCGCGGCCCTGCTGCGGTGGGTGCGGCCGCGCGAGGGCGCGGCCGTGCGGCGGCAGCGCTGCCCGGCGAGGTCAGGCGGCGGCACGGCGGTGCTGAGACGTGCAGCGCGGCGGATAAGGCGCAGTGCGGGCGGCCGGTGCTACATGTGGCGAGCGGGGCAGCTAGCGCTGCATGCGGTCGAGAGGCGGGCGGCGCTGTACGCGGCCGAGGGGCGTCCGACGGGGCTCGGCCGTGCGGTGAAGCCGGCGCGCGGCATGCGGCCGAGGGACGGGCACACGGCGGTCGGCCGGCTCTGCGGGGGGGTCGGCCATCCGATGCTGCTCGCTGCTTTTTTTTTCTTTTTTTTCTTTTCTTTTCTTCTTCCTCCGTTCTCTCCTTCCACCGGAGCGACGTGGGCGTGGGCAGCGGCCAGGACGCATGCGGCGGTCCGGCGCGGATGCGGCCGTGCGGCGGAGCTTGCTGCTTTTCCTTCTTTTTCTTCTTGTGCTTCTTGTTTTTCATCCTCTCCGGCCAACCTCCATGGTACGCTGGCACGGCATTGCTGTACTACGGCTACTTGCAGGGTGCCGTCGCCGGGGGCTCGAGGTTGGCATGCGATCGTCGGCTTGCTGCCATATGGTGCTGGCGCGATGCGACGTCCGTGGTCGGCGTGGCGCAGTGGAAATGCGCACGGCCGGCTAGCAATTCCGAAAAATCCCAAATCGGTTTTCAAAGTAGAAAATTCGATTCTTTCATTAGGGTAAATAGTAGGATTGATTTACACGTCGAAGTAGAGATGTATACTTCGAAATGTATTGCTTTAGTCATTCGCTAGACCTGACCCCTAAAGTACAGTTAAATCAACTTAATGACTTCTGCTGGCTCATGATATATGTACCCACGATAGGGATTATATTCCTTAATACCGATAAAGTACCTCAAGCCACCAAGAACTTTCTTTCTGGACTGTTTCTAAAGATGTAAAAAAAGGAAAATTCCCATTTAACGATGTTTTCTTTTTAAATGTTATAAACGAGAAAATTAATCATATAATAAGCCATATAACGAAATGATTACACGAGCTCTCTCATATCATTGTAACAAGTGTCAATGAAATTAAAATGGACAATGAATAGTGTCAAATCATCAATTTTTTTACTTCATGGGAAAAAAAAGGTGAAGTGATTTTGTCCGCTATTTTGTTCAAGGAATATCATCTAAGAGGGGGTGTCCATCATCGGGATCATTCCTCAAATTTGGTGCGATGACTCCATTCCTCGTGTCTTCGCTAATCATTTCCATATGAACACCGTCCAACAGTGTAAAAGCAAAAAACCAGCAATTCTCTTTTCCCTTTTCTATAGGGGATTATTAAGTAACATTTCTACTTTGATTGCTACTTCCTCCGTTTTCGTTTGATTTTTTTATCAAAATTTTTTATATTTGACTAATTTTATAAAAAAATTAGCAACATTTACAACATCAAATTAATTTCATTAAATTTAGCATTGAATATATTTTAATAATATTTTTGTTTTGTATTAAAAATGTTAATATATTTTTCTACAAACTTAAAAAAATTTAAATAAAAAAAATCAAATGACTTATAATATGAAATGGAGGGATTACTATCCAGTTGCATCAACGCAAGTGGTGTTATACTCAGTTCGCTGTGCTGCCAAGTGCCAACCATACAGCTTTTTTTTAAGACAGGCGACATGCCATTCATTGATCAAGCAACACCATCACACAATATGTCCCGGATGTAATTTGGTGTTACAGAACGTTAAACAGTACAGGTAGAAAGCTCAGCATGCCAAGCTAGAGAGTGTGCCGCCAAATTGGACAAACGGTCAACATGCATAAAAGAGCACAAAGCAAAGGTGGTTGCAATCATCTTGATATCTTCAATCAGTCAGCCCACACCACGGATCCAGGCCGTCTACAGTATTTTGAGTTTGCTATAGTGAATCAATGCAGCAAACCGTGTCCAAAATGCCGTCGCAAGGTACTGTATAAACAACTACTCTTGTACTGTTCAAACGGTTACTATTCGCATTACTGTTTGGATTTACTGTAGCGCTTTGTTTTGGACGATGTGGATTCAACGACAAACAACATACCCTAATGTGTTGCACCGTAGCTCCCTCTGTGGTCTCTTCATCGCTACAGAGGATCCGAATTGCCCACACCAGAGCGATCCCTCCCTGAAGCTTGGATGCGCGGATTACAGTGAGGCAGTCAGATGCCAGATGATAACATTTGCCATGCCCTCTTCCTTTGCTAGGCACAGGGCTCGTCTAATCGCCGCCTAATCGCCAACGCTTCAGCAAGTTCAGGCTGCACCACGTGACGGATAACTTCGGAGCGTGCGACCAAGCATCTTCCTGAGGAATCAGGGATCAAGGCCCCTATTCCCATACTTCTGGTCGAGCTGAAAAGTGCCAACCATACAGTTCATGCTGGCATAGGAACAAGCCTGACAGTGGATTCAAATCCACCCGCACCTGCACCAACCCAAAAGCAATTGAACTAGTCCATCCAATCCAAACCAACTCACAAAATGATTTTCTAAACCCCACCTGCATATTCTGCCCACCCAAACCAATCCAACCCGCAAGAAACCCATGGATTCTACCCATGGCTGACCAAAACACACTGGTGACTCTGACACTCCGCCCGTCCGCCGGCAGCAATACAGTAAGAATGATACATGCTTATTGGATTACAGCAAGAATAAATAAGTCAAAGCAGCATACATACCATAGTTTAACTTTCTAATTTATAAATTATCATCGAATTTGCAAGTAGCAGCGAAAATTAACTGAGCACAACTGAAATTAGCCAGGCAATTTGTACAACAATTTGCCAATATTACAAGAATAAATACTTGAACATGCAGATACGTGTTACTTCTGCAGCCCAAATCAACTAGCATGCAAGCTATGATTCTTTGATGTGACTGCTTGATGTGGTTCTCCCCACAACCAAAAAGGTGGTTCTGCTCTCTTGATGCTCATCTTTCAGGTGCTTTGATATGTAATAGCACCAACACAAACTACTTCAGTATGTAAATGGTGAGTTCAAAACTCAAACAAACAAGCATTGTAGATTCTCTGGTTCAGTTCACTAAACTGGAAGCAAGAATCAGGTAGTGGTTTACAGTGTAAGAGTTCACAGTAAAGATTCAATAATACCGATACCACAAAATTCAAGTCGAAAACATCAACTTAGAGCTAAAATCCATCGTACAAAAAACTACTACCTTTTCGGACCATCATACTTTAGAATAAGTTAGTGTAGAAAAATAAATGATATGGCCACACAGACGAGCATCAGCCACCAACTGCATTATTTACCTCTAGAAAAAGGAGACTCTTGGAGACTTAAAAAAACAGTTTTCAAGTTACTTTGAGATTAATCATGCAAACTACAGGATACCAAATAGACAAAAAGGACCACAAATATGGTAGATACAAAATTGCAAAATATAAACAAAATGCCCAAAGACTAGCATGTGTGGATATGGTTTATTTCCACAACTAAAAGCTGATTCCAAAGGCACACTGCTAAGTGGAATTGCAAAAAAATCCCGAGCCATAATTGCCAATATAGGAAACCTTTTAGCATTTCTCTTCCACCAAGCCAAAACATCGAAATCCTTAATATCATCCTCACACACTTCTTCTAAGTATGTCTCAGGGTGTGTTTGGTTGGTCTTTTCAACCTGCTTTTACTTTTACAAAAGCCAAAAGCTAACCAAAGGGCCCAAAAGCCACAACTTGTTTTTCTCCAAAGCTGCTTTTAGTGTAGTACAAATCGAAAAGCAGCCCCTACCCCTGCTTTCACTGACTTTTGAGGGAAAAAATTACCCACCTATGCCATTACGGAAGAAAACGATTCGCTCTTTCTTTCTTTCCCGTTCCTCTTTCGCGAGACCGAGTGCAAGACCGAGCGCTAGGGTTTGAGGCCGCCTGCCCGACGCCGCCCCACGCCGCCCCTGCTCGACGCCGCCCCAGGCCGCCTGCCCGACGCCGCCCCACGCCTGCCGACGACCCCCCACGCCGCCCCACGCCGCCCCACGCCGCCCCTGCTCGACGCCGCCCCAGGCCGCCTGCCCGACGCCGTCCCACGCCGGCCGACGACCCGCCACGCCGCCCCACGCCGCCCCACGCCGTCCCTGCTCGACGCCGCCCCAGGCCGCCTGCCCGAAACCCCCACGCCGCCCCACGCCGCCCCACACCGCCCCTGCTCGACGCCGCCCCAGGCCGCCTGCCCGACGCCGCCCCATGCCTGCCGACGACCCCCACGCCGCCCCACGCCGCCCCACGCCGCCCCTGCTCGACGCCGCCCCAGGCCGCCTGCCCGACGCCGTCCCACGCCGGCCGACGACCCGCCACGCCGCCCCACGCCGTCCCTGCTCGACGCCGCCCAGGCCGCCTGCCCGAACCCCCCACGCCGCCCCACGCCGCCCCACACCGCCCCTGCTCGACGCCGCCCCAGGCCGCCTGCCCGACGCCGCCCCACGCCGGCCGACGACCCCCCACGCCGCCCCCACGCCGTCCCACGCCGTCCGTGCTCGACGCCGCCCCAGGCCGCCTGCCCGACGCCGCCCCACGTCGGCCGACGACCCCCACGCCGCCCCACGCCGCCCCTGCTCGACGCCGCCCCAGGCCGCCTGCCCGACGCCGCCCCACGCCGGCCGACGACCCCCCATGCCGCCCCACGCCGCCCCAGGCCGCCTGCCGACGCCGCCCCACGCCGGCCGACGACCCCCCACGCCGCCTCACACCGCCCCACGCCGGCCGACGACCCCTCACGCCGCCCCACGCCGCCCCACGCGTTGGAAAAGGTAAGTGAGACAGAGTAGCAGCAAGCTAGCAGTTTGCAAGGGAAAGTTCAGATAAAAGACCTAGCTACCACATAAAAGATCAGATAAAGTTCAGACAGTGAGACAGAGTAGCAGCAAGCTAGCAGTTTGCAAGGGCATCGATGCTGATGCTCCCTGAATTTCCCAGCTCGTGAGGCCGTCTGCATTTGCAATTGCATTGCATTGCATGCCTGAATTGACTTCTAAACTGAGAACATGTTCTGTTCTGTAATCTGTACTGCTGTGCATGCATGGCGACGCCATTTTCTGAATTTTTTCAGTACAGGATCAGTGGCGCTCGCTTGGTCTGTCCATCGACTGGTCTAGTTGGTCACACACCTTTCTGCCAAGCTTCTTGATTCTGTGGATAACAGCTTGAGGTCACTGCAGGTCTAGGTTGCTGCCTACACTGAAGCTTCCTGCTCGACGCCGCCCCAAGTCGCGTGAAGCCACCCCTGCCGGACGCCTTCGCCACTGCTCCAGAAAGGTGAGGCCGAATGATCCTGCTCTTGTGTTGATGCATGTGTTGCCCCTAGAATGTTGCAGCAAATTGATTTTTGGCGTGCAAATTGATTGAACAAAAATTTATTTGGTCCAAGAATGGGTGACAAGGCAGATTGGGGTGATGGTTTTGTAAGGCATTTGTTTGATGTTTGCAAAGAAGAGATAGAAGTTGGGAATAGACCCATGGGAATTTTCACCACTACGGGTTGGAAAAATGTTGTTTCCAAGTTTGCAGAAAAATCGGGTGACAAGCGAACCAAAAAACAATTGAAGAACAAGTTAGATGTGTTAAAAAAGGAATATACAATGTTTATGGAGTTCAAGAATTGTGCCACTGGTCTTGGATGGGATGAGGCAAAACAAACTATTGTATGTTCGCCGGAACGGTGGGAAGAACACCTTGCTGTAAGTACTATTCTTTCACCCTGTGATATTTTTTTTCTATTCTTTGTTATAGTGTGCCTTGCTAATTTTATTTATTTAATTTCAGAGATGCAACAATCGTGAGAAAGGAATCAAATGCAATCATGTGAAGTTTCGCAAACAAGGACCAAAATTCCTAGATGATTTGCATATCATTTTTGGTAAGTCACATGTTAGTGGGGCTTCAGCATCATGTCCTGGAGATGTATCCTCCGATGAGGCAAGTGATGATGATGTGGCTGAGGTACCAGAACCTGCAAACCCAGTGAACCCAAAAAAAATAAACGCAAGGGGTCGTCCACTGTTGTTCGAGATAAGGATGAGAAGAGCCCATTCGTTCGTATGTACAAGAACACTTGTTTGAAGATAGAAACGGCAGCAGATAAGATTTCTACAAGTGTTGAAGCATCATCAGCTTCTCCATGCAATGTAGTCCCTACCATTAAAGAGGCTATGAAGATGGTGAAAGATTGTGGGGTAGAAGAAAAAACTGGTTTAATGCACACAGCCACAACTTTGATTATGAAGCCTGAATTTAGGGAGGTCTTTAGCTACCTAGAAACAAATGAAGGAAGACTCGATTTGATCGAGAGGGAGCATGAAAAGGAGATGATGAAGCGTTAGTGATTCCCTACGTTAAAATTTTATTTTTATCGATTGTTGTCTTGTTTATGTGATATGTGAGAACCATTTGCTTCCCTATGTGAGAACACTTTGAGTTATTTATTTGTATGTTGTAAACCAATATTTTCTTGGACATGTAAAACCGTTATTTCCATGTTGTGAGCTAATATTTGCTTCCCTATATGATGTTATGTTATGTACTTGTTGTTGTACTTGTTGATGTCCTTATGCTGTTACGTTGTTGTCCATATGTTCTTGCCGTTAATTATTACTATATCTTCTGTAGATGGATGGAAAATTGGTAGATGTAGCCAAAGAAGGGCAAAAGGGATTATTGATGCTAGCTGACCTTGCCCAACATGCTGGTATTATGGGAGAAATGGCCAATTTGTACACTGAGCGGTATTTGCAAAAAGGTGTATACAGACAAACGCCAGAAATTGGAATTCAATGGGTGATGAGGTTGATGGATCGTCCAAGGTATTTTTATAAGATGTTTCGGATGAGCCCTGAGATTTTTCATGCACTTCATGACTTGCTAGTCTCTACCTACGGATTGAGATCGAGCAACAATGTTTCATCCATTGAGTCATTGGCGATGTTTTTGTGGATCGTCGGAGGGCCACAATCATTTTCACAAGTTGAAAGTCATTTCACATGGTCACTTTGGACGGTTCACACCAAGTTTCATGAAGTGTTGAAGTGTTTGCGCAAGTTAGCTAAAGACAATATTACTCTTAGAGATCCTACTTTTTCTACGGAGCATGGAAGGTTGAGAGAGGATCGATTTTGGCCATACTTTAAAGATGCGATTGGAGCAATAGATGGTTCACATATTTCAGTGGTAGTGCCATTGGATGAAACAATTAACCACACATGTCGTCATGGATATACATCTCAGAATGTGCTAGCTATTTGTGACTTTGACATGAGGTTTACCTTTGCGGTTGCTGGTTGGCCAGGTTCTGCACATGACTCGCGCATCCTGAGTCATGCATTGGCCAATTTTCCTTCATTTCCCGTGCCTCCTACAGGTATAAATGGTTCCTTCATTAATTTTAATATTTGTACACTATTATTATTATTTGCATTACTAATTTAGTTTTGTAGGAAAATATTATCTCGTCGACTCGGGTTATCCAAACCGAATAGGGTATCTTGCACCTTTCAAAGGGACCACATACCATATACCAGAATTTCGGCATCGTTCGGGACCTCCTCAAGGAAAGTATGAGGTGTTCAATTTCTTGCATTCCTCCCTTCGAAATGTTATTGAAAGGTCTTTTGGAGTCTTGAAACAAAAGTGGCGTATTTTGAAGGGCATCCCAAGTTTCTCACCTACTACTCAGAAGCATATTATCATGACTTGTCTTGCTTTGCATAACTTCATCCGTGATAGCAATTTACGTGATATGGAGTTTGAGAGATGTGATGCTGATGAGGACTACTTACTACAAGATACAAGTGACACGTCAGACGATGAGAGTGAAGATGCAGAGAATGATGATACCATGAATACTATTCGAACTAGGATAGCTGATGCTTTGATTAGTGCAAGAGGAGGATAGTTATTTTGAGATATGGCATTATTATATGAACCATTTATCTTTTGCTCTGTTTATGTGGACCATATCACTTTGATGGATGAAAAACTAACATATTTTGATGAAAAACTTTGATTGATGAAAAACTTATACATTTTTTCTTTAAAAATTGGCCATTCAAATACAAAATATTGAACAGATTAGGTTTGTACGAGTAATTTGCATATAAACAGTCCCACATGCCATTAGGGGTATTACAGGTATTTCTTCTACAACCTACAGTTTCACAGCTACTCTAACCAAACGGGCTTCTGCTTTTCCCACAGCTGATTTTCCACAGCTGCTTTTCCACAGCCCACAGCTCACAGCAGTTTTTCCAAAAGCCACAGCTCAACCAAACACACCCTGAGGGTACATGTTCGTTTTGACTTGAAAATGGCAAACTCCTGGTCAAGCTTTCTTTTGCCTAGAACTGACGAGCCTACACCACTAGCTTCTTCTTGCCCAGAATGTGATAGGGAGGATACACCCCGTCTCCTTGCAATTCCTTCATATACTCTAAAGTATGACTTCATCCACTCTATAACAGAATCCACTTCAGTTTTAGCTTCATTCATATTGGGAGACACCTTGACATAAAAGAATTTCAAATAATCCCTTTTCCTTCTTGGATCTAAGACAGTGCTAATGACAAGTGCCAAATTAAAATTGTTTGGCAATTTTTCATCCCAATACTTAGCAAACTTCATATGCATAGCACTAGATTTTTCACACCACTAGCTTCTGATTGTGACAAGATTAGAAAATTAACATTCAATCTGCTGCAACATCTAAATTAATATGAATCTAACTCAACCCATATTTGTAATCTGGTAGAATCCACTAGCAATCCGAGGTATTTCCAAATCGGTATTACCAGGCATAAGTCATGAATAGCAATATTTAATTACGCCAATATGCTTAATTAAGTTCCTAGCTGATTAATTAATGTAGCACATATATATAATCTTGATTAATTGATAGTGTGTAACAGTGTGGGCGAGTACCAGCATAGTAGGTGCACATTAAAGTTTGTGGGTGAATCAAAAGGTAGACATGCTTTCAGTTAGTTGCCAAAAAAATTCTATGACCTATGAGCTAGCAACTACAGAATAGCAGTAGAGTAATCATAGCATAGTTTTATTGGAGGTACCAAACTAATTATCATGAGGCAATCAGGCAATCCGATGTCTAAAGAATCATATGGACTACATGAACAATTAGATTCACAGCAAGAAAACTCTCATGTGTCCGCATTAAAAGAAAGATCTTGCAAACACAACTAAAACCGGGAGGTGGAGCCGTGGAGGGGATCAGCATGGGGTGCACCTGCAACTCGATGAAGATCCAGGAGGCTGATGGTGAGCCCTTCTTGGCGCCGACGGTGAGTAGCAAAGGAGGTCGAAGATGGCAATCTGGCGAAGCAGCGCTGGGAGAGGGCGATAGAGCAGACGAACGGGAGCCGGTGGAGCCGCAGCCGCTTGTAGCGAGGGCTGGAGTGTGCGAGCAGCAGCAGTAGCGACGCCCACCGCCGGTGATGCCCCGCGCCCGACGGTGGCGGCGGCGGCGATGGCGGCGGAGCGAACGAACGACTGCCCCAACCCTAGCAGCTGCAGCCTCGTTACTTCAGTTCGGGGGCAAATCACACTTCTCAACCCATGAATTCAGTACATGGATCAACTTTTTTAGTCAGCCTGCATCCACCCCAATCCAGCCCGCATTACTGTCAGCTCAGTCCAGTCCGATCCAACAAGAATCCCAGGCCATTTCAATCCAACAACAACGATCCAAATCAGCATCCAGTCCATTTAATCCAAACAGACCCGCTCCACTAGTAGGCTTACATACGAATCATATACAAGAACGGTACGTCTCGGCAGACAAGTACCACAGGCCTATTGCATATATAACCCTGTTGTAGCAATACGAACACGTCCGTGCTAGGATACATATACCTCCGTTTAAAGATATAAGGGACTTTCTTCATGTACTGTTACATGAGAAAAAGATTTTATAGTCTAGGATAGAGGTAGCAAGAATTTCTGAACAAAATAGGCTTACGCAGGGAGTCAAGGTTGAGCTAAATCAAATCTCTCTAAAACAAGCGGACAAAAATTCGCAGCGGGAAAGACTCCGAAAGAGAAAATCTGGGCTAAAAACGGCAGCCTCTAACTGCTGCGGGCCCAACACTAGAAACGCTAACAGAAGCCCACAAAAGAAGACGGGCCCAGCCCGCGACGCAGGATAACGAGAGATAGAGAGTCTAGCCCACTCCGGAAGCTTCCGGAGACTGGCTGGTGGGACCGGACATGGACTCCGCACCCGCAACCGCCCATCTTTGCGTGAGCCGTGACGCGACGCAACCGATCGATCCGGTCCTTTCTTCTTCCCGGTATTTAACCACTCCTGCAAACCCCTTCCTCCCCAATCCAAGTATCCAGATCCCCTCGCTTCAAGTCGAAGGATCGATCGATCGAAGCAAACGCAGCCTCTCGCGATCTTCGTCAAGGTATGTGTGCTGGAGCCACTCGATCCCTTGGATCGGATACCTCTGTTTGATTTGATCGAATTCTCTGTGTTTTGAGTTTGCTCGGTTTCAGTTCAATTGCTAAACAAATATTGATGTGGGCTTTGTGTGTTCTTATGTCCATGTATGCGCGTAGATCGTAGATTTGTTTCTATGGATGGATGCGCGTAGATCGTTGCAGGGATGTTCCGCGATCTGTTCCGATCTAGTTCGATTCAATTGCTATTCAGAAAATACTCCCATCTATTTAGGATTTTTTGATGGTGCTAAGCATGTGCGCGATCCGGCTGATAGGTTGGTGCCGATTTCACTCGCAATACTGTTAGATATACCAGGGTGATTCTCCACATTAGATTGACGGAAACAGGTTCGCTCAGGTCTTCGACGGATTAGTTGATATGAGCCTCCAATGTGGAGACTTAATGACGCCTTGGTTTTGTTGGTATGCCTTTTGCTCGATTATTATTGATCCATCTGGGTTTCATCAGATTAAGATTATTTATCGAATATCCGCTCAAAAAAAGATTATTTATTGAATATTATTGATCCACCCGGGTTTCATCAGAAAAAAGATTGTTTATGATCTGATCACTTCAGTATCTGTTCCTAATTTACTACTTGTGCATCTAAATGCAAGCTCTCAACACCTCTGTATACTATATAATCTTTAGTACCCTTTCATTACTTCCTTAAACCATTATGACATCTGGAGTCTCTTATGTTCAGTATTTGTTCCTAATTTACTACTACATCTACATGTAAGCACTGTTCCTAATTTACTAGTACATCTACATTCAAGCTCTCCTGTAGTTCAGATTTAACACCTCTGTATACAATTATTTGGTACCCTTACATTACTTCCTTAAACCATCATGACATCTAGGAGTCTCTTATGTATGTGGTATTTCTGTATTTGTGTGTAGACTGTTTACTCCATGATTAATATAGATTATCTGTATTCTAGCTTCTGTCTTGATTGATTTTCTCATAGGTCTATCTTCTTTTGGTATGTACAGATGCAGATCTTTGTGAAGACACTCACTGGCAAGACCATCACCCTTGAGGTTGAGTCCTCTGATACGATTGACAATGTCAAGGCCAAGATTCAGGACAAGGAGGGTATTCCACCTGACCAGCAGCGCCTCATCTTTGCGGGCAAGCAACTCGAGGATGGGCGCACCCTCGCAGATTACAACATTCAGAAAGAGTCCACCCTCCACCTTGTCCTTCGCCTCAGGGGAGGAATGCAGATATTTGTGAAGACTTTGACAGGAAAGACCATCACTTTGGAGGTTGAGTCCTCGGACACGATTGACAACGTGAAGGCAAAGATCCAGGACAAGGAGGGTATCCCTCCTGACCAGCAGCGTCTTATCTTTGCTGGCAAGCAGCTTGAGGATGGTCGGACCTTGGCGGACTACAACATTCAGAAAGAGTCCACTCTTCACCTTGTGCTTAGGCTGAGGGGAGGCATGCAGATTTTCGTCAAGACCCTGACTGGCAAGACCATTACGCTTGAGGTTGAGTCTTCTGATACAATTGACAATGTAAAGGCAAAGATTCAGGACAAGGAGGGCATCCCCCCAGACCAGCAGCGACTCATCTTTGCCGGCAAGCAGCTCGAGGACGGACACACTCTGGCTGATTACAACATTCAGAAGGAATCCACACTCCACCTTGTGCTGAGGCTCAGGGGCGGCATGCAGATCTTTGTCAAGACCTTAACTGGCAAGACCATCACACTAGAGGTCGAGTCATCAGACACAATCGATAACGTGAAGGCGAAGATTCAGGACAAGGAAGGCATTCCACCAGACCAGCAGCGCCTCATCTTCGCCGGCAAGCAGCTCGAGGACGGACGCACCCTGGCTGACTACAATATCCAGAAGGAGTCAACCCTTCACCTAGTGCTCAGGCTCAGGGGTGGAATGCAAATCTTTGTCAAGACATTGACCGGCAAAACCATTACCCTGGAGGTTGAGTCGTCGGACACGATTGACAACGTGAAAGCAAAGATTCAGGACAAGGAGGGCATTCCCCCGGATCAGCAGCGCCTGATCTTTGCTGGCAAGCAGCTCGAGGATGGCCGCACCTTAGCAGATTACAACATTCAGAAGGAATCCACTTTGCACCTGGTGCTCCGTCTCCGTGGTGGCCTGTGAGTTCTCGGCAGGTTTGGTTCTGATGTTCGCTGCGCCTGGTGGTCTCTTCTAATGAAGTTGTGGTCGACTGGTCGTGCTAGTTTCAAGTTTTCATTTGTGTGTTACTAACATCTTGTCCCGAACCGTGCATGCAAACATTTGCTGCGCAGCAGCTTGATTTCAGACAGTTATACATGAAGTTAGCAAATCCCTGTGAGCTTATTCCGATGATACACGTTTGTTCTTCACTTGTTCTACTCGATGCTACATTTGTTCTTCACTTCTACTCGTGTTTCTACCCTGTCATAGCTTCGAAGTTCTTTTTTAAAAAAAACACTGAATTGGAGTTGCAAACAAAATGCTATCGATATGACTGCTCAAGGCATGTATAAACAATAAAGGAAACAATTCATAAGGCAAAAAATCTATCAACTACTTTTGCATTCACCAAGAGCAAAGCATTGTGAGCAATCCTCAGAAGGGGTTTAATGCCAAGATTTATGGACAGCCGTACCTTGTAGGAAGATGAACCGTTGTGCAGGAAGCACCGTGCAATCCTGAGGAACTTAACGGGTGTTCTGTATTATGTACAAAGCAGGCTTTTTCCAAATTCCTTCTATTTTACGCTTGAACACCTGAGAATTTTTTTTTGTGGAACCAAGTGATAAGTGATTCGACTAATTCTTATATTCTCACTAAAACCAGCAGATTAGAACATTGAGAATCATGGTAAGCATAGTATAAACTCTAGATATATCAAATTTTACTTTAAGTACATCAGATGGTTTACATAAAATTGATAATATTGATAATGTTGAAAGCTAACCATTTGTACTGTAGAGTAAAATACATAAATGGGTTATCTTGATGCCTGTAATTGTGTTATGAAAAATGTTTTGTATTCTACCACACAGTCGAACATCACAACCACCACCACCCCCACACGAAAACAATTCCTTACTATCTCAGTTATCAAGCATTTTTTTTTGTCTATGTAACAAACGATAATTCTTTTACCATCTTGTCCGAAAATTGCAATGCATGTTTGAGTAACAACATAGATTTGTTGGTAAATTTATACAAATGCAATGTGAATATGTGTATCGCCAAAATTTTATACAGCTTGGTTTGCTATCTTAAACCATCAGTTGGAACCAAGTTTTAGACGCACATGCTAAGCTAAGATAGCAAACTTTTGGAAAAATTATAAAGACCACCCCAAATGTCACTCTGAGTTTGATATTTACTGTATAAGATGATTTGTTATAAATACCTCTTCTAATTTATATTTGTTTGAGATTTCTCCCAATTGCCGTACTTGCCCATTCTCATGGTTGCAAACCCAATAGGATGGCACGACTGTAGAGACGTGGTCGTCACTCATATCGGTCAAGCACGATGACACGATTGTGGGATCTCCACTTATGGTATCTAGCATGTCGTTGGATGGTGGTGATCAATGAGTCTTCACTATTTGACATCGGGGTTCAGCAGTGGACGTTGTTTTGGTTGATCCAAGATGAGGAAGATGAACTTGGTATAACATTGTCACTAAGAAAAAAAATATGTATGACCATTAAGAGATGCACTAAAACATATAATCATATATCACATACAGAAAGAGGCAAAAAAAAACACGCGAACAACGACAATTGCTAATTGGGGAGGGATATCAAACCAAGGTAGATTAGGAGGAGGGTATTTTCAATGAATCGTTTTATAGGGAGAATCTCAAACTCAAGGTGACATTTAGTATTTTTTTTAAATTTTTTCTGCGCCTCTGCCCATGTGCTGGCACATTCACCTGATATTTTCTCTATTTTCGAATTGCGTGTGGGTTCTATATTAAACGGTGTGCATCATTTCTCAAGGGTTCAATATTTCGTTTGAATTTCACCACCCAAATTTCATAGCTCCTCCAAACCACTCGATTATGTCAAGTTCCATTCGAGTTTCATCGAATTTCCTAACATCTCCCAAGTCCCAAGATGTGGCGAAATTGCTCGAATTTTAACCAAAACTAGGTTGCAAAACCCGCGATCCCTAATACGCGACTAGTCGCGCCCCCGCGTGACTGGACAAGCGTCGCGCGGGGAGAGGGGGGCCAGCAGATGGCGCGTTTTTTTTGTTTTTCCCTGTTTTTTGGGTTTCATTTTTTATTTCTTTTCTGTTTTATTTTATTTTTTTGTTCTTTTGGTTTTTTTGGTTTTTAATATATACGTATACAAAGTTTGTATATATGTGTTTGTATACACATATACAAACTTTGTATACGTGATTTTTTTGGTTTTTTGGTTTTTTAATATGTACGTATATAAAGTTTGTATACGTCATATACAAACTTTCATGTGTGTATATTTTTTATACATTAAAAGAATATACATATTAAAAATATACATATATACTATATATATACATATATATATATTTTATATATGTACATATACATATATACAAAGTTTATACGTATATATATAAAATATATACATACATATATAGAACTAGTAGTATACAGTAGTAGTATTACTAGTTGGGTGCCCGTGCGTTGCAACGGTAAATGTATATTAGGTGAAAAGATATTAAATAATCATTGAGTGAACATTTGTTGAACACAAAGAAATCTGGCAATCCAAAAAAATACAAATAATAATTGTTCTATAGATTAATTCCAAAGCAAGAATCCTCTTATCATTACAGAAGAAACATGTTATCATTACAAAAGCATAGTGCAAGCTTTCTTGCGCATAAAACAATTTCATGGTATTTATAAAATCATAAAAAGGCAACTTGATTGAAGACTGCTATAAAAATTTGATGATGCCATACAAATTAAAGCACAAACAAAAAAATCTAAAACATCAAACAAATCCAGATATGGTATTTCTCATGGATGATCACCTCAAATTAAACTACACCATATAGGTAAATAACTATCATAATGTTGTGCATTTGCGATACACTTAAAAAATCTCGTGCGCCGTTAGGGATGTTGTTTTCATACTCATTTTGTTGGTATATCAGTAGATTTAGCAAAAAAATTTGTCTTAGCTTGTCACCATTCTACATATGTATTTTTTATAAGATAAATATATGTAATATATAATATAATAGAGAGATAAATAGTATTATACAGTAGTAGCATAAACTAGCAGAGGGAGTGGGGCTGGTCGCGCCCGACCAGGCGGGTACCCTGCAAAACCCCCTACGATTCCAATTTTCTGACATTAGATATGCTCTAGGATATACAGGCCGGGCCTGTTGGGCCGGGCCCACCGGAACAAACCCCTCACATCACAGGCTGCATAGGGGGACTTGGCCATCGCCGCCGCCTCATCTCGCCCCCCTACCCGCGCCGCCAACCTCCCCGGCGGCGAACCTCACCTCCCCTCAATGGCCGCGGACTGGACGTGGGCGCGCCGGTCGTGGGCGCGCCGGTCGTGGGAGAAGTGGGCGGGGAAGCACGTCGGCGCTCCCGGTCTCCCATCCTCCTCTGCCGCTCCTCCGCTTCTCGGGCCCCTCTCGCTGCTGGTGCTAACTAGTCGCCGTTGTTGGTCTTGCAGGGAAGCCGGTCAAGGCGGCGCTGCTGATCAACTACGACCCGACGGGGCCGTCTCGCCTCCTCCCCGTCGTGTGAGTCGCGGACCCCAATCCATCCGCAAATCACGGGCGGTGTTTGGCTACTTCTTGGTCGTAGGCAGCAGCCGTGTTCATCCGTCTCCTTTGCCCGTCTTGTTCGTACATGTAGCGGTAGATGTAGCGTGGGAACCAGAGAATCGACGGCACTGAAAATGTTTTGTTTAGTGAGGAGTATTTAGGTGGAAATTGTTTGGTTATTTTGTTGGAGCTATATATATCTGACTTAAGCATTGTTCGTTTCCTGCCAACGGTAGCAGCGGAGTAATTTAGAGGTGTTCTAGTTTGGTTGAAGGAGGATATGGAATTTGATGAGTTTGGTAAATGCCAAAGTGTAGGGGCGGTCAGTCATGAAACTAGTGGTAGAGAAAGGTACTACTGACTCATCGGTTTATAACCCATAACTGCTGACACAGTTGAAATGCCAATTTGATAAACAACAACGACAGTTCTAAGTGTGGTTTTTCAGCTTGCTTGGTAATTTTGGTTCAGTCTCATATACCTTTGAATGTTTGATAAATGACAAAACACATAGTTTAATATGTTCATTCATGCATATAATATGTTCCAAGTATGTTTCTCATCTTTTTAACATCCCACTATGTTTACTTCATTCAATTTGCTCTCCAAATTTGTAAGGAAGAGTCATAACTATTGGAAGTGGTAGGGCCATATATTTGTATATAAATGTACTTACTCGGTTATCGTATTCATAATTTGTCGGAAGCTTGTACATAGAATTTTTTATCAGATCTCCTAGAACTAAGTCGAGGAATACTTTATTGGATATGGAGTCTAATAACTGAACTGCAGATGTGAATATGTTAGATAGATTTCAGTGTCAAAGAAATGAACTTATTTATTGTGATACATGAATGCTGAAGTTCCTGAGGTTGAAAATTTACAAATATTCTTTTTAACTGCCCAGAGCAGAGCAAGAAGGAACTGAGCTGAAAGCTGTTGATCTGCAACCATTTCTAGACTTTGTTCGGCGGAACAATCTGCAGATGGAATTCTTCTCTATTGGCTCAAACCAGTGTAAGACCGACAATATGAATCTGAATCTACCTTACCTCTTATAGAAACATCAAAATCTAATTATAATATTTGTTATCTCCAGCAATATTGTGATTACAAGTTCTGCATTAGCAGATTTGGTCACCTCAATCCATGAACATTGGTTCTGTGCTTGTTGCGTTAATGCAATACAGCCAGAAGGTGAAGGAGTTATAGTTATGGAGATTGGAGCTTACTTGTTAGTTTGTATGTATGTATCTCGTTGTTCAACTTTTGATGTACAGAACTCAACTACCAAGTTTCCTTTGGTTACTTCAATTATACAGCTGTGTTTCTGCCAAAAATTTATTTTACTGGCATTGCTATCTTAATGCACAGGTATGATGGTTCTCTTGGTTCTGCTTCACAAGCAATGGTGGCTGCTGATCAATTTGCATGGCACTTTAATCGAAGAACTCACTAACTGCTGATTTTTGTTAGTTTCAGATGTGAGATCTGAGATGAGCCTAGACATTGTTGATTGAAATCATTCTTCTAAACTTTAGTGTAACTGCCTATATTACTGTTCTCTTGGGTTTAGTAGGCATGTTAATGTAATGGCTATTAGCTATTTTTTTCTGTAAGACAGATATATTTGAGGAAGTTTAACTAAACTTATTAGGGCATATCTACTTAGTAGTCCTAAGTCCACATAAGCTTTGTATATTTTGTGGGAATGCTTTAATTTTGAATATTTGACTAGTTGTAGTGGTGAGATATTCAATGGCCTATTATTTAATGTTAAATCGGACCATGTTTGTGAGAACGAAAGGGAGAAAAGATGTCATATTTTCCTATTCTTGTTATTACTGTAGGTGTATCTAGAACATAAAGACTGAACCAAAGTAACTAGTAAAGTGAAGAGTTTTAATTTAATCTTTGCCTATCAAACAAGCGCTAAATGTATTGAAGTATAATTATTTGTAAGGTAGTATAAGATCAGTGGGAAAGTCCTCCAGCTGCTTGTTTATATATTCTGGTAGTTTATGTACAAACTTCCAGTACATTATATTCAATTTTGGATTTTGACATGATTTTTCCTCCCACAATATTTTTATTTTTATTGCCATTCTTTTCAATACTAACAATAATATTGCACAATAACTTTAGCAGTATTAATGACCATTATAGGTTTTCACAATTATATTTGATGAAAAATGCTCGTACATATTAAGTCTAATAGCAGTGATGTCTCATCCAATGTTCTTGGGATCCAAATCGCAATATTTCTTTTGCGCATTCTGAAATGGTTTTGAAATTTAATAGCTCGATTTTAAGCTTTTTGATGGAATTTTGTTCACATGCTTTACAGATGTGTTTACGTACTGTCAATGTGTATGCTCAAAATGGGAAATGTGAAGTTAAATAACTGTTTACCAATAATTCTTTTGCTCTCCTTATCAGAGAGAGAGAGAGAGAGAAAGATCGAAAAGTTAAAACCGTTAGAATGAGGCAATATGAGGTTACATAGAGTTTTTGTTTTTGTGAGGCAGATTTTAGTAAAAATTCCGTTGCCGTATTTGCAACATGTTCTAATTACGGTCATGGCTACGGTAGCATCTGTAATCGTTTGGGGCTTTGGGCATAAGCAGTTCATCTGACAAATCAAACTAGTTTCCTTTCATGATACAAGATTTGTAATGTATCACAACAGTTGGGTACAGAGTTTATTTGTTTACTTTATTATTGAGTATAATTTATTGACCTTAAGTTTAATAGAAGCCATTTTTTTTAGATTGGGTGCCTTTCTCTACAAACATGGCATGTTACCTGTTGGATAATCTAGACTAGAGTGCTCTGGTATATGTTTAGAGTTCCATCAAGTGCATATACTTTTACTTTTATTAACCATCTTGTAGATTCGTATCGGTTCATGTTTCATCTTCATATGAATGCCATGGCTTCTAGTTTATTTTCTAAATTCTACAACTACAGCTTTTCAGAATCTGGACTAAAAGCTGAAGGGAGCATCTGATTATAAGAGAAACTGCAGCACCTAAAAACTCTCCCAAACAGGCCCAAAGACTAAATGCGTCTGTCTGGAAGGCTTTCTAGTCAGGTTTGATAGACTGGGAATGGCTTTGCTCTTGGCGTAAGTTTGTTTCGATTGAAGAGTGATGCTCTGCACAAATATATTGCTTACAAATGGCGTTTTTGGCATTTCAAATTGAAAATTGGTGGTGTAATATGCAATTTGCAACTTCTACTTGTTTTTGTAAAATTGTATATCGGTTTTTCGATTGTCACAAGTTTGTCTTTTTGCGCTTTTCATATGCTTTAAGAATAAATTATATTGTGAATACAATGACTTGCTGTCTTACTGGTGCTGCAAGTGAACAAGTACTTAAAAAAAGTGAACAATTGAGTCACACGGCTTGGTTAGTATGATGTGCCAAAATATTGGTTAATTAGCCATGAAGCTATATATCATGGCTCACACCCCCAACTTGCCAAGTTATCATACCCACCTCGCACATATCTTCATCTATCCATAGCTTCAGTTCATTACCTAAGACAATGTGTCCGATCATTAAAGAAAGGACAAGTTCAGATGCCAGGACATAACATGTACTCCCTCCGTTTCATATTATAATACGTTGTTTTGATTTTTTTCTAGTCAAATTTTTGTAAATTTAATCAAATTTATAAAAAAATATAACAATATTTTTAACACAAAACAAATATATTGGTGTCATAGATGTTGCTAAATTTTGCTATAAAATTTGTTAAATCTAAAAAAAGTTTGATTAAAAAAGACAATAATATGATACGAAGGGAGTACCTCTGTTTCAAATTCTCCTTTAAAATTTGTATCAAAATACTTTTGGAACTAGTTTACCATGAATTCTCGGGGTCGTTCTCACGATCTAAAACACTTTTAGAGATATATTTCTCTTCCTACCCCTAATCAATGCAACCGTACTTGCTTTAGAAAAATGATTAAGATATAATTAATAAGAATAACAATATATTTTGTCACACCTCTTAGTTTAGTGTGAGATTTGATGGAGCGACAAGTAAATTGAAATGGGAGAGAGCGAGAGCACGTAACAAATAGGCAAAACTGCTTCTTGAACACTCATATTAATTGCAGTCAATCACCAAAACACATAGCGACATGATTCTCATTCTCATACACTAACTACATAGACGATTTTCCTGTACAAGCATCTCAATAGGTTACAGACGAATTATAAGTGTCCGTGTCTGGAAAAATCGTCCCCCTATTTTCACATACGACTCCTTAAAAGACCCGCACGTGAAAATCTGGTCCTCTTAGGGAGTCATATGCAAAAATAAGGCTATTTTTTCAGACGGGCCTCTTAAGTGGCCGCATGGAAAAAGATATTTTCGCAGGCAAGTCTTTTAAAGGTTCGTACAGAAGTCTGAGTTACCTCCTCTTTCCCTCTTTAACATTTCAATTTTTTTAACTCATCCCCCTCTCTCTCCTTACCTCAACCTTATCTCCTCTCCTCTCCTCCACATACTCCTCTCTCTCTCAAACTCTCTCCCGGCTAGGTGAGTGGCGGTGGCCGACGAGCGGGAGCGCGGCGACAGAGGCCGACAGGCCCGTGGCGAAGATGACGAGGGGCGACGGCGGCAGAGACTGGCGNCCGGCTGGAGCATGGCGAAGGCGACGAGGGGCGACAATGGAAGCGGCGGCCCTTCTCCGCCAGGATCCGCGTGGATCCGGTGGCGGTGACGGGTGGGCGGCAGCGGATCCGGCGTGGGACGGTGGGAGTCGAAGGCGGCGAGAGGCGCACGGTGGCGAGTGAGGGGCGACGACCGTCCCCCACATAGATCCGGTAGCGGCGGCCATCCCCCGTTTGGATCCGGCGGTGGCTGCCGTCCCCTGCCTGGATCCACGCGGATCCGATGGTGGTGGCGGGAGGAGCACGACCGCAGCGACGGGAGGAGCACGGCGGCGGCAGCGGCGGGACTAGCCCGGCAGTGGCCGACGGGTGCAAATTTTGCGATTTTTATTTTTATTTGGATTTTTGTTTTCACGTGCGAACGACATAAGAAACCGCATGCGAAAAACCAATTTTCGCATGCGGGTGCGCCACCTGCATGGAAAAATTGGATTTTCATAGACCCTTTCAGGCAAACGGGCCGAAGGCTTGCACGCAAAAACCACTTTTGGCCCGTCTGAAAAAACTGTTTTTGTACTAGCGATACTCACCTCAAAGGTACTAATTCCTCCATCCTAAAAAGACTATTTGGCCTATCCCATTCGAAACAATATATCCCATAACAATATGCAAGCTGAAATAACTAGAATGCTCTCTATTTTAGCAAACTCCAACAACCCTACTTTAACAAACCCAAAATTAGTCTTTATGGGATAAGAGGTTAAACACTAGCCCTAAAATGTCATGTAAGCTCAAATGATAAGATGAAGAAGAGAAGAGAGGAGAGATGAGAAACCAACTCTTATGCAAGAGACAATCTCTACACACCATTCAAGACAAGTAGAGAAAGTGAAAGAGTAGATTGTGCAAACAAAAATTGGTATTAGAGTTAGTATAGAGGTATATGCATAGAGGAACCACCTCTCCTATAAAACTTTAAACAAAATGGGCTAAAAATAAATAGGCTGCTATTGGAGAGCATCTATTGAGTGATTGAGATGGTGGTAGGACTGCCACACGTGCGTGCGTTGGCCGGATCATGGCCAACGACTCTCTCCCTCTCTCATTATGTTTTGCAACGGACGAGAATTGAATAGAATTGAATCAGCGTTGTTACTCCTATAACGGATGAACGAATCAGGAATTGAATCGAATTGAATCGGCGTTGTTACTCTTGTAACGGATGAACGAATCAATCCCGATTTGATTATCGGACTAAATCCGTTGTTACTCCAGTAACGACGGATTGATTCCTCTCCCTCTCACGCACTATATAAGCCTACCACCGAGATAGACAGAGGGGCACATCTCTGCTCTCCTCGCTTCGGCACTGGTTCTCCTCCGCCCATCCTGTTTCTTCTGTTCCTGCTTTGCACCTTTGTTTCCCTGGTTCTGAGCACTTGCGTGCATGAGTTCTTGGGACGAGCAGTCCTCTAGAACTCCGTCCGCTTGCATACCTGCACGGGTAGACGGGTGATCAAGTTTTTGGGGGAGTGCTTTCTAGTGCGACTGCTCCTATTCTGCTTCGACTACACTGCATCCTAATGATCAATGTCTTCTTCCTCTACATCGCCATGTCGACCATCGGCATCGGCAACGGAGGTGTTACTGGAGGAGGAGGGAACGGTGGCACTGGAGGAGGCGGATCCGGGAACGACAACACTAACGGAGGCAAAGACACCAACAATGCCTCATCTAGTATCGGAGCGTTCTTCGGGTATGTTAATTTCATTACTGTAGTGTTAAACATGTTAATAAATGATGCTTATCTTGGTATTAGCATGTTCAAGCACTATCACTAGATCATTCAACTATATACATGTCTTGCTTAGTATAATGTTTTTCTGGATTAAAATATTACAAATAATGACCATATTTCCAACAATCCAAAAACTTGATCAGTGGTTGGTTTTGCGGCATCACTAAAACCACATGTTTTGATGGTTCAAACTATAAGAGATGGAAAGCACGTGCACTATTGTGGTTGATGGCTATGCAATGCTTCTTTGTTTCACGGGGCAAGACGCCTGAACAACCTCTCTCGCCTAAGGAGGAGGCTAAGTTCAAGGCTGCAGATTGCTTGATCAGTGTACTAGCAACATAGTGGACGTGTACATGCACATGCTTTTAGGGAAGGACATGTGGGATGCACTTGAGGCCAAGTTCGGAGTCCCCGATGCTGGCAGCAAGCTGTATGTCATGGAGCAGTTCTATGACTACAAAATGAGCGTTCTGTAGTGGAACAAGCTCATGAAATTCAGATGCTGGTGAAGGAAATTGAGAACAACAGCTGCGAGTTGCCGAACAAGTTCATGGCAGGTGGCATTACTGCCTAATTGCCACCTTCTTGGTCGGTCTTTGTCGCTTCTCTAAAACACAAGAGGCAAGAGTTCAGTATCACTGATCTCATTGGCTCTTTGGGTGTTGAGTTGAAGGCGATGGCAAAGGACAACCGTGGCAAAAAGGTCAAAAGAGGTTATAGTGCCAATTTGGTGTAGAAGAACAACCCTCAAGCATCCCACAACAACAAGAAGAAGGTCAAACCTGATGTCAAACCCATGGCTACAACCAATTTTAAGAAGAAAGGCAAGGAAAAGGCAAAGGGCGACTGCTTTGTGTGTGGTCAGCTTGGTCATTGGGCCAAGGATTGACCTGATCACAAGGACAAAAAGTCTGCAATCATGGTTATTAGTGATGGAGGAGGAACATCGGGGTATGGTAATTTTTTACCTACAGTTATCTCTGTTTTTCACTCACCTGACTGGTGGGTTGATACTGGTGCTAATATTCATGTGTGTGATGACATTTTCCTGTTTTCTTTTTATCAGGTCGGGGAGGTTCCTCCTTGCTGATGGAGAACAGTTTGCTTGCAGCTGTTCATGTTGTTGGTACGGTCAATCTGAAGTTTACTTCGAGAAAGACTGTGCAGCTGAAGAACGTGTAGCCTATCCCCTCAATAAAGAAGAATATTGCTAGCGGCTCTTTACTTTGTAGAGATGGTTTTAGACTTGTGTTTGAATCCAATAAATGTGTCATATCTAAATATGGAACCTTTATTGGTAAAGGTTATGACAGTGAAGGCTTGTTCCAATTTTTTTAGATGATGTGTGTAATAAAGTTGTGAACCATGTGAGCAATGATGATGAGTCTAATATTTGGCATTCGCGACTTTGTCATATGAATTTTGGTTGTATGACGCGCTTAGCTAACATGAGTTTAATCTCGAAATGCACTTTGGTCAAAGGTTCTAAGTGCCATACTTGTGTTCAAGTGAAACAACTTCGCAAGCCTCACAAGGCATCAGAGGCGAGAAATTTGGCACCGCTAGAACTTGTTCATTCCGATCTATGCGAAATGAATGGCAACTTGACTAAAGGGGAAAATAAATACTTTATGACACTTATAGATGATTGCACTAGATTTTGCTATGTATATTTACTGAAAACAAAGGATGAAACGTTGCATTACTTTAAGATTGACGGAGCGTGAAACTCCTCACCGGGAGACCGCGCAGGTCCCCCTTTGCCGGTTCGGCCGGGGGCGCTAAGTGAGGTTCTTCTCCCTCGATCTAAAGAATGTCAGCGAGAGAGGAAACACGCAAGACGCGGGCGATGTAGACAGGTTCGGGCCGCTGAGAAGCGTAACACCCTACTCCTGTGTTCTGGTGGATCTGAGAGTCTCCAACAATACAAAGAGAGTTCGGTCTCTCGAGCGTATTCGCCGGAGCCCCCTTCTTTCCTAGGCCTGGGCCTCCTTTTATCTGATCAGGGGTCACCACATGGGCCTCTAGCTGCCTAAGAAAGGAAACATTCTTTTTACAATCAGGGCTAGTCTACAGCCGGAAGTGACTTCTGACGGGCATGGTGCACGCCTTCTGCCCTGCTCGCCAGCTCTCCCGGTGGACGCCCTTTTCAAACTTCATTCAATGGCCAGCGACTTCCTTGCCACGCCTGCGCTGAAGTCTGGGTTAGATCTGACCGGGACTGACATACCAACTCCAGGAGTTAGCACGCCGGCTCCGGCTAGGGACGAGAGCCAGGAGGCTCTCATCATTCTGACGGGACGGGGCGAGGCGTGCCATCGGCCGCCTGTCGCCACCTAACCCGCGATCTGACCGGTCTGTGACCGGTCACACACCGCGACCAGTCACGGACCGGATATGCGTGCGCTGCGCCGCATTAAATGCGGCGTGGTGCGCTCGTCTGATCCGCTATAAATGCGGTTAGGTGAGCCCTGCTGTGCTCACCTAACCCGCACACGTGGCGCCAAAATCACAGGGGGTCGGGGCGCCCCAGCCCTCGGGGCCGAAACGGGAGCGGCCCGACCCCTCGGGGAGACAGAGGAAGGGGTGGCCACGTCACCCTCGGGCCCGACCCCCCCGAGGGGGTCGGGACACGTGGAGGACCGCGGCTACCCAAGCCTCTAGTCATGACACCCCCGGTCCCATGTCACCGACAGTAGCCCCCGGCGTTATGCCAGGGCGACCGCCCCCCTCGAGGGAAGCGCTCGGGCGTGACGCCACTCCTTAGGCCCGGTGACGGATGGGGCCGGTCCCTACAGGCGGACAGGAACCCAACGGTCGCGAATCGCGCGCATCGGCAAGAGAAAACCGACCGACGATAATGAGCGGCCTCTTCAAGACCGCTGCATTACTCGAGCAGCGCGGGAATCGGGACGTGCCGGTTCGTTTCGCCTGGGGATATGATGATGGCGTTTTTCACGGTCGGCGAGCGCAGTTAATGCGCGCATTATCTGCCCCATTTCAACCGCCACGTCCGCACGTCTGCCGCGTGCGCCGCAAACGGGCGAGTGGGGTTAGTGGAGGCGTGGGAGCGAGAAACGAGGGGGCGAGGTAGTGGGCGCGGGAAGCGAGGAGCCGGGCATAGCGTTGGCAAGGGTATAAAGACGCCGAGGAAGGGATTCGTTTCCTTCCTCTCTCCATTTTTCCCTTTGCCTTCGCCACTCGTGCCCTAGCTCTTCGTTTCCTGTGCCCTACTCTCGCCACACGCGCTCGCTCTCAAGCTCCTCCTCCGCCGGCGCCATGGCACGGGGCTCCGCACCGCTCGACGGTAGCGTGCTGCCGCCTTCCCGCATTACAAGCGAGAGGCAGGCCGGGCTGCCGCGCCGATTCATGCCGGAATCTGCCACCGGCCGGGTGGTGGTCACGCTGGGCGAGGGACGCCCGGCGCCAGACTACCCGGGGCGGTCCGTCTTCTTCCTCTCTTTCGCAATGGCGGGGCTGGTCCCGCCATTCTCTATTTTCTTCATGGATATTCTGGAGTTTTATGATCTCCAGATGGCGCACCTCACCCCCAACGCGATAATGACGTTGGCCATCTTCGCACACCTGTGCGAGATGTTTATCGGGGTGCGCCCATCTCTCCGGCTGTTCCGGTGGTTCTTCACCGTGCAGCCGGTGTCGCCGCCGACGGCAGTCGGTGGCTGCTACTTCCAGCCGCGGGGGCAGGTGCTGAACCGCTACATTCCCTGCGTCCTCCGCAAGAAGTGGGACGACTGGAAGAGCGACTGGTTCTACACCCCCCTCGCCGACGAAGCGCGCCTCCGACTCCCGAGCCAGCCCCCGGCGCAGGCCTCCAGCTGGCGGGCGGCGGTGGATCTGGGGGACGGCTACGACGCCGTTCTTGACCGCCTGGCGGGTCTGCGATCCCAAGGGCTCACGGGGGCCATGGTGTTCGGCGACTACCTTCGTCGCCGGATCGCGCCGCTCCAGCGGCGCGCCCGAGGCGCCTGGGAGTACACCGGGCCCGAGGACCACGTGAGGACCCACCTGGGGCGAAAATGGGACTGGGACCCCGAGGACTTCAGGATGGTGGTCCAACGGGTGCTGAATCTCAGCTCCGTGGAGGCATCCCTCATCCCCCAAGGGGTCCTCCCCCTCTGCTGCGACCCAGAGCGCGCCAACATCCTGGCCATCATGCAGGTGGTCGGGGCGTCGGGGGAACGGGCCCCCCGAGGCCACGATGGCGCGGGCGGGAGCCGCAGGGGGGAACAATCTACCCCGGGAGGGGGTCGTGCTTCTGGGCCCCGCGACGGGGGCCCGGGGGGCAGCCGCCCCGCCGACGCCAGGGGGAAGAGGAAGCAGGGAGGTACTCCTCCCCCATCTCCTCCCCGAGGGGGCGGGGCGGTGCGTGCCAGCAGCAGGCGCCCAGAGGGTGCCGTGCCGGCGCCGCAGCCCGAGGGGGAGCGAAGGAAGAAACGGCTCCGCAAGATGGGGGAGAGCGAGCCATGCCGGGGGAGCCTCATCTCGCCCCCGAGGTGGTCGTTCAGCCGACCTCCCCGCAGGTTCGTTCCCACGCCCACTGCGGCCGTATCTACTCCCCAAGGCGAGTTTTTACTCACCCGCTTCTTTTTGTCTTTGGTTTTTCTTCTGCCTCAGCGAGATCCCGTCACGCCCCCCACGCCATTCCAAGTCCGGCCGGTCCGAGGCCGAGGAGACGGTGACCGCGGAGGCCCGGAGGCGAGAGGCTGACCGACGGGAAGCCGCGGACCGCCTCCGGGAAGCCGAGGAGGCTGCCCGGGAGGCCGCCCGGGTTCGCCAGGCCGAGGAGGCCGCTCGGGAGGAGGCCAGACTCCGCCGGGCCGAGGAGTCCGCCCGGGAGGCAGAGGCGGCGGGTGCACGCCGGGCAGCCTGCCAAGCCCCCGACCCGACTCCGCCCGAGACCATGACGACCCCCGAGGCCACCCACAACGAGGCCGCGGGCGCGCCGCCCGGGCCTGACGCCCCGGGCGACGCGCGGGACGAGCCAGCTTCGGGGGGCGCCCCCGAGGCCAGCACGCCGATCGGCGGGCCGAGCCGCGCGGCACCCACACCGAGGCGGCTCTCCCCTTTGCCTTCCGCTACCCCGCTGAGCGCGGAGCCCCTCCTGCAGGCCCTGGCCACCGCGAACAGCACGGTGCTGGACGGGCTAAGTGCCCAGATGGAGGCCCTGCAGGCGGAGCGGGCGGAGCTCGACGCGGCGTGGGCGCGCGTCGAGGAGGGGCGGCGCTCGGTGGAGGCCATGGTGGAGACGGGCCGCAAGGCATACCGCCAGCACGCCAAACAGCTCGAGGCCCGTCGTAGGGACCTGGCGGAGATCGCCAGGGAGGTAGAGGAGGAGCGGGAGACCGCCCTCATCGCCACCGCCGTGCTCGACGAGGCGCGGGACGACCTCCGCCTCCAATACGGGACCCGGGCGGCGGAGCTAGAGGAGAAGCTCGACGCCGCCCGGGGAGTCCTCGACGCCGCCGCTGCCCGGGAGCGGCGGGCGGCGGAGAACGAGGCGGCGTCCCGTCAGCGGGAAGAGGCCCTTGAGGCTCGCGTCGCGGCGCTGGAGGAGCGCGCCCGCGCCCTGGACGCGAAGGAGGGCGCCCTGGCGGACCGCGAGGCCGCCGTCGCCACCCGGGAGGCAACACTGGCGGCGCACGAGGCCGCCTCCGCCGAGGAGGAGTCCGCACTCCGCCTCCGCGAGGATGCGCTCGCCGAGCGGGGGCGAGCTCTCGAGGAGGCCGAGGCCGCGGCGCAGCGGCTGGCGGACAGCCTGTTCCTCCGCGAGGCGGCGCGGGAGGAGCAGGCGCGCCGCAATCTGGAAGGCGCCCGCGCCGAGAGGGCCGCGCTGGACCAGCGGGCCGCTGAGCTCGAGGCGCGGGCGAAGGAGCTGGACGCGAGAGCGCACAGCGGCGGGGCGGCCGCGGGCCACGACGACCTAGCCGCCCGCCTCGCAGCCGCCGAACACACCGTCGCCGAGCTGCAGGGCGCGCTGGACTCGTCCGCCGGGGAGGTCGAGGCCCTCCGCCTGGCGTGCGAGGTGGGGCCCGGCATGCTTCGGGACGCCGTCTCGCGTCTAGACCGCGCCGGGCGGCAGGCGGGCCTCTGGGGCGGGCGGTACGCGAAGTACGCCGCCAACCAGGGGGGCCTCGCCCAGCGCCTCTCGGAGATGGCCGGGGTCCTCGAACGGCTCCCCGAGGAGCTCGAGGAGACGATCAAGTCATCCTCGAGGGACCTCGCCCGGGGGGCGGTGGAGCTCGTACTGGCGAGCTACCAGGCCAGGGACCCTGACTTCTCCCCGTGGGCAGCGCTGGAAGAGTTCCCTCCCGGAACCGAGGACGGCGCGCGCGCGCAGGTCCGGGACGCCGCCGACCACATCGTCCACAGCTTCGAGGGTACGGCCCCTCGGCTCGCGTTCGCCCTCGACTCCGAGGAGGAGGACGGCGACGACGGTGCGGACGACAGCGACGGCGAGGCCGGCGGCCCGGGTGCGTCGGAGTGAGCCCCCAAGCCCCCGCCGATCTTAAATTTTACCTTCTTCTTCCGAGGCCTTCAAGCCCCCTTCTTGTATAGACTGGTTTAATCTGCAATCAAATAAAGAGGAAATTTCTATGTCAGTTATGTTTGTTGTGCGTATAAGACGAGGATGGTCTGTGCCGCGGTCCTTCTGAGTCTTGGCTTGAGCAAGGGCTCGTGCCCAGGTCCCAGCCTCAAACGGCGCGGGTCGGGGCTAGTGCCTGGGGAGATCCGCGTGTCGAGACTGGCCAGGCCGGGAGCGCGGTGACCGAGGGTTAGGAGGACCCGATTGTGGGCCTTTGCCGATTCCCCCCCGGAGTTCACCACGCCCCGGGGCACGGCTCGGTTCTGGGCCCCGTTTGGCGGTTTTAGCCGGCCCGGGCCACCGAGGGCAGGGCCGAGCACGAGCGTACTAACTCAAGCCGAGATTCTTCAAAAGGAAGCGACGGCACAGACACGGTCCTCTGGAAATCGAAAGTGCTTTTATTGAAATACGGAAGAGAAAAAAGATAAGTATGTGCATGTGGTAGCCCCCGGCCAACCCTGCACGCCCGGGGGGGGTGCGGGGTTGGCCCGAGCCCGAGACATGACACCCGACCCCCATTAGGGGTAGAAGCGACGAAGATGTTCGATGTTCCACGGGTTAGGCAGCTCTGTGCCGTCGCCCGTGGCCAACCGAACCGAGCCCGGCCGGGGGACGCCGATCACTCGATACGGACCCTCCCACATTGGTGAGAGCTTGCTCAGTCCAGCACGCGTTTGGACGCGGCGTAGGACGAGGTCGTCGACGCAGAGTGATCGGGCCCGGACGTGGCGCTGATGGTAGCGCCGCAGGCTCTGCTGGTAGCGCGCGGCTCGAAGGGCCGCGCGCCGCCTTCGCTCTTCCAGATAGTCGAGGTCGTCTCGGCGAAGCTGATCTTGATCAGCCTCGCAATACATGGTGGCCCGAGGGGACCTCAGGGTGAGCTCAGATGGGAGGACCGCCTCCGCGCCGTAGACGAGGAAGAAAGGCGTTTCCCCGGTTGCTCGGCTTGGCGTGGTTCGGTTCGCCCAGAGCACCGCTGGCAGCTCCTCGATCCACGAGTCGCCGTGCTTCTTGAGGATGTTGAAGGTCTTGGTTTTGAGGCCCTTGAGGATTTCCGCGTTGGCGCGCTCCACCTGGCCGTTGCTTCTGGGGTGGGCGGGTGAGGCGAAGCAGAGCTTGATGCCCATGTCTTCGCAGTAGTCACCGAAAAGCTCACTAGTGAACTGGGTGCCGTTATCCGTAATGATACGGTTAGGCACCCCGAACCGAGCAGTGATGCCCCTGATGAATTTCAGTGCGGAGTGCTTATCGATCTTGATGACCGGATAAGCCTCGGGCCACTTAGTGAACTTGTCGACAGCGACATACAGATACTCGAACCCGCCCGGGGCCCGCCTGAACGGTCCCAGGATATCGAGCCCCCAGACAGCAAACGGCCACGAAAGAGGTATGGTCTGCAGGGCCTGGGCCGGCTGATGGGCCTGCACCGCCGGACCAGGTCGACCGCATCGTTGAGAGCCGTCGGCCAATAGAAACCCTGGCGAAAGGCCTTGCCAACCAAGGTGCGCGAGGCGGAGTGGGCTCCGCACTCGCCTTCATGGACATCGGCGAGAAGCTCGACGCCTTGTTCCCGAGGAATGCACTTCAGGAGGACTCCGTTAGCCCCGCGCCGATAGAGGGTCCCTTCCACCAGCACGTAGCGCTTGGAGATGCGACGGACGCGTTCACTCCCTTCGCGGTCCTCGGGTAGAGTCTTATCTGCGAGAAACGCCTGGATCTCAGCGATCCAAGCAATCAATCTAGGGGAGCTGGGAGCGCTCCCCTCGGGTCCCGAGGCCTGGACTCCGACGGGCCTCGGGGGCCGTTCAGGCGCGTCCGTCTCCCCTAGGGGGTCGGGTCGCGCCGACGGCTGGGCAAGCCTTTCTTCAAAGGCGCCCGGTGGGGTCTGGGCTCGCGAGGAAGCGAGCCTTGAGAGCTCGTCGGCGACCGAAATGGCGCTCCATACGCCGCACCTGGCGGACGTAGGCGTCCATCTGCGGGTCAGAGCACTGGTACTCCTTGCGGACCTGGTTAACGACCAACTGGGAGTCGCCTAACACCAGGAGGCGGCGGATCCCTAGTCCAGCCGCCACTCTGAGTCCCGCAAGGAGTCCCTCGTACTCCGCCATATTGTTGGTCGCCCGAAAGTCAAGGCGGACCAGGTATCTGAGGACGTCTCCGCTCGGCGAGGTCAAAGTGACCCCCGCACCGGCGCCCTGAAGAGACAGGCAGCCGTCGAACTGCATCACCCAGTAGGCGGTGTGAGGCAGCTGCGAGGGGCCCGGGCCGGCCTCGGGGGCGGAGACGGGCTCGGGAGCTGGGGTCCACTCCGCCACAAAGTCGGCGAGGGCCTGGCTCTTGATCGCGTGACGTGGTTCGAAGCGCAAATCGAATTCGGAGAGTTCGATTGCCCATCTCACCACCCGTCCAGTACCCTCTCGGTTATGCAAGATTTGGCCGAGGGGGTAAGACGTAACCACCGTGACCCGATGCGCCTGGAAATAATGGCGCAACTTCCTCGAAGCCATCAGAATAGCGTAAAGCATCTTCTGGGCCTGAGGATATCGGGTCTTGGCGTCCCGGAGGGCCTCGCTAACGAAGTAGACGGGCCGCTGCACCTTTCGGCGGGGCCTATCCACTTTGCCAGGGGCCGCGTCTCCAGGGCGCTCTCCGTCCGAGAGGCCGTGCGGGGCGCACTCGGCTTCCGTGCCGACGACCTCGGGGTCAGAGGGCGACGGGCGCGGCCTTCCCGCAGTGGCCCCGGGGCCATCCTGGGGGTCGGGGGCGCCCGGCACCGTCAGACAAGCGGGCGGAGGGCCAGCTCCGGCCGTCGGGGGCCTTAGGCCGCCATTCGGCTCGGGGGCCTCTCCTCCCTGCTCTCTCCCGGGTCGAGCCGACACAGGGTGGGGGGTCACGGAGTGAGGGTTGTCCTCGTCACGCTCCACGACCAACGCCGCGCTGACCACCTGCGGGGTTGCCGCCAGGTAGAGTAGCAACGGCTCATCTGGCTCCGGGGCGACCAGGACTGGGGGAGAACTAAGGTACGCCTTCAACTGAGTGAAGGCCCGCTCAGCCTCCTCCGTCCAGGTAAACGGCCCGGAGCGCTTGAGGAGCTTAAATAGGGGTAGCGCCTTCTCTCCCAGCCTCGATATGAACCGACTTAAGGCGGCCATGCAGCCGGTGACGCATTGCACGTCCCTAAGCTTGCTGGGGGGGCGCATCCGCTCTATAGCTCGTATCTTCACGGGGTTGGCCTCGATGCCTCGGGCAGAGATCAAGAACCCGAGAAGTTTGCCCGCAGGCACGCCGAACACGCACTTATCGGGGTTCAGCTTTATGCGGGCGAAGCGAAGACTTTCAAAAGTTTCCGCTAAATCCGAGAGCAAGGTCTCTTGGTTGCGCGTCTTCACAACCAAGTCATCAACATAGGCCTCAACATTGCATCCTATCTGGCTACCCAAGGAAATTCGAGTAGTACGCTGAAAAGTAGGACCTGCATTCTTTAACCCGAAAGGCATTGTCGTATAACAATAAGTTCCTATGGGGGTAATGAATGCAGTTTTCTCCTCATCCTCCCTAGCCATGTGAATCTGATGATAACTAGAGTATGCATCTAGAAAACACAAAAGGTCGCACCCCGCGGTGGAGTCGACAATCTGATTTATGCGTGGCAGGGGGTAAGGGTCCTTAGGACATGCCTTGTTGAGATCGGTGTAGTCGATGCACATCCGAAGCTTGCCGTTCGCCTTGGGGACGACGACCGGGTTCGCCAGCCACTCCGGATGGATGACCTCACGGATGAATCCGGCCTCCAGAAGTCGCGCCACCTCCTCGCGGATGAAGGCTTGACGTTCCGGGGCCTGCCGCCGCACTTTCTGCCGGACCGGCCTTGCGCCCGGCCGCACGGCGAGACGATGCTCAATCACCTCCCTGGGGACCCCGGGCATGTCCGCCGGTCTCCAGGCGAAGACGTCGGCGTTTGCCCGCAGGAAGGAGACGAGCGCGTCTTCCTATTTGTCATCCAGAAGACCACCGATTCGGGTGGTCTTGGACGGGCCGTCGCCCAGGGCAACCTCCTTGACCGGGACCTCGTCGCTCGTGACCATCCGCTACCTTGGGGCGGGCGGGACGGAGGTGCTGGGCCTCTCGTCGCCGCCCGCGGGCTTGGATGCCGCGGCGAGGTGGTCCGCGCGCTGCTCCATACAAGCAAGCGCGACTTTGAGGTCGCCATGGACGGTGATGGGGCCACCGGGGCCCGGCATCTTCATCTGGAGATAGGCGTAGTGGACCGCCGCCATGAACTTCACCAACGCGGGCCTCCCCAGGACCGCGTTGTAGGGCAGACTGAGGTCCGCCACATCGAAGTCCACCCGCTCCGTGCGGAAGTTGGCGGAACCACCGAAGGTGACCGGGAGGTCGATATGACCCAGCGGCCAGGTGTGCCCCGGCGTCACGCCGATGATCGGCTGGGACGGTCGGAGCACCATCCCCGGGGCCTTGATGGCATCAAAGGCTGCGGGGGAAAGGATGTTGAGGGCTGCACCCCCGTCCACGAGGACACGCCCCAACTTCACGTTGCAAACGGTGGGGGAAACCACCATCGCGATCTGTCCTCCCCGGGCAACGCACGGCGGGTGGTCGGTCTGGTCGAAGGTGAGGGCAACCTCCGACCACCGCGCCCGCCGCGTCGCCTCATGGGTAGGGGCCGCGGCCAGAAGCTCACGCTTCATGGCCTTGAGGCTCCGGCGAGAAGCGTGAGCGCACGCTCCCCCATCGACGGTGGCGACGGTGGCCTCAGGCTCCTGAAACCCCAGGTCATCGTCGCCATCGTCGATGTCCTCGGCGGGGGCCTTCTGCTTGGCCTCACCTCGCCGGTTGCCGGCGGGAGCCGCCGGGGCCCTGCCCTCACGGCGCTCCTGCCTCTTCTCCTCCTCCCACTTCCTCGTCCGCTCGGCCAAACTTTTGACCGCGCGGCAGTCCGCGAGGTCGTGGAGGGAGGTGTTGTGCACGGTGCACCACTTGCCGGTCGGACGCTCCCTGCTGGGAACGCCGGCCTCCTTCTTTTTGTCGCCCGCAGGCCTCCCCTTTCGGGGGGCCCGCGAAGCGCCCTCGACGGCGAGGACATGACCCTCGTCGTCGGAACGGGCCGACCTCTTCTTCCTCCTCCTGTCCCGTCGCCCTGACCGAGCGGCGGACCCGGGGGCGGCCGGAGCTGCCACGCCAGAACCGGAGGAGTTCCAGGTCCAGGCCTCCTCCTTGCGGGCCACACGGTCCGCGAGCTCAAAAAGCTGCGCGGTGGTCTGGGGCTCCTTGGAGGCGATCTTCTCGAGCATGCGGTTGTGCCGCACGCCCCCCCTGAACGCGTAGATCACCGCGTGTGCGGGGATGCATGGTATGGTGTTGCGGACTTGACAGAACCGCTGAATGTACGAGCGAAGAGACTCATCGTCCCTTCGCTGTACCGCATGCAAGTCCGCCTCTTCGCCTGGGCGCGGATATGTGCCCTGAAAGTTCGTGGTGAACTGCTGGCACAAATCCTCCCAAGAGTGGACCGACGCAGGTGGCAAGTTCATTAGCCAACCCCGCGCCTGACCCTTCAGGGCCATGGGGAAGAAATTCGCCATGACCCTGTCGTCACCCCCCGCGGCCTCGATCCCGGTCGTGTAGATCTGGAGAAACTCGGCGGGGTTGACGCTTCCGTCGTATTTTTCGGTGATGGTGGGCCGGAACCTTGGGGGCCAACGGACGTTCCGAAGGCTCGCCACAAAGGCTCGACAGCCGGCACCGCCGACCGGGGACACGGGGGGCCGGCCCCCGTGACCGGACCGAAGTGGCGCTCCGGACGAGGAAGCGCCCTCCGTTGCGTGGGCGGCGCGACGAGCGTCGCGCCGGCGCTCGATATCGAGCCGGGCATCCGGCCCCCCACGCACATCTTCTTGGGTCGGAGGCGTTGACGAGGGAACGGCGGACGAGCGGCGTGTAACGGCCGTCGTTCGCCGCGCCCTCCGCCTCGACGACATGGAGCCGGCGGCGGCAGCGCCAGAGGCCCCGGCGGCGGAGGACCGCCCGCCGGCGCCTAGGCGCTGCTGCGCCGTCATGACCAAGTCGGCCACGTCATCCAGCCAACGTCGGGCTGGAGTCTCTGGATCGGGGACGACGGGCGGGTGACGCAGGAGCGCGCCCGCGGCCTGGAGCGCGCCCTGGGGCGTGCCGCCATCGCCGTAGACGAGGCGGCGACGCGTCCCGTCTCGCCGTCCTCCCCCGTCACCCGCGAGCGGCGAGGTCGCGGATCCTTCGACCTCCTCGAGCGCCTTCCCCCGCCCAAGACTTCGGCGAGAGGGGGACGGCGGGGTGCGAGCCCGACGGCGCGGGTTCTGCTCCCTGTCGTCACCGCTAGCGCTCGGAGAGAGGCTGTGCGCCACTGCCCGCTCGGCCATGGGGCTGAGCGAGCGAAACTTGGCACACACGAAAGAGGATGAGGGCTTAGAAAGACACACGCGCCCCCTACCTGGCGCGCCAGATGACGGAGCGTGAGGCTCCTCACCGGGAGACCGCGCGGGCCCCCCTTTGCCGGTTCGGCCGGGGGCGCTAAGTGAGGTTCTTCGCCCTCGATCTGAGGAACGTCAGCGAGAGAGGAAACGCACAAGACGCGGGCGACGTAGACAGGTTCGGGCCGCTGAGAAGCGTAACACCCTACTCCTGTGTTCTGGTGGATCTGAGGGTCTCCAACAATACAAAGGGAATTCTATCTCTCCAACGTATCCGCCGGAGGCCCCCCTCTTTCCTAGGCCTGGGCCTCCTTTTATCTGATCAGGGGTCACCACATGGGCCTCTAGCTGCCTAAGAAAGGAAACATTCTTTTTACAATGAGGGCTAGTCTACAGCCGGAAGTGACCTCTGACAGGCATGGTACACGCCTTCTGCCCCGCTCGCCAGCTCTCCCGGTGGACGCCCGTTTCAACCTTCATTCAATGGCCAGCGACTTCCTTGCCACGCCTGCGCTGAAGTCTGGATTGGATCTGACCGGGACTGACATACCAACTCCAGGAGTTAGCACGCCGGCTCCGGCTAGGGACGAGAGCCAGGAGGCTCTCATCATTCTGACGGGACGGGGCGAGGCGTGCCACCGGCCGCCTGTCGCCACCTAACCCGCGATCTGACCGGTCTGTGACCGGTCACACACCGCGACCAGTCACGGACCGGATATGCGTGCGCTGCGCCGCATTAAATGCGGCGCGGTGCGCTCGTCTGACCCGCTATAAATGCGGTTAGGTGAGCCCTGCTGTGCTCACCTAACCCGCACACGTGGCGCCAAAATCACAGGGGGTCGGGGCGCCCCAGCCCTCGGGGCCGAAATGGGAGCGGCCCGACCCCTCGGGGAGACAGAGGGAGGGGTGGCCACGTCACCCTCGGGCCCGACCCCCCCGAGGGGGTCGGGACACGTGGAGGACCGCGGCTACCCAAGCCTCTAGTCATGATACCCCTGGTCCCATGTCACCGACAAAGATCTATAAGGCTGAGGTAGAAAACCAACTTGAAAGAAAAATCAAACGGTGAAGGTCTGACCGAGGTGGTGAGTATTTTTCAAATGAGTTTATTTCATTCTGTGAAGAGTTTAAAATTATTCATGAGAGGACGCCTCTCTATTCACCCCAGTCAAACGGGTTGCCGAAAGAAAGAACCACACTCTAACTGAGTTAGTGAATGCCATGTTAGACACTACGGGGCTTTCCAAGGAATGGCGGGGTGAGGCTATATTGACTGCGTGTCATATCTTAAATAAAATTAAGTAACACCATTCGAGGAATGGGGAAAAAAGTTGTATCTCTCATACTTGCACACATAGGGATGTATGGCTAAGGTAAATATACCTATAGTCAAAAAGCGCAAACTTGGACCAAACACCGTGGATTGTGTGTTCCTTGGTTATGCTATCCACAACGTGGGATATACATTCTTAATTGTAAATTCTGGAGTACCAGACATGAGAGATGGTACAATTTTTTAGTCCAGAAATGCTATATTTTTTTAGAATGAATTTCCTATGAAAGATGCATCTAGCACTTCTAGTCAAGAACCTATTTTATCCCCTAAGTCCTTTTTGCCGATAGAACACAATGATCAAAAGCCTTAGGAAAATCCCGAGGAGTATAACATTGTAGCTACTCAAAAGAGTAATAGACAAAGGAATGCAAAATATTTTGGTGATAACTACATTGTATGCTTTGTGGATGCCACCCTAAGAACCATAGAAGAGACATATACATCTCCTAACGCTGACTATTAGAAGGAAGCAGTACGCAGTGAGATGGACACTATTATGTCTAATGGTACTTGGGAAGTCGTCGAACATCCATACGAGTGCAAACCTGTAGGATGCAAGTGGGTTTTCAAAAAAAAACTTAGGCCTGATGGTACAATTGAAAAGTACAAGGCAAGGTTTGTGGCCAAGGGTTATACCCAAAAAGAAGGCGATAATTTTTTCGACACTTATTCACCAATTGGTCACTTGACCACGATTCAAGTACTACTCGCTATGATAGCCTCTCATGGTCTTCTCGTTCATGAGATGGACGTTGTCAAGGTTACGGACAAGGGATACCTCCTATCTTTGGGGTCGTGAAGTATACGAATATGGTATATCCTCAAGTATACGGAAGGTTACTACGAGACTACGAGAAACAGTAGTTGTGTAAGGAAATTGTCTCTCCGACTAGAAGGTGTTAGAGTCCTATTTGGAGAGGACAAGGGCTCTGTGATCTCGTACATCGGAAAGTATCTCCGAGTTTTACTTGGAGGCCAAGTTAGTATGTGGTATAAATACAAGGCCCCTTGAGGGGTACAGGGCATCGAATCATAGACGCAAGACACCCACCATAGCAGAAGCAATCCGGAGGACTCGAAGCAATCTCGCCGATAGATCTTGCTGGGCCGATCTCGCTAGTGGATCTTGTCGGTAATATTGGAGTTTAGTTGTTCTCTATTGTACTTCTGTGATATCTTCATAATCTCATATAAACTAGACGTAGGGTTATTACCTGATAAGGGGTTTGAACCAATATTATCCTTGTTTTCTGTGTGCTTGATGTCGTTCCGTGTAGATTCTCGTACCAATGTACCCCAATACCAGACGGATACGGTCCACGGGTATCGCTCGTCGACAATGGCGCGCCAGGTAGGGGAACTTGGTGCTCAAGGTTTTGCCGAGATGACTTCGAGCTCTTCTGGCATCAACGTTCGTGCCAGCCTCGCTCCAAGTGATCTTGCCCAGACATCGCTGGTATGGACTCAAGTCGAATCAATCGTCTTCCCCATCTACGCTGCAACTTCGGTCTCGCCTTCCCCGATGACTAGTGGGATCGAGAACAATGCGGCGAGAACGATGGGAGACAACCCCAGCCCGGCTGTTCCTCCTGTCCCGTCAGAAAAGAGGACGTCAATGACCCCAATTCTTGGAAAAACACCTAAAGCAGCTGAACCCCAGCTACCTGCTGGAAATCTGGTGCCAACAAGGGAGGTTACCAAGAGTTTTAACACCTAGTGCTTCATCCATAAGACATTCAAACACTCTTTGGTGACTGTAAGGTGATAATCAAAGTGAAGGCTGAACTCGATGCATGCAAAGATCGAGATATCCAGCGCACTTCCCTACATAAGACGACGTGGTGCCCAATTCACAGAACGAAGGCCCACGCTCTTACGGAATGTCAGATTTTCCTCGAGATCACCGAATCCATGATCCGGGTCCCATGTTGCCAGATCCACCAACACCGAGATCAATCTCATTATGTTGCAGGGGACGAGAACACGGGAGAATCAGTTGATTGCTTTGTCGAGGTCATCGACATCGATCTGCATGAGCCCTCTGTTCTTCACAACTTGGAGGATAAGGAATCTTCGGTATCCAATTCTCCGCGTGACGTTAACATGATCGAGGGAGCCACTCATGCCGAACAGGAAGAGGGTGAGATTCATTCGAGAGATGATTTGCGAGATCCAGCTCTCGGCGCTCCTCAAGAACACACTGATCCCATCAGAACACCTGCCTAGCCCCTCACCACGATCAACTCTCTATTGAGACAAACTTCGTTTGATCCAGTGACCTTCCCTGAGGTAGATCACTGGGTTGGACAGATGTGGTCTACAATAGCCAACCTCAATGATGCTTTCTTGGCCATGGTAGGACCAACTCCTCAAGGCCCTTCTCGTCCTCCACTACACCATGATGGAGAACGGGGCGCGAGAAATGATCCGGAAGAACTCCACAGCGAACCCCCCAGTTGGGACCTAGGTCGTAACTCTCGCAATGCATCACCAAGAGCACAGAGTCACCAATCCCCACCCGCTCGAGATGATTGCGATCTTCGTGATCACTTGAACGGCTGAAGGCAAGAACGATGAGGTCAAGACAACGTTGACCACCGCCAACCTCGTGCTTCGCGCGAAGAAGACAGAAGGCAGGACGACAACAGGAATCGAGACGATCGTAATAACGATGACTGAGATCAACAAGATCACCACAGTCATCAGGACGACAACGTCCAAGATCGACAGGATCGGGGCAACAACGGTCGAGGTCAACGACATCATGACAACAACCGATTGGCGACGATGAAACTCGAGATCTCCAGATTCCCAGAGGGACCGAGTGCGAGGCCGTAGGTCTAGTGGCCGTACCCCCGACTACGATGATCCCTCATCATCTTCATCGTCGTCAGGAGGCAGTTCTCGCAGGCCACGAGGATGTCGTCCACCTTTCATACCCAGAGGCGGATATAGGGTTTTCACACCTACTCTATGAGAGGTGAAGTGGACAAGCAAATTCTGCCTTGTAGCTATAGAGAAGTACGATGGCAACATCGATCCTGAGGAGTTCCTGCACGTCTACTCTACAGTCCTCTATGCGGCCGGGGCAGACGACAACGCTCTTGCAAATTACTTGCCTGCAGCGTTGAAGGGATTTGCCCAGTCGTGGCTGGTTCATCTCCCGCGTCGCTTAATCTCTTCCTGGGAGCATCTACGGCAGCAGTTCATTGTCAACTTCCAAGGATGACCTGCACGCCCTTACTCAGCACCCCGGTGATTCTTTGAGGGACTATATACGGCGATTCAATGGATGCTGGAATACGATCCCTGAAATCACCGACACCTCTGTGATACATGCGTTTAAGTTGGGCGTCTAAGATCACTACACCACCTAGGAGTTGGCGACAAGACAGATTACTTCTGCTAGGAAATTGTTCGAGATCATTGACAGAAGCGCTCACGCCGACGACGCCCTCAGGAAAAAAGAGGGAAAAGGCAAGGCAGTCGAGGAGAAGAAACCAGCCAAGAAAGACGCACTGGAGTCCAACAAGAAGAAGAACAAGAAGAACGGGAGGCACAAAGCAGGGACGGAGGTTCCCGTCGCAGAACAAGCAAACCCGCCCACTAAGCGCCCAGCCCCTCAAGAAGACGAACCGGTGCGACAATGGTGCCCAATACACAAAACCAACACGCATACCCTGGAAGAATGTCTTCACCAAAGCTTTGGCAAAACAGCTGGCTGTTGAAAGGGAAAGCGAGGTCGCGTGGTCGAGAAGAGCACCGATGATCTCTCGTCTGACGATGAACTCGTGTTCCCAAGTTTCTATCATGCACATCTTCGGCGTTCTACAATGTACTCCTCCAAAAGAGAGTGTAAGAAGGTAGAACGCGAAATCTACTCTACCTCGCAAGGAGTCTTCGCCAAGATGAAGTGGTCCAGTCAGAAGATTGAGTTCTCTGAAGCAGACCACCCGACGACTACGGTTATCCCAGGCCGATATCCAATAGTAGTCGAGCCTACTATTTGGAACATTAAAGTCGCATGAGTTCTCGTCGACGGCAGCAGCTCCATCAACCTTCTCTTCGCCAGCACATTGGATGCAATGGGGATCTCACGAAGTGAGCTAGTTCCTTCCGAGCAGCACTTTCATGGAATCACTTGAGATTCATCATCCAGACCGCTGGGCAAGATTATGCTAGCTGTGACATTTGGTCAAGCCGACAACATTCGAACAGAGTAGATCACCTTTGATGTCGTGGAATTTGACACCGCTTACAACGCCATTCTAGGAAGGACTGCCCTTGCGAAGTTTATGGCCGCCTCACACTATGCATACTAGTTACTCAAGATGCCGGGCCCAAAAGGGACAATCACCATTCCAGGGAATACAAAATTAGCGGTGCAGTGCGACAAGCGGAGCCTCGACATGGTCGAGCAAACTCCCACACCACCCACCACTTCAAAGCCTCCCAAGAAGGTGAACAAGCCCAATAGCACGCCCAAACCAGATGGTGCTGTCAAAATCGTCCTGCTGGCAAGTAGCAACCCCGACAAGACCGTCAAGATCGGGGCCTCACTTAATAGCAAATAGGAACTCGAGCTCATCACCTTCCTCCGTGACAATGCAGATGTGTTTGCTTGGCAACCGTCTGACATGCCCGGGGTCCCCAAGGAGGTCATCGTGCACAAGTTGATGGTGTGACCTGATGCCAACCCAGTAAAGCAGAAGCTGCGATGGTTCGCTCCAGACAGAAAAGAGGCCATCCGAGAAGGGTTGGATATACTTCTCTAAGCCGGCTTCATCCGATAAGTTCTTCACCCAGAGTGGCTTGCGAACCCTGTGATGGTACGCAAAGCCAATGGCAAGTGGAGAATGTGCGTGGATTTCACCGATCTCCACAAGGCGTGCCCCAAGGATCACTTCCCTCTTCCTCGCATCAACCAATTGGTGGATTCTACATCTGGTTGTGAGTTGTTGAGTTTTCCCGACGCTTACTCTGGCTACCACCAAATCAGCATGGCAAAAGAGGACGAGGAGAAGATGGCATTCATAATGCCTTTCAGTGTTTTCTTCTATACCAAGATGCCCTTCGGGCTGATCAGCGCTGGTAACACATATCAATGCGAGATCCAAGGGGCTCTTGGCGACTAGATTGGTAGAAATGTAGAAGCCTACATCAGTGATGTCGTGGTCAAGACAAAGACTAGCAACAACCTGATCGATGACTTGAGGGAAGCATTCAACAATCTCCGACGACATCGACTTAAGCTGAACCCGGAGAACTTCACGTTTGGAGTACCATCGGGGAAATTGCTCGGTTTTCTCATCTTTGAATGAGGCATTGAAGCAAACCTCGAGAAGATCAAGGCCATCGAAAACATGAAGTCACTGACAAGGCTCAAAGAGGTACAGAACCTGACAGGATGTATGGCGGCACTAAGCCGGTTCGTGGCCAGGATGGAACAACAAGGACAACCTTTCTTTGCTTTATTGAAAAAGCAGGATAGATTCGAGTGGACACAAGATGCCAAGAACGCGTTCATCGCACTCAAACGGTACTTGTCCAACCCCCTATACTCATTGCCCGACAGCCAATGGAAGAACTTTTTCTTTATATCGCTGTCACACCTTATTTTGTTAGCACTGTTATCGTTGTCGAGATGGACAAAGTACAACATCCTATGTACTACATCAGTGAGGCCCTCCACGACTCCAAGACCCGATATCCACCGATCCAGAGGCTACTCTACGCTATGGTTATGACATCACGAAAGCTGCGTCACTATTTCTAGGCCCATAAAGTCACGGTCATCTCTTCTTTCCCCCTAATCGAGGTGGTCGGGAACAAAGATGTCGTAGGACACATTGCCAAGTGGGTTGTTGAGCTCAGCCAGTTTGATGTCCATTTTATCCCATGAACAATCATCAATTCTCATGTTCTCGCATATTTCGTAGCTGACTGGACCATTCCTGAGAATGCCACAATCGGTCAAACTGAAAATGAGATATAGACAATGGCCTTCGATGGAGCATTCAACAGCTAAGGAGCAAGGGTAGGATTCATTCTGACACCCCCTATGGGGGATCAGTTCAGACATGCAATATACCTTGATTTTCGGGCCACAAACAACACTACAGAGTACGAAGGACTACTCGGCAGGTTACGAGCCACTGCGGCACTTGGAGTTAAACGGCTAATTGTGAAAGGGGACTAAGAATTAGTCACCAATCAAGTGCACAAGGATTACAAATGCTCAAACCGTGAGTTGGCCAAGTACCTTGCTGAAGTCAGAAAGCTGGAGCGAAATTTTGACGGCGTCGAAGTACGACATGTCTACCGCAAGGACAACATCGACGCTGACAACTTAGCTCGGCGCGCGTCTAGAAGATAACCCGTTGAGCCGGGAACCTTTTTAGACGTCTTGACAAAACCATCGGTGAAAGAGAACCACGACGAAGGTACCACAGTTAGCTCCGAGAACAGCTTGGGGGCTACCTCAGAGGTCAACAATGTCGTGGCCGACATCGAACTCAAAGAAGACTGGTGTACACCGCTCATCAACTTGGATGCCGACAAGCTACTGGAGGACGACGCTGAAGCGGAGAAGCTATCCCGTCAGGCTAAAATCTACTATATGATCGGCAACGATCTATACAAAAAGCCCCGAACAGAGTTCTCCTCAAGTGTATCTCTCCTAAGGACGACAAAGACCTGCTGCTCGACATCCACGAAGGAATTTGCGGATCTCATGCTGGTGGGCAAGCTTTGGTGGGAAAAGCATTTTGATAAGGATTTTTCTGGCCAACTGCCCTTCAAGATGCTTGCAACTTGGTGCAACAATGTGAAGCTTGCCAGTTCCAAAGCAAACACACAAAGATGCCAGCACAAGCACTTCAGACTATCCCTCTCACCTGGTCGTTCTCGTGTTGAGGGCTTGACATCCTTGGACCTTTCCACGAGAACAAGACGGCTACAAGTTCTTATTTATGGCTATCGACAAATTTACCAAGTGGATTGAGGCAGAGCCAACAAGAGAAATCAAAGCCGAACATGCGATCAAGTTTATGAAGGGGATATTCTACAGATATGGACTATCACACCGGATCTTGACAAACAATGGCTCCCAGTTCACAAGTGGCACTTTCCAGGACCACTGCATTGAATTCGGAGTCAAGATCTGCTTTGCCTCAGTTTCCCATCCTCAAAGTAATGGACAAGTTGAACAGGTCGATGGCATCGTGCTCCAGGGAATTAAAACACGTGTATATGATAGACTGATGGCCTATGATACACGATGGGTTGAGGAACACCCTTCTGTCTTGTGGGCCGTGCGCACTACTTCGACAACGTCCAACAAAGAAACTCCCTTCTTTCTCATGTACGGATCTGAGGCCATGCTCCCATCCGAGTTTCGACATAAGTCAACATGAGTTCAGAAGTATTCTGATGAGGAACAAGAGGAAAAGGAGGACCGATGATGTGAACCTCTTGAAGGAACACCAAGAAAAAGTTGTCGTTCGTGCAGCCGCATACCAACAGGCTCTGGGTCGCTATCATGAAAAGCACATATGTGCCTATACACTCTCCATCAGTGATTACGTCGTCCGACGAGTTTAGAATCAGGTAGGGCGAAATAAGCTCTCACCAAAGTGAGAGGGACCGTACATGGTGGTTCAAGATTGCAGATGATGAAGGCCGCGAGTTGGCAAACTCTTGGACCATTGACCAACTATGTAAATTCTATGTGTAATCGATCTATCAAAGTATGTAAGTTCACTTTAGTAATAATACGCATTGCTCAGTTAAGTTCTCTTCGAAATGTTTTACCCTATGACCCTCTTTTCTTATATTGCCTTGTCTCGAAGTTGACCCTATTGTCCTTTTACACTAGCCTGACAGTCTTTGAGGTCCCCTGGACCTCAGCTGGGGATGCCTAGCACTGCTAAGGTTGTCAGGTGCTGCAGAGCCAAACGAGCATGTTCAGATTTGGTCATGTCAGAGTGCTCACTAAAGGCGTATTAACTAAGTCGTATAATCGGGAATTGGTTTTCCCAACTTCACAGCTAGGGGCTAGGAATTTACAACTTCAGCTTGGTTCGTTATAAGATTTAAGCTACTTTTGTGGAAAATGATTTTCTCATAAAAACAACTGGGGGCAAGGGAGAGTACCATACTCTGTTGGCTGAGGGTAGCCTTTCTTGCGAGAAGTACTCATACACTAATTGCTTCTAAATGCTTAAACATAGATTTCAATTTTTACATAAGCAAAATAGTCATAAGATCTAAGCTATACATCAAGTGTTCTTTTCAGGGACCTACTCTACCAGAAAGGCCATTGCTAGTTTATTGTCGCAAAAACCTTCTTGGCAAGCTATTGGCGCAGAATTTCGACCCACCCTCACGTCAAAGCGGGTTCCACGTTACCACGGTGCCCTGGGAGATCTGCTTAACTCCAGTGCAGGTTCAATGGCTTGCCTAGGTGCGTTTAGGGCATGCCAGTTGATTTGATCTGCAATCAACAAGAATAAACAAGTAAACCATATTAGCAAACGGCGGCCAATCGGCCAGTAGGCCGATGTCGCATCGTGAGGGCCTAGCCGATAGGGCAAAGCTGTATCGGCCTACTTGAAGTTATAATTAATATATAGATCTATTCTCATCGGCCTTCATCAATGTGTTTGTGTCGATTTGATGACATCGGCCGATGAGGGATATGAGAAGTGAATGCGCTAGCTAATACTCTAGCGTAAACTTGTACGAGCCGATCGGCCGATATAAATGTAGTGATCACAGAGAACTCCTGAGAACAATCTGTGACAAATACATTTGTATCTGTCGATCCACTCATACAAGTGGCTAATACATGCAAAAACATAAAATAATCACGTGTATTAGGTAAGACCGGCTGAAACCCCGGCACTATCCTTAATTATGATCGAAAACAGGCTTTGAGTTAGATCTCAAAACACGACTAGGGTCGATAGCAACACAAAGTGTGAATTGAGAATTAACACAAAGAAAATCAAGCCGTCGATCGCTTTTGGGGATGGTAGATGCCTTGGAAGATCTAGACAAGCAAGCTAATTCGACCATCGTCGGCAACAAACCCTAAAACGAGTTCACCGCTGGCGAGATAGAATTGAGATGCCACATCAAGATCGTCCAAGACATGATAAACGACGATTACGTCGTCAGGGCTTAACGTGTCTAAAACAACACGCTAGCCCCGACGACGTAGATCGTCGGGTACGAGTTCTTACCTCTGCTCTGGGGAAGCAAGAACTCACCGGAAATCAACCTCTTGCGAGGGTGGCGATGCGCCGAAAGTAGATTGAACTGTAATGTTTTTGGTTGTTGAATTGTGAGAGAGTTTCTAAGTACAAACTACCGGGATATTTATACCCGTGATTTACAACATTGTCCATATAGGACACGATTTTATCTATAACTAACAAACAAGTCCTTATGGCGGACTCTTGCCATAGATTAGATCGAAACTAATTCAACTTCCTAATTTAAGAGATACAATTGCCTAAAACCGGGCCTTATCCCTACTTGGCAATCTCCTTTGAAGCTTGACTCAGGCCCAAACTGAGCCCGCTCTGCCTCCATCGGCTTCCTACTTCCATCGGCCGATAGCCGCATTGAACCCACATCGGCCGATACAGTCCCTCTGCCGACGCTCTACTTGGTCTGATCCACCGCTGAGTCCGATACAGGACTTGGTCCGATACCCGGCTTGGTCCGATAGCATAACCGATCCAACTCGAACTGCGCCTTCTTCTCTGCGTCAGTTTTCTCTTTCTTCTCCGAGTAGATTGCGAAAATCTGGTGTTAACACAAGCGGAGCAAGGGATTGCGCCAGACGATCGATCTCATCAAGCGACATCTGACAACGAGTGAAGCCCTCCCGGAGAAAGTCAAGGTTCATATTCGGCCGGCTATCCCGCATACAGGCAAGCACATGACCTCCTGCATATGGACTAGCGTGACAACATTCTAGTTTCAGGCTGTTGTCGATGCATTCCTGGTTCCCTGTAGCAAGTCGCACATGCTCCGCATCCAGGATAGGTAGCCGCTCGATGACTTCTTCGGAGGAGGACGGACCACACGCAGCTCCTCGCACAGCCACATCAGGGCGTGACAACAGTTCTCAAGGTGGGCATCGATCCAAACTGCCCGACCTCGGAGCGTTTCCATGTCCTGTTCCTTTTGCGCAACATTGACTATCTTCTCGAGCTCCGCTTTCTTGAACTTGGCTTTCCAGTACTCGGCACAGTGTTCTCGCTTCGACAACAAGTTCTCAAGGTCTGTGGAAAAAAGGTCGATCCCGGTTAGCCTACTCTGTGGATCACACGGAGATCAGGGCTACAGAGAGCGATTTCCTTGCCTTGGTTTTGTTCTAGGATCAAGTTTAGTTGGGATCCTTGTGGACCCAATGCGCTATCCGGGTGGACGACGACCAAGGCTCGGTCGTTGCCACTCGGAGTTGAGGATGCATGGGGCGATGAGATCATGGCGCTCTGGTCATGAGAACGTCCCTCTTGCTGGACATATTAGTCTTCAACATATCTACAAGTCGTCACGACATAGCTAATAACTCAGGTACAATAAAGAAAGGTATTGTTCTCATATAGACAACAGACCTAATAGATTGTATTTAAAGAAATTATAGTTCACAAAACAAAAAAGGAGTAGTATTGACATCTCGAAGAACGGGACCATGGTCTCACCCAGTTCCTTGACCTCCGACATCACGTCCTCGCGCGTTGGATTCGCCCCACCCTTCTCCAGCATCTGCTTGAGGTCGATGTCAAGGTGCGCGAGCTTCACGCATGCGAGGACATGGCATGCACCGGTCCGTAGACCAGCACATGTCTCATCAATGATCCATTCGGCTTGCATGCTGGCGAGTCCTTCAAGCTTCTCGATCAGGAAGCCGAGCGAGGACAGTACGGTGGTCTCATCGAGGAACTGGGGTCCGACCTCCTGGATCCCGAGGTTGCGGGCCACCATGTCGAGTCGGCCGTAGCGCTCCTGCAGGCCATGGTGGAGCGACTCCAGGTATCCCTGCTGCTTCTCCATCCCTCGCCGCTACTGCTCATGGCCGGCGACAAGCTCCTTGAATTTCTTCAAGTCGTCCTATGCCTCCGCAAGCTTGGTCTCCAGCTGCGCCACGCGGCTGTTCGAGGATGAAGCGACCTTCTCGAGGCGCTCTATCTCGGCCAGCATCTCGCGCGCGCCAGCCTCAAGTAGATGGCACGCTTCCGTTAGCTTGTTGACTCCCGAAGAGGGGTTGATGGCAGCTGGAGCGAGGGGCAAAGGAGGAAGCATCGGCGACACTGTGGCGACAACGGCAAGTGGAGAGGAGCTGGTCTCCACACGACCAATGCTTTGTGCGAAAGTCGTGGGGGACACACTACAGATTGATTAAAGTCAGAAAATTCAAAAGGCAATATGAGTTCAAATACGAAGATCGAGCGTTGATCGACTTACTTGGGCTTCTGTCGCTTCAGAAACCCGCTCCTTCTATGAGAAGGTGCGGCAGCGCTGACAGTGGCCTGTAAGACATGTAAGTTAGGGTCTGAGTTATTTCTCAAGAATTTTGAACAGTTGGTAGGGAGGACAACTTACCTCGGAGCCACTCGTTTGAACGGGTGTCCTCACTTCGGACGACAGCTTTGGCACCCCCACCCACTTCCACTTTGTGGATTTTGTGCCGCTTCCGCTCGAGGCGGTCGCAACCACCGCCTGCTCAGTCATCACCTTCTCCTAAAGAGAGGCATCGGCCTAATGATCGACAGGGGGGGCAATGATGTCCGTCAGCGGTAAGGCCTGCACGACTTCAGATTACTATGTCTTCGGATATCGAAGATAAACGGAGAACGGGCTAATTTGGGGTCACTTACGGTGATGGCGCCATCCTTCTCGGTGGCGGGGAGGTCGCACACCAGAGTCTGAAGCTTGTCAGAGTCCGGCCGTGCATCGGTCACCATGTGGCCTACTTGTGAAGCCACGGTGTCATCGTCAAGATTTGCAAACAAGACCAAGATATGAGAACAGAAGTCTAGCTACTTGCACGGTTTAAGGTAAGGTGGGTTGCGAGAACGAGTACCCCGAACCGAAAGCCGAGTCTTGTCATTTGCCCCCGAGTACCGGAACACGGGGTGAGCACGAGCTTGCAGCGGCCGGATCCGACGACGTATGAAGCCTTCGGCGACTTCATACCCCGACAAACCCCGTGCTCGAAGATCTTTGATTTTGTCAACAAAAACTTAAAGAGAGGAGGTCAAGGAGGGTTTTGACGTCCACGAAGGAGAACGTTCAGGCTTCTCAATCGGGACGGCAAGATTGGATGGGCGGTCTTCTACATGGAGGTAGAACCATTTCAACCTCTAGAAAGTCTAGGATGAGTGGCTGGTGAAGGGGATGTACTCCGCCTTCATTCCATCTCGAAGACGGAAGTCGCCGCATCCAAAGACCCTACGGGCTTCCATCCACTTAAGCTCATAGAGATGCCTAAATAGATCTAAGAAAGGCTCTACACCGAGGTAGGCCTCACAAAGATGGACAAAATGCTAAGAAAAGCTATGGAGTTGGGGTTTAGGTGGAGGAGATGAAGACCGTAGAAGTTCAAGATCAACATAAGAAACTCGGAAGAAGGGGGCAAAAAACCGCACTGAACAATACTCTCAAGAACGACAATTTGCCCTAGGACAGGATTTGGTTCAATACCTTCTTCCGATCGCTGCATGTTCTTGTGACAAGGAGTGATCCCTCGATCTGGAGCTTCTTCATCTCTTCTTCGCCGGTGGTGGATTTGCCTAGATCCATGATGATCGATGTGGGAGGTGAAGAAAGTTGCAGTCTAGGTTTCTTCGGTGGATAGGGAATGTGGGAGCTGAGTGCGCAAAGGGCAGATGAATCGTTTGTGCAAATGAAACCCAAATGAATCTCAAAACTGGGATTTATAGGTCACATCCAGCGGTTCAAATTTCGAGGAAGAAAGAGAAAGTCCCGCCGCAATTATCTCGGTTTGTTTATGGCAGCTGTTTTGACTTCAATTCAAATTCGTAGAGGGACCGTTGCTCTTCTGGAGGTGTTATCGCATGTTCTTTGTCTTCTTGTTGACTCGAGAACGACCAGGAGAACACGACATCAATTGTTCACAGATTTCGGTATGAGAACACTGTGAATTCATTTGATTTGAAGTCGGGGGCTACTGTCGAGGTTATGGATAAAGGATACCTCCTATCTTTGTGGTCGTGAAATATACGAATATGGTATATCCTCAAGTATACGGAAGGTTACTACGAGACTATGGGAAACAAAAATTGTGTAAGAAAATTGTCTCTCTGACTAGATAGTGTTAGAGTCCTATTCGGAGAGGACAAGTGCTTTGTGATCTCGTACATGGGAAATATCTCCGAGTTCTACTTGGAGGACAAGTTAATCTATGGTATAAATACAAGGCCCCTTGAGGGGAACAGGACATCGAATCATAGATGCAAGACACCCACCATATCAGAAGCAATCCAAGAGACTTGAAGCAATCTCGCCAATAGATCTTGTCGGGCCAATCTTGATAGCGGATCTTGTCGATAATATTGGAGTTCAGTTGTTCTCTATTGTACTTCTGTGATATCTTCATAATCTCATATAAACTGAAAGTAGGGCTATTACCTGATAAAGGGTATGAACCAGTATAATCCTTGTTTTCTATGTTCTTGATATCATTCTGTGTAGATCCTTGTACCAACGTATCCCGATACCATATGGATACGGTCCACGGGTATCGCCCGTCGACAGACGTTAAGGCAACTTTCCTTAATGGAGAGTTGGAGGAGGAGATCTATATGGATCTACCAGACGGGTATGTATTAGAAGGATAAGAAGAAATGGTGTGTAAGCTGTTGAAGTTATTCTATGGCCTTAAGCAAGCACCTAAGCAGTGGCATGAGAAGTTTGACAAAATGCTAACATCTTTGTTGTGAATGAAGCTGACAAATGTGTGTACTATCGCTATGGTGGGGAGAGGGAGTGATCTTGTGTTTATATGTCGATGACATATTGATCTTTGGGACCAGTCTCAATGTGATTGAGGAGGTAAAGGACTTTCTGTCCAAGAGTTTTGAGATGAAGGATTTGAGGGTAGCTGATGTTATTCTTAACATTAAACTGTTGAGAGGAGATGATGGTGGGGTTACACTCGTGCAATCCCACTATGTGGACAAGGTCTTGAGTCGCTTTGGTTATAGTGATTGCAAGCCAGTTCATACTCCTTATGATTTCAGTGTGCTACTAAGGAAAAACCGAAGAATAGCGAGGGATCAACTGAGATACTCCCAGATCATTGGCTCACCGATGTATTTAGCTAGTGCAATGAGGCTAGACATCTTATTTGTTATGAGCAAGTTGAGCCTGTTTATATTAAATCCGGGAGATGATCACTGGCGTGCTTTGGAAAAAGTAATGCACTATCTAGAAGGCACTGTGAGCTATGGAATTCATTATGCCGGGTACCCAAAAGTACTGAAGGGCTATTGTGATTCAAATTGGATCTTTGATGCTGATGAGATAAAAACTACAAATGGATATGTGTTCACACTTGGAGGTGGCGTTGTTTCCTGAAAGTCTTGCAAGCAAACCATCTTAACACGGTCAACAATGGAAGCAGAATTCACAGCATTAGACACTGCCACAGTTGAGGCCGAGTGGCTTCGTGAGCTCCTGATGGATTTATCGGTGGTTGAAAAACCAGTACTAGCTATCCTGATGAACTGTGATAATCAAACGGTGATTATTAAGGTGAACAGTTCCAAGGACAACATGAAGTCATCTAGGCATGTAAAGAGAAGAATGAAGTATGTCAGAAAGCTGAAAAACTCCAGAGGGATAGCATTGGATATGTCCAGATGGCTAAAAATCTAGCAAATCAGTTTACTAAGAGGCTATCGCGTAATGTGATAGACAGTGCATCGAGTGAGATGGGCTTGAGACCCACTTGAAGTTACACAATAGTGGTAACTTGTGCTATTTGGTCGAAGATCCTGTGAATTAGGATGGCGAAACAAGCTATTGGGTGGTTGGGAGGAGAGACCCTTAAATGGGCTCATTTCTCTGATGTACTTCTCTCCTTGTCTGTATGGTTGGATGGTGCATACCTTAATGTGATTCGAGTGGCTTTTCTTAAAGCAGCGATGTTGGTCTACAAAATATCTTAGAAGGAACATACCTATATGAGTCCGACTGCTAGTCACAGTCTATGAGATTTGGGTGATCTCTAGATACTCATGAAAAGGCCTGGAGTATGACTTATACGCTCCAAACAGAGGGGATGCAAACGGCAGCCTAGTATCAGTTATGGAATTGAGTAAAGCCTGACCGCACAAGACTGACAATTTAAGGCATAGTCCATTGTTTAGTTACGGTCTGGTGTAGCTCCTTTTCTAGGTGAAAGTTCAACTTAACAGTCTCCACCGAAACACGATATAACAATCAGGTACAGAACTGAGAACATTTCTTGTGAGCTCTGAAATTTGGTGGGGATTGTTAGATTAATGGGCTAGGCCCAATTTAATCCTAATAAATTTCATAGGACCACAATTAATGTTGAGGGATTAATACTACCTTAGAAATCAATAGGAGGGATCTCAACTTAAATAGGCTGCTATTGGAGAGCATCTGTTGAGCGATTGAGATGGTGGTGGGAGTGCCACATGCGCCGGCACGCCAGGCCGGGCCGGGTCGAGGCCGTGGGCATGGGCGAGGGCGAGGGCGAGGGCGAGGTGAGGCGTGACGGGAATTGAATCGAATTGAATCGGCGCTGTTACTCCTGTAATAGATGAACGAATCAATCCCGATTTGATTATTGGATTGATTCCGTTGTTACTCCAATAACGGATAGATTGATTCCTCTCCCTGTCGCACACTATGTAAGCCCACCACTGGCACAGACAGAGGGGCACATCTCTGCTCTCCTCGCTCTGGCACTGGTTTTCCTCGGCACATCCCATTTCTTCTGGTCATGTGTTGCACCTCTGCTTCCCTATTTCTGAGCACTTGCGCGCATGAGTGCTTGGGACAAGAAGGCTCCGAAACTCTGTCCGCTTGCGTATCTACACGGGTAGGGCGGGTGAACAAGTTTTTGGAGAGCGCTTTCTAGCATGACTGCTCCTATTCTGCTTTGACTACACTACATCCTCTTTGTCAATGTCTTCTTCCTCTACATCGCCATGTCGACCGCCGGCATTGGCAACGGAGGCGTCACTGGAGGAGGAGGGAACGGTGGCATTGGAGGGGGTGGATCCAGGAACGACAACACCCACGAAGGCAACAACACCAACAATGCCTCATCTATTATCGGAGCGTTCTCTGGGTATGTCAATTTCATTACTATAGTGTTAAACATGTTACTAGATGATGTAGATGATGTTTATCTTGTTATTACTTAGTATAATTAGTATAATATTTTTTTGGATTAAAATATACCGAATAATGGCCATATTTCCAACAGTGTGGTTGTAAAGGAATAATCTGAGGGGTGAGTGTACATGTGTTGTGAGCGTCCGTATTTATACTATGTTTTAGAAAAAAGAATATGAGTTTATGTCGGGGGTTATTTAAGGAAGAAACCCCACCACCAATTAGGTAGACGTCCGTGCAAGTTCGTTGATAGTATAAAGCCTGACCCAAAACAACATACACTGAACATAGATCAGCTAACCTTAATGGACAATGACGATGTAACTGAACTGCTTCAAGTGTAACCATGTATTTGTCTCCCACAATTAAATACTAACCCAAGATCAAATCCAAGCATTAATGTCTGGATTCAGTTGTGCAACTTGTACATGTCTCCAACAAGTCAATATTAACAACCCCAACTCTTACTCCTCCTCGTTGGCCAAATTGGTCACCACTTTGGCTTCTGGACAAAACAAAAATAAACAAATAAATAAATTATCCTGTGAATTAACTATGCTGCTAATTGCTTCAGCTACACTATAATGCATGTAATTAATTAATATAGCAATTAAACACTTAGGTTAATCACCCATAAGGTCAGAGATAGTATGTTTGCAATGCAAGATGAACACATTTTATTTAGCACTTGGATGATTTTTAGGCACTTGGTTATTAGCGAGCAATGTTCTTGTCGGGTTCTCGCCGGCGGTGCACCATGACCTGCAGCCCGGTGGCCGTCCGTACGATGACGACGGCGACCGCACGCTGGTGGTGCTGCTCACCTTCGGCATCTTCTTCTCCTTCGTCATCCTCTACCTCGTCGCCGGCCTCATCTGGGCCGTCGTCATCACGGCCTCCGCCGTCGTGCTGTCCTTCCTCTACCTCAGGGTCTGGCGACGGCGGGCCGTGTCGGCGACGGCGAGGCAGGGAGGAGGGGCGGCCAACAACGACGTCGTCTTCATTCGTGGGGGCTCATCAGGCAGCTCGGAGCATCGGCACCGGCGGCGGGCTGGTGGGTGGTGCTGACGCCGCCGCCGCCGTCATCGTGTCCGCAATTCCGGCGTTCGAGAGTACAAGAGGGTGAACGGCGGCGGCGAGGACGGCGGCGCGACGGCCGGGTCGGGGTGGCGTGATATGCCTCGGGCTGGTGCAGGTCGGCGAGGTGGTGCGGCGGCTGCGGCGTGCAATCACCTGTTCCACGTGGAGTGCATCGATGCATGGCTGAGCTCGCACTCCACGTGCCCGATCTGCCGTGCCGACGTCGTCGTCGAGCTCGCCGCCGGCCGGTTGGAGCCGCCGGCCGGTTTGATCTATCGCACTAGAACAGGTTCGGTTATCTCTAACGGGCTTAAAGCACCATCTCTATCGGGCGGGGATATGCCCGTTACGGATGACTCTCATCTCTGACGGGCCTAAATTACAGCCCGTCATTACGGGCCTAAATTACAGCCCGTCATTTAGGCCCGTCACGGATGACTCTCATCTCTTACGGGCCTAGATTACAGCCTGTTAGAGATGAGTATAATAAAAAAAATAAATTTCGTTTTTTGGGTTAGCCTCTGGCCTTTGCCCTCATTCGTGTGCCTTCCCGATAGGTCACCCATCCTGAAATTGCACAAGGGCCAGAACAAAGATTGGCTTCCAGGAAAGAAATTGCAGTTTGTTGGTGTAAGTATTCTATTAATCCTATTAACCCGTGGACCACGATATCACATCCTAGCATCTCCAATTCATATACATTCATTCACATACACAACTATCAATATATTTAACACAACCACATTCATATAACATCCCTTTTGATCACATATTTAACTATATAAAATTTGAATTTTAAAATATAAGAAATTCAAATATTTTTTCGGGTAGTAAATGATTTTAAATTGAAAAATTATCAACAACAAAGTTGTATAACTCATCAAGATCTATAACTTTTACTTTGGTCTTTTTGCTATATAACATTTTTTTGAACAATTTGAATTTGAATTTGAAAATATGACAACTTCAAACAATATTTTGAAATACTAAATGATTTCAAATGAAAAAGTCATCAACAACAAAGATGTATAACTCATCGAGATCTCTAACTTTTATTTTGGTCATTTCTTCATCCGGCAAAGTGATAGTAACATTGTTCATAAAATTCACATATCTCTCATCTGGTTTATAAACTATATCACAGATATGTAAATTTTGTGAACAATGTTACTAACACTTTTTCGGATGAAGAAATGACAAACAAAGTTATAGATCTTGATGAGTTATACAACTTTGTTGTTGATGACTTTTTCAGTTGAAATCATTTAGTATTTCAAAATATTGTTTGAAGTTGTCATATTTTTAAATTCAAATTCAAACTGTTTAAAAAAAGTTGTATAGAAAAATAACCAAAATAAAAGTTATAGATCTTGATGAGTTATACAACTTTATTGTTGATGAATTTTTCAGTTGAAATCATTTAGTATTTGAAAATATTATTTGAACTTGTCATATTTTTAAATTCAAATTCAAATTGTTCAAAAAAATGTTATATAGCAAAAAGACCAAAGTAAAAGTTATAGATCTTGATGAGTTATATAACTTTGCTGTTGATAATTTTTTAATTTGAAATCATTTAGTATTGAAAAATGTTGTTTGAAGTTGTCATATTTAAAAAAGTCATCCGTGACGGGCTATAATCTAGACCCGTTAGAGATGAGAGTCATCCGTGACGGGCTATAATCTAGGCCCGTTAGAGATGAGATGAGAGTCATCCGTAACGGGCTATAATCTAGGCTCATTAGAGATGACAGTCATCCGTGACGGGCTTTAAAGCCATCTCAATCGGGCCATATTTTGAGCCCGTCACCGATGACCCTTATCTCTGACGGGCTCTGTCGACGGGCCCGATTGAGATATGCTAGGTCATCTCAATCGGACCTAAAGATGTGCTCGTCACAGATGAGTGTCATCGGTGACGGGCTATATGTATTTGGGCCTATAGTATGACTGTACGACTACATCTACAACGGTGCAAATTTAGGCCCGATTAAGATGACTTCAGACATAATTGAGCCCGTCACAGATGATAGGATATGTACTAGTGTCGGCTGTTGCTGCCATTGGAGGCTAAGCTACTAGATGTTGCTTGTGTGAGATTATCATGTTAATTTAGTTGAGTATGAAGCTTGACATAATATACTGTATTAATTACTGTACAGCGCCACGTTTAATTTACCTGTTGATCATCTAATGTGTATATATGCACGTACGTATAGTACTGCTAGCTGCTGGTTCCATTTTGGGGTTTCTCCCTACGGAAATGGAACTCATACAGAATGCCCGTAAATTAAAATTGAGATATATTGTAGAGATATTGCATGCCATTGACTTTTGCAAGATTACTTGCCATGATACAATTCCCGTGAGGTGTGAAGTGTATTCTCACGAGTTTTCTTGTTTTTCTTGAGGGGAGTACTAGTAATCTGACGATCGATCGAGTTCGATGACACGCTCCACTTTATAATATATATAATGAATTAATGGTCGACGTACGGGTTGAGAAATTAATGGTCGTTTTCATATATAAGCCCTCTGTCGTAAAATATATGAAGCTGTTAATTATTAGACATGATTTGTAACCTTTCGTCATATTCAGAAATATAGAACAAATATGAGAAAAAAATATAAGTCATGTCAGTTACGGCGTGGAATTTTGGTGATGGGGAACCGAGTTACTAAAGCATTGTTTAATGAGAAAAAAATGATATTCTAACATGTGTTATTAGTGCAAATAAAAATCGTTATTACACAAAAATTGTATATAAGGTTTTTTTTGATGTGACATATCTTGGTACTATAAATTTAGACAGACTGACTAGATTCGTAGTACCCTTATGTCACATATCCAACCAAAAAATCTTATATTTTAAAACGAAAAAAGTATATTATAATAGAAATATTTTTAAGTGATAATCTGATGACACTATCTTCGTTTGACTGATTGGTGTTTTATATGTATGCAGACATGTAGTTTAAGACGAGAAATTTTTAGATAATAGTGAAAATAGTTTACATCTACTGTCTATGCCAGCAGGCACACGGACAGAGACGGAGGGAGCAATAGTTTTAATTTTAGGCTGGTTCAAGATAGTATTGTGCCTATGATATGGTTTGGATTTGCTATAATTTTTAAAATTTGGTAGGACAGAGATGGTCAGACTGATTTAAAATATTGCTAATGTGAATAATTGATCTATTGTTACTTGTTGGATTCAACCCGCGTTGTGTTGTGTTCTTTCATATTTGGGTGATTCTACTAAAAATATCTTGGTTGATGATGCAATAGAGCTTAAGAAAAAAATTTGCTTGGATACAGCACATTTGTCTCAACAATTGGATAGAGAGACGCGTGTCTGAGTCACCAAACCAAAGTATATTAATCTTTTCAATCTTTAGAAAAAGATAAATAAAAGGTCGAACTAGTCCAAACTCATATATAAGCATATATAATTTCTGATTTTGGTAGCTTGTTCAAGTACAAACCATGATTTTATTTTTGTACGAGTTTATACTGTCGCTTCTAGCAGCTGTGAGAATGTGACTACTCCCTTCGTCCAAAAAAACAACTAGTTTCAAATTTGTAGTCTCAAGATGTGTTACATCCGGTGCTATCCGGTGCTAAGTTGATTTTTTATGAGACGGAGAAAGTACTCTTTAGGTATGTTTAGGGAAGCTTCTCCTCAAAAGCTTTCTAAACAGTTCAGCTTAAATTTACACAATGAATACAATGAAATGCTACACGTATAATATCCAAGCTTAAATTTACACAATAAAATGCTACACGTATAATATCCAAGGTACATTAGTTTTGGATGACGAAGGCTTCATTTTATGGTTTTGTACAACCTATCTTATATCAACCATGATCTAAGAAATAATTAAAATGATATGACTTATAGATTGTAAGTTAACAAGTCTGGCAAACTGTGTTAGTGATCAACTTACCTTCTGTCCTTTGGACTACGTAAAAATGGTGTGGCTTGACAAGAAAAAAAAAGAAAATTTCTAATAATATTTCACTACTTTAAAAGCGGAATCCTCCTCCTTTCATTCCTTTTTTCCACTGCACGCAGCACATCAGTACATAAAATGTAACCACCAGATCTAATGCTTTACCCTCAATCACCCTTCTATCACATATCCAATGCTTTATGTTACTAGTAAATAATAGGATAATAATGGAAAAAGTTTATATAGGACAACTGCCCACCCTTCTACTTAACATTTTCGACCAAATGCAGGGGTAAAAGCAACAAACAATGGTATGAAATTTGAAGCAAATGGAATTGGCCTTTTACGTCATGAATAACAGCACTAGTCTCGACAAAATTTGGCAAAAAAACACAACGCAGTCACCAATGCAAGAAAAAGACAATAACGTGTTATGCACGGCTGCTCAAACTTAAGAGCATCATAAAAAGTCCAAATAGACAAGGGAGAATGAGATAATGGAGGCTTTTGTTCCTGCGGGTTTTTAGCAGTTATAGTTTTTTTACAAAAACATATGCATCTGTAGTTGTTGCTATTCAAAGCGAAATTGACAATAACTAACCAAATGAGATACAACAGGCACCTAGATTGTTATAAATCTTACAGTTCATTTTATTTCTCGGAGGCAATACAGATCGACCAAAGCAGCTACCCAACTATATCCACAGAATCAACTCCTTATGCGCTCTTCACTTGCTGCATCAATCACAAGAACAATATAAACCAGCTCAAAGATCAATTAGGTGCACAAACTGAAACTGGGCAAACATGTACGCTCAGCCACTCAGGCAATGGAGTATCAGTTAGAAGATCAAGAAACATATAAGCTACGGTTGTTAGAATTGTCTTTCAACTAATGCTCTTTTCCAAACCCTAAAGTAGGACATACACATATATGCATATTAAATTTCAGTTACCCTTAAAGTGATGTTTATTTCTAAACCCCAAAAGATGATAGCGGCAACTCTTGGTCTTTTTTTTTTGGCATTTTGTGCATTGGCGCTTGCTGTATTAGCAACCAAAGTATCTTCTGAATCTTGTTGTGTTGAAGAAAGTTTACAAAAATTTTCAAACAAATCCTGAAAATTTCTAGGTTGATTCAAATGTGTGTACTATTGTAGTTTCTGTTACTTTCAGTTCCAATGGTTCTTCCAACAAAAAGTAATTGTAGAGTGCATTGCAAATAGCCAAATACCAAATATTGAGATTTAGAATGTATTAGTATACACATATACCGTTTTCTCTTCTTCAATCTTAGCCTTGATATAAGAATAGAGTGCAACACTGGCTATGGCAATACAAGTGCCAATTCCTGTTTGTGTGGTGATCTTGTTGCCTGCTCAACATTAAGTTCACCAAGTATTACAAGAAAACATCAAATCATTTGCATGCTAACTGAGTCTATGAAGTGCTATGAAAAAAGAACAACACTTGTCCAAATTGGCAAGAAAAAGAATATGAATACTGATCAACAATCATAATGAAAGATTAACATTCATTCAAGTACCAAATGCAATGATTGAGAAGCCAATGACAAAGACATGTTTTAACACATTGCCAACAGCATGTGTTAGAGGTGTCACCCGTTCCAATGTGTTTGTAGCAACCTGGATGAAAGAGAGAGTACCAACTATCATCACAAAATGGCACAAAGTTTATCCATATTTGCCAAATACTATGATCTGTTTCTAACAACTATAAGTTTTAATGTCTGTTAAGATGTATTCGAAATGCTTGTTTTTATTCTTGACCTGTGGACCAAGTTATTTAAGGATATTGTTTATACTTAATAAGGATTAAAGTTGTTTTAACCTTTCATCTGTGGACCATGTTGTTTCACGATATTCTTAATCTATGGGCAAATAATATGCCATTAAGCTATTTACCTGGTTATAAAGGTGATAGAACAAGCCCACCACAAGGAGATTAGAAACCAACTTTGCTAATCCAACTTTAGCAATTGCATCTTTGAATCCATGTTGCACTTGTTGAGGTCCTTCAATCTACAAACTTTTTTGTTATAAGGAATCGACATAAAAGTCAATGATAAGCATGCATGAGTGCCTTTAAAGTTAGCTTACAGACTCAAGAAATTATACTAAGAATTTTGTTAACTACACTATTTTGGGCCTAAGGCCCTATGGGTAGCTGAGCATCTATGGTTAGTTCATGTGAGAAGTACCTACATCTATGGTTTTAATTCGCCTCTAGAGCCTATACCACATCATGCAAGGGCCCTGCCAGTAGCTAGATGAGTGGGAGTCCCTGCCCTTGATCCTCACACCAGTACATCTTTACTGCATCTCGCTGAATTGAAGTTTGATGCAGCGATCAATAAGTTTCTCAAGGGTTAAATTACCCCATCTTATAAGTATGAAATCATATCTTACTATAAGTTACAATCCACTAAATCCTAAATCTCAACATGCAAAGATGTCACATCATCATCTACTAATAATTATTACATCTTAAACATCATACAAGCATATTTATATTATTTATAATTCTATAATTTATTAAATTTAGAGTTTTAAAATATAAGCATGTTAAATTATCATCCCACATAATTCACATAATATTTCAATATATCTTTTCATCATTTTTTATAATATCCTATACACCTATATAGTTCATCTTCACTTAGTTAATACTATTTCTCTCTTATCTCATTAAGCCATATCACATCAATTTATTTTTAGCCCCTAGATAATTAATCTATGGTCCAAATTATCTTTCTCATTTTCTTCTCTCATTAAGCCATACCACCTCAATTGTTTTTAATCTGTAGATGATTAATCTATGGTCCAAATTATCTCTCTCTCTTTTTTCTCTCGTAAAGCCACATCACCTTACTTTTACATTTAAATCATCATTCTATATACTATTTAAATTATCATAAATCATATCAACTTATATAAAATTATGTCATCTAAGCCATCTTACATATTATTTCTACTTATTGCTATCATACTAAACTCCTGTAGCAATGCATGGGGTTTCACTTCTATCTTTTTTTCATTACTCAAGACGAGGGCGTGTGCAGTGCACTACCCTTAGTCCAGGACTCCTGGGACTAATACCAAAGACAACCCATAAGACATGTACAGGTCAACATCACATTGGATTAGGCCACTTGCAGGCCTGCCAACCATACATTAGGCCCTGTTTAGATGGGAATAAAACTTTTTAGTCCCTGTCACATCGGATATACGGTCACTAATTTGAAGTATTAAACGTAGACTAAAAATAAAACCCATTTCATAACCCTGGATTAATTCGCGAGACGAATCTATTGAGCCTAATTAATCCATGATTAGCCTATGTGATGCTACAGTAAACATGTGCTAATTATGGATTAATTAGGCTTAATAGGTTCGTCTCGTGAATTAGCCTCTAGCTGTGTAATTAGTTTTATAATTAGCCTATGTTTAATACTCCAAATTAGTGTCCGTATATCCGATGTGACATGGACAAAAAAAAAATCCCTCTCCCAGACACCACCATATACTTATACAAACAGTATCAAGCATGAGCACGTTTTGAAATCAGAGGTTCCAATTTCCGCTGGAGGGACAGGGAGAGACCCATGCCATATTAGTTAGCAGGGCAGGAATACAACATATATTATTGATTTGTACAAAATGAAATTGAATATGAACTGTATAATCTTTGTGCATATTTAGCGGGTTACTAATGCCTCCCCTCCTCCCAAATGTGGCCGCCAGCCACACCATTAACAGGAAGCTGTGACATCAGTTTCAAGGTTTCTAAACCTCAGTAGCTGAGTGAATGTTCATTTCTATGTAGTCAATTATGATGTTCAAATTATTTTAATAGCAAGGTTTGAATGGATCTCTGATTATGTTGGCAGTTGAGACTATTTCTCTGCCGCTCTGCTAAGCTTTGGACCCAGTTTGAAGACATTGTGCTCTGCTGCAATATGACAGTGGTTTAGTTATACAAAATCTGGAACAAGAAAACAACAGGAGCTTTGCGAAAAGTAAACTACTAAAATCGCTTTTTCTAACATGTATTCACAAACTGTAAAAGGTTATTATCAGGGTTTTAGAAAAAAGAATAGTAAAATCATGCTCCTAAGCTGGTAGTACAAGCAGTTCATATCTTTAAATTCTAATTTTAAAAGTAAAGACGGTAACTGCAGTAGATCATGTGCAAGCACATGAAGCGATGTTTTGATATTGGTGTGCAGTTTTTCAAAGGGATACAGGAACAACACTTTCGACGTGGAAGGGAGAAAAGGATTTTACCATGTCAGAAGTGGTTAGAGTAAAGGAAAGTGTTGCTTACAGCAGGTAGTTTTGATCTTAGGAGGAAAATCAGGAACTGTTATCAAATGAATACAAACATATGTCAAATGAAGCACAACGGACCATCTCTCTTTCTGCGCAACAAAAGTTTGAATTCAAAAATGCCTTATAATATTTACAACAAACACAAGCGTTGCATGCATGCATGAATCACAACTACTTACAAGAGTATTGCAAAACATGGTTATTCACAACAATGAACTCCTAAAAATTGCAAACATATTGATAGGTAGTGGTTTACTGGTTTATGCATCATAATATATCCTTGGTGGTTGGTAATTCTAGAAAAGATCTATGATATTATTACATCAATTGCTTCAAATTCAAATAATCAAAATTTGCCTTTTTGTAATATAAGCAATATGACTAGTGCACCAAATCCTGGCCAGGCAAGGGATAAACTAGTAACTACTGATTATTAGTTGTTCTCTCTTCTCTGCATAGATTTGGAACTGTGAACTGTGGTCATTACTGTTCCAGCTCCAGTTCGACAAGCCCATCCCCTTCCAGGTTTCGTCTCTGGTTTCTCTCTGACCCCTCCTCTGACCTGCCAAATGCCAAGCGAGCTCATTTTGTTGCTTGGCCAATCGAGCCGGTTTGTGTTGAAGCTAATGATTAATGTGCTGCCGAGTTTGATCCACGCAGAGCTTGCTTGCTTACTTCGTGGTAGAGCACGGTGTTAACGGCAAAATTTGATAAAGATATGCCAGCAATCGAGATTGGATCCGAGGTGGATTTGAAGGAATAAAGGAGTTTTTCAAAACAGACAGCGTATCGGCTGGGGCTGTATCGACCGATATGGGATCGGACTTGGCAACCGATACGGGTGTTCTGAATCGGATTTGGTTGAGCCGATACAGGTAGTCTGGGTTCGTGTTGACTTCGGAGAAGGACTTAGAGATATTGCCAAATAGGAATTGAGTCTGGATAAGGCAATTATATCTATTAATTAGGAATAAGAGTTAGTTTTCATTTTATAATATTGTGGTAAGAGTCTACCTAGGACTTGTTTGCTTAGGCAAATTGTAAATAGTGTCCGGCAAGGACAAGGTATGTATATATGGGTATAAATATAAGCACGAGGTCTATGTAAAAACGACAACAGTTCAATACAACACTTTCGGCGCATCGCCATAATTTCTTTTTCGTTTTCTCGACGAATTCGTGCTTCGAGTTTGTCAGCTGGAGGTATGGCTTGTTAATTTATCACATAACTTAGCCAATCTAAATCGATGGCTAATTTAGCCGTATCAGCCAAACCTTGCACAAGGTTTTGTCAGTATCGGCTAAATCAGGTCATTAGCCTAGTTTGGCATAAGATATCTACCACCCTAAAAACATGCAAAGGCTTGATTGTCTGGATATCATGCATCTATTTACACTTTATGCTGCATCAACCTTAGTCCTAATTAGAACCATAATCTTTAGCTTGTCGCTTGCTTGTAAAAGGGGTAGCGTTGGAGTTTCAGCCAATCTTATCTGATATGACTGTCTAGCTTTGTTTAAATTCCTTTAATCATACTTTTCATGTTATATCTGTCCCTTATACAAGGATTTTACTTTGGTTAAATATATCAAGTTGTCCTTGATATATTTATCTAGATTGGTATTCTTGTATAAGGCTGCATCGGAGTATTAGCCGATACATTATCTATTTAAATCTAGTTATGAATTCATCAGCTAGTATCTAATCTCTGTCTATAGATTATTTATTCACAGCCGATGGAGCATGATTAGGGTTTGCTTTATCTTGTTTACCTTACATCTTATAGCCGATTCAGTCAGATCACATCGGCTAGGTCCATACAGTATGTCATCGGCTTATCAACCGATTGGCTATCGTATATCTAACTATTTTGTTGTATATCTTGTTGGTTGCAGGATCAAACCAACTGGCACGTCCTGAACCTGTTTGTCTAAGATTTGGACCTGCACTGGAGTGAAGCAAATCTCCCAAGTCGCCGTGTTTTGCATCAACTCGCTTTTGGCACACCTGGTGGGACCACGATTTTCAAGACATCCGTCATGCCAGAGATCATCAAGGAGAATATCATCCTAGTGATGATTGAACAATTGTCTAATGAGTAAAAGACAGAGATGGAACAACTTACACAAGCCTTTCACAAGATGTATCTGAATTCCTTTATAGTGTCTCGACAAGGAAAAGTTGTTCAAAAAGGAAGAGTTGTTTTCCCGAGATTTGAAACAGAATCCAGTACACAAAATGATGAGACTAAAACAGAAAATATCAAAGCTAAAGAAGAGCAAATAGCAGGAGATGATAAAATTTCGTTAAAAGATCGGCTGGATTATGCAGTACATCAAGCTTTGATTAATCAATCCAACGTGTTGGTGAACACATTGATCAATGTGGTCAAAAAGGTGATGGATGGGACTATAAATGAGGAGAAGGCTAAAGGACCAGTATACTTTCCAAACAATATATTTCCTCCATATAGGACCATCAAGACTGAGATCCCAGGTTCTTCAAAGTTGCAACAACAATTTGTGCCTGGGGGACAGATAGTTCAGCAAGATCAACAAAATCAGGCTTCAAGGATTGTACCATCGACATCGACTGGAATGTTCCAAAATCCTATTCAACAACCGATGAGAAGTCAAGGAAATCTGATTACTACTCAGCAGCCGATTTTGCCAATGTCATCTGGACCACAATATGTACATGAGGTATATCAGAATTATCAATACCAACCTCATATCACCTCAACAATATCAGCCAGAACATGTTCCACAGTACCAATACCAGCCACAATTTAACAGTTATGATCAAGTGCCACAATTTGGTGGGCAACAACAACAGTAGGCTGGCATGATTGCAGAAGTGGTCAGATAGCAATTTGGTTTGAAGCCCAATAATAGTGAGAGTATGTATTGGTATCCATATCCAGAATACTTTCACAAGGTGCCATTGCCAAGCCGATACAAGATTCCAGATTTCTCAAAATTCTCAGGGCAAGATAATGTTTCTACTTATGAGCAGATTAGCCAATTTTTAGCACAATGTGGGGAGGCATCGGCTGTAGAAGCTTTGAGATTTAGATTATTTCCATTATCATTGTCTGGATCGGTCTTTACATGTTTTTCTTCATTAACTTACAATTCTGTCAAAGGTTGGGCCGATCTAGAAAAACAATTTTATAGATATTTTTTTAATGGAGTCCAAGAGATGAAGTTGTCAAATTTAACATCAATCAGGCAGAGGTCTGATGAGTCAGTTCCATACTATATTCAAAGGTTTAGAGATATGAGGAACAGATGTTATAGTTTGAACTTAACTGATTCACAACTTGCTGATTTGGCTTTCCAAGGGATGCTTAGGCCGATAAGGGAAAGATTTTCTGCACAAGATTTTGAGAGTTTGGCTTATTTAGTTCAGAAGGTGTCGGCTCATGAACAGAGATTCCAAGAGGCTAAGAGGTTTACCAGGAAAGCTAATAATGTTAACAATATTTATAGCTATGAGTCAGAATCAGAAGATGAAGACCTAGAGATCGGTTTGGCAGAGTGGTCAAGAAACAAGAAAACTATTGTTTGCCAGTGGATCAAAGACAATGGAAAAGAAGAAAGATATGATTTTGATATCAACAAAGCCGATACGATATTTGATCTACTGCTTCAAGAGAAGCAAATACAACTTCCAGTAGGTCATGTGATTTCATCGGCTGAAGAATTAAGGAAAAGGAAATATTGCAAGTGGCATAATAATGGATCACATCATACAAATGAATGCAAGGTATTTAGGCAGCAGATCCAATCGGCTATAGAATAAGGTAGAATCAAGTTTGATGATGGAAAAAAACCGATGAAGATTGAAGGTCATCCTTTTCCTGTTAACATGGTCTACACCAATAAGACCGATAAGAGAAGATATCGGACTTATCAACAAAATAAATTTAATTCTGTTAAGTTGATTGGCAAATACCAGAGAAAACAAGATAAGCAAGTCCAAATATATGCTCAAGATGATGAAGCTTGTTTTGATCCTCACTGAAGATGTGAGTTCTTAGATTTTGCTGGAACGAAGGGATGAGACTACCATCAATTGAAGATTGTCCAGGATGCAGTGATGCAGATGCAATATCAACCAAGGAATTCGAGAATTGAGAATCGGCCAATGCAGAAGAAATTGCCAGTACACCAACGTTTGGGACCAATTCATCAAGATTATTTCGAGTATGAAGGTGAAGACCAAGGGAAGCAAGTTCAGAACCCTCAATGGCGTCCATCTGGAATTTTCACCAAGAATCAAAAAAGGAGGGTACAACGGTTGTGAAACCAAGAGTGGATGCAGGAAGTCGATGAAGAGGTTGATTATCGGCTGCAGCGAACCAGGAAGGAGTGGCGTGTCAAATCCAAAATTGTATCAGTCGATGAAGTCAGAGTTGATAAGGTTTCAACATCAGCAAAAGGTAAAGCTATAGCTTCATCTTCAGTCAATATGGTGTTTATATTGCCAGCAGAATACGGTATACATGCAGCCGATGAGAAGATAGAAGAGTCATTGGCGAAGTTGACCTTAACACCGGAACAAGCTGTCTTCAAAAAACCTAAGGATGGTGAACATCGGCACTTGAGACCTTTATACATTAAGAGTTTTGTCAATGGGAAGCCGATGTCCAAGATGCTAGTTGATGGAGGAGCGGCTGTCAATCTTATGCCTTATACAACATTCAGAAAGCTTGGGAAGACTCCGAAAGATTTGACCAAAACCAACATGATGTTAAAAGATTTTGGAGAAAATTCATCCGAAACTAAGGGAGTTCTGAATGTTGAGTTGATAGTTGGTAGTAAGACAATTTCAACCACATTTTTTGTCGTTGATGGAAAGGGATCATATAGTTTGTTGTTAGGAAGAGACTGGATACATGTGAATTGTTGTATACCTTCAACTATGCATCAAAGTTTGATTCAGCGGCAAGGAGACCAGGTAGAGATCATGCAAGCCAACAACCAATTGGAGATGAAGGACTTCAGCTTTTACTTTAATAACATAGAGATTTGCCCCAATGCATATGTAGAAGATTCTGTGGATGATTTTGAAGGAAAATTGGGGCAAGGGTTTATGTCGGCCGATGAGCTAGAAGAAGTAGATATTGGTGATGTTGATAGACCTAGGCCGACATTTGTAAGTGCTAAATTGTCAGATATATTCAAAAAGGAATTAATTAAGCTATTAAAAGAGTGTAAAGATTGTTTTACATGGGAGTATCATGAGATGCCAGGACTTAGCCGATCTATTATAGAACATCAGCTCCCTATTAAACCAGGATATCAGCCATATAAACAGCCTCAAAGACGATTCAAGCCAGAGATATATGATGCTATCAAGGCTGAGATTACAAGACTTTATGATGCCAATTTCATAAGGCCATACTAATATGCTGAGTGGGTTTCAAATATAGTACCAGTAATCAAGAAAAATGGAAAGCTTAGAGTTTGTATTAATTTCAGAGATTTGAACAGAGCTACACCCAAGGATGAGTACCCAATGTCAATTGCTGATTTATTGGTTGATGCAGCTTCTGAACATAAGATTATTAGTTTTATGGATGGCAATGCAGGATATAACCAAATTTTTATGGCTGAAGAAGATATTCACAAAACAGCCTTTTGATGTCTTGGTGCAATCGGCTTGTATGAGTGGGTTGTTATGATTTTTGGTTTGAAGAATGCTGGTGCTACATATCAAAGGGTAATGAATTATATTTTTCATGGTCTCATTGGTGTATTAGTTGAAATTTATATTGATGATATGGTTGTAAAATCTAAAGAGATTGATGGACATATAGCCAATTTACGAAGAGTGCTGGGAAGAACAAGGAAGTATGGTTTAAAGATGAATCCCAACAAATGTGCTTTTGGTATATTGGCTGGACAATTTCTTGGTTTTCTAGTTCATGAAAGGGGGATTGAGATAACTCCGAGGAGTATAAATGCTATTAAGGATATCGAACCTCCACAAAATAAAATCAAGTTGCAATCCTTGATCGGCAAAGTTAATTTTGTAAGAAAATTTATTTCTAACTTATCAAGAAGAGTTGTGCCTTTTACTCCATTGTTGAGGTTGAAAGCTGATCAGGAATTTGTTTGGGGAGAAAAGCAACAGAAAGCATTGGACAATATTAAGGAATATCTGAGTTCACCTCCAGTTTTAATACCACCTCAGAGAGGGATTCCGTTCAAGCTTTACTTATCGGCCGATGAGAGGTTTACTGGCTCAATTCTAGTTCAGAAGGTTGATGGGAAAGAAAGGGCAATATTTTACCTCAGCAGAAGGCTTCTGGATGCAGAGACAAGGTATACTCCTGTTGAGAAGTTGTGTTTGTGTTTATATTTTTCATGTACAAAGTTGAGGCATTATTTGCTTTCAAATGAGTGCACAATAATTTGCAAGGCCGATGTGATAAAATATATGCTATCAGCTCCGGTTTTGAAAAGTAAAGTTGGGAAGTGGATTTTTCCCTTGACAGAGTTTGATCTCAGATATGAATCGGCTAATACAGTAAAAGGACAAGCAGTTGCCGATTTTATTGTTCAACATCGAGGTGAGTCAGTTAATTATGTTGAAATGATGCCTTGGATGTTATTCTTTGATGGATCTGTTTGTACACATGGTTGTGATATCGGCTTGGTAATTGTGTCACCTAGAGGGGCAAGTTTTGAGTTTGTTTTTACAATCAAACCTTATTATACAAATAATCAAGTTAAGTATGAAGCAGTGCTTAAAGGTTTGCAACTCTTGAAAGAAGTCAAAGCCGATGTTATTGAGATTGTTGGAGATTTATTGTTGGTAGTCAATCAGTTGTCAGGGGAATATGAATGTAGGAATGAGATATTGAGGGTTTATAATGAGAAGTGCCAAGAGTTGATAAAAAATTTCAAGGTTATTACTATGAAGCATATTCCCAGGGAGCAGAATATTAAAGTCAATGATTTAGCTCAAGGTGCATCAGGCTATAAGCTGATGTTGAAAGATGTTGATATTGAGATTGCAGAAGTTGGTACTGATGATTGGAGGTATGATATTATTAATTATTTGAAGAATCATTCTCAGTCGACGTCGAGAAAGTTGAAATATAAAGCTTTGAAATATGTATTGCTTGATGAGGACTTATATTATTGGACGATTGATGGAGTTTTACTTAGGTGTTTGAACCTGGAGGAGACTAAAGTTGTCATGTGTGAAGTTCATGAAGGGATTTATGGAACACATCAATCGGCTCATAAAATGATAAGGTTACTTAGAAGAGTTGGATATTTTTGGCTGACAATGCTGGAGGATTGCTTTAGATATTATAAGGGTTGTCAAGATTGTCAGAAATATGGGGCCATTTAAAGAGCACCAGCATCGGCTATGAATCCAATTATTAAGCCATGGTCGTTCAGAGCTTGGGGAATTGATATGATCGGCCAGATTAATCCAGCATTAAGCAAGAAGCATAAATATATTCTGGTGGCAACGGATTATTTTACAAAATGGGTTGAAGCAATTCCTTTAAAGAATGTTGATTCCAAAGATGCCATTGAATTTGTGAAGGAGCATATAATTTATCATTTTGGAATTCCACAAACTATTACAATGGATTAGGGATCTATTTTTGTGGCCGATGAGTTTATTCAGTTTGCTGATAGTATGGGCATTCAGTTGTTAAATTCTTCTCCTTATTATGCACAAGCTAATGGACAAGCTGAAGCTTATAACAAAAGTTTCATCAAGTCGATTAAGAGAAAAATTGTTGAACAACCTAAAAAGTGGCATATTACCCTGGCCGATTCGCTATGGGCTTATCGGATGGCATGTCATGGGGCTACACAAGTGTCACCTTATCAACTTGTATATGGGCATGAAGCTATTCTGCCATGGGAGACAAACATCGGCTCAATAAGGATTTCTTTTCAAAATGAGTTATCAGCCGATGATTATCATAGCTTGATGATTGATGACTTGAAAGATTTGGCACAAATCCGATTGCGCACTTTAGAAAAGATCAAACGAGATAAGGAAAGAGTTTCAAGACATTATAATAAAAAGGTTGTGCTAAAGGCTTTTGAGGAAGGAGAGCTTGTTTGGAAGGTGATCATGCCGATAGGGACCAAAGATAACAAATTTGGAAAGTGGCCACCTAATTGGGAAGGACCATATCGGATTCATAGTTGTGTGTCAAGAAATGCATATTTACTTAAAGGTCTTGATAGAGAAGTTTTCGGAAGGGCTTTAAATGGAAGATATGTGAAGAAGTATTACCCAAGCGTTTGGATCAATTCATAATCGGTTGTTTAGCCGATGTATGATAGAGCCGATGTATGGTAACATCGCCTTGAGATGGCCGATATTTATTATCGCCCTTAGACCAAAAAAAATACTTAGTGAGAAGCAAGTATGAAAGTCAAAATCGACTAGGAAGCCAATGAATATATTACATAAAAATGTTAAGGTATGATGAGATAAATGTATCAAGAGCCTAAAACTATTACATCAACCCAAGAAGGCTTGGATCGCTGATAATGCTCGCAAGCGAATTTAGTCAGCTCCTTTGATGATTTTAGCGTCGTCGACATCTGTCCCTGGGATCAGCTTCAAGGCTTTGTTTTGGGCTACTAAGTGTTTAGCTGATGTCTTCAATTTAGCTCGCTAGATGTCAATGGCTTTTGGGAGATCGGCTAGCTTTTGCTTTTCTTGAGTAATCTCTTTGCGAATTTTTTCCAATTTGGCCAGGAGATCGGCTTCTTGTTGTTCAAGCTCGATGATGTGTTTTTTGTTTGCTTCGGAGTCAAAAGTTAGTTCATCAAGTTTAGTCTTGTCGTTGTTCACTTGTTGTCGGCTACTTTGAAGGGCTGATTCCAAGGCCTTAAGCTCTCGCCGATCTGCAAGTCTTTGTTGCGCCTGTTGAACCTTGATTTGATGAGACTCGAGGAAGGTTGCTGGAGACATAACATCAATGATTTCATCAGGCAGTTGATCTTGGATTTCTTGAAATCTGCTCCTGATCAGCCCACAGTTGGTGACTAAGGCGTCAAGGGACGCATTGAGCCGATCGGCTATGTCCAGTAGTTGGGCTCTTAAGCTTTCAGAGATTGGGGACTTGGCCTTGTTACTGGTTTCTTCATCGTCTTCGTCCAAGAACTGCTTGATGTCGAAAGAAAACATATCGGCTAAATTCTGCAAAACAAGATTGATAGGTTTACCTTAGCCATCGGCGCAGTAGTGGTTTTTTCTTGTTCTTCTACATGGTGACTACCGGCAGTGGAAGGAGCTTGATTACTTGAAGATGGCCGATGAGGGAAAGCTGATGGAGCTTTAAGTTGAAAAGATAATAAGTGTTAAGTGCTTATGCATCGGCTCATGTTACAAGTTTGAAAAGTTTTGGATATTACCGATGCTATTGGGGAAGCTTGAGGAATTGGAGACAAGCGGGGCATCAGGAAGTGTTTGTCCTTAGCCATAGCTGATACCATCTTGGGCTGCAAAAAACAAATGTTAACAAAGTTTTGAAGGAGGTTGAAACTGAAGATAAATCATATTTTACCTTTAGTTTGCGGATTGTCTTGCGTTGACGAGGTTGAGGTGAAGCTTGTATGTTAGATTTAGCTGGTGATTTTGGAGGAGTAGTCACATCGGCTGGCTTGGGATCGGTTGCAGATTGATCTTCAGTATCGCTCATATCTGCTGCAGCTTTGTTAATTTCTTCCTCCATGATTGCTTCATCCAAGAATTCTTCAACATCAGAGTCAAGAGGAGGAATGCTATTGGCAGGTTTCTTGGGGGATGCAACCTTGGGTTTCTTTGTCGACTTCTTGATGACCGGTGGTTTGTGCTTCCCACCAGCCTTGGGTATCGGCTTCCTGACTTGGCCTTCTAGCAAAGATGCTACCGTGGGGGCAGCGAAACCGACGATCGATGGGGCTAGGTCTCCTGATGGCATTTAAGGCTGGTGCATATACGATCGGTTGACCGGTTGAGCTTTGAGCTAGAGGAAGAACATCTGGAACCTGCAAAGAAGAGAGTTGGATAGGTTTTTGAAGGTGAAAGGATAAAATTGATTGGAGAAGAGAGGAAAGGTGGTTTTACATGAGGACTAAGGGATGGAATTATTTTAGTCAAATAAAAGCTGGCTGATAGATGAAACAAGTGTTTCTTCCATTCACTCCACCACTTGTCAATGAGTCGGCTTCTCAGAAGATGGATGTTTACATGGTCCAAGGATCCAAGTATGGGGCCCTCAATGCTCAGAACTCTGTCCATCCGTAGAGCTGATGTTACAACACCCCTTCTCTGAATTTTCCTTACAAAGTATAAGCTGACAGGGAGTTGGCCCATTCCAAGTTGTCTCGCAGCCGATGTTGGGTGATAAAAATTCATAAGATACTTGTACATTATGGCCTTGAGATACCCCTATTGGGAGGATGCATGGAGAAATAGCCGATACAAAATTTTCCCTTGAATTGGGATCGGCTGCATCATTTGAGTCATTTAGCCTCAAATCAGCTGGGAGCTCATAATCTCTGAAACTGACATAAGGAAACCAGACCCTTGTGGCTTTGGGAAACCCATCATAGAATTGATCAAACCACTCTTGAAAAGATTCAGCCGATGGTCCTGATTCAGGAAAAGTTGATGCTGCCTCTCCAAAGGACATACATCGGCGTGTGCTAGCTTCCTCATTGTCTGAATGTTTCGATGGAAAGCTTGATGAATACAAAGGGCTTCTCTCAGCAACGTTGATGGTGTACAGGTTCAACCAGAGCTGCAGAAACCACCAAGGTCCTTCATAGCCGACAAAGGTCCCGGTTAGAAGCTTGGTTGTTGATTGGCATAGAGTTTGATATATAGCTTCAAGTAAGAATTTGCCAAGGGGGATTGATTTCTTTGTTGCCAATGCTTGAGCCAGATGTTGCATGTTAGCTATTGGGCCACAGGTTGATCCACATAAAATAAACCTTTCCGGCCAGAGGTTGAGGAAAGCTATGTGTTCCCTGTCTGTTACTAGACCCGTGTCGATATGCTTAGAAATGTATCATGACCAACCACCTACATTCTTGGTTGACAATTTGTGCTCACATTTGATTTTCAAAGACAATACCCGGCCGATGAGACAATATCCAGGCCGGTAAGCATTTTAACGTCCAACAAGGTGGGTGTCATCGGACCTTGGCCAAACAGGAAGGCATTAAGAGTGTCAGACTAGAAGTAAGCAGCCGATGACAGCACGGGTTCATCCTTTTTCATATCGGCTAGAGATAAAGCTAGGCAATGGGCTGTGCCTATTTTTTCCCACATGGACTGCTTGGAAGCTGATATTCCTTTGTACCAGGTTCTCCATCTGTCCAAGCTAGAAGGCCATGATCTAAATACGGTCTGCCAGTCGGCCAAGTTCCGCTTGATTTGTTTATATGGAATTGTCAGTTTCAGCATTAATAAGGTAACAGGGGTCCACATCGCCCATCGGCCCAAGAAAATAGTGAGTTGGTTCTTTCAGGACAGGAATTGCGATTTGGTCTCTTATGTGCTACAGTTGAAAAAGAAACAGGGATGAATCAAAAAATTGCTAAGAAAGGGGATCTAAGAGCGGAATTCAGCCTAAAACAGAGGTGATGAACGAAAGGAGCCGATAAAGTTTGAGAGATTCAAGAAGCATACTAGGGGGACATCGGTGATGGTTGCCATTGAAGCTTGAAGAAGACAATCGCTGGAAGTCGATGGGGATCATCGCCGGAGATTTATGTCGTCGAGGAGGTCGCCGGAGAAGAGAGAGAAGGTTTGAGCAGCTTGGGCGGTTTAAGCGACGGTGAGAAAGTTAACGGCATGAGGATTATGACCGAAACTGTTGGTATTTATTGCGTAAGGCTTATAATAGTCATAATACAGAAACCCTAGTTTTTTGTGGATCTAAAAAATAATTTCGTAGCATATCAATTTATACTCTGGAATTAGGGAGCATATGTTAACAGCAAAATTTGGTAAAGATATGCCAGCAATCGAGATTGGATTCGAGGCGGATTTGAAGGAAAAAAGGAGTTTTCCAAAACAAACAGCACGTCGGCTGGGGCTGTATCGGCCGATATGGGATCGGACTTGGCAGCCGATACGGGTGTTCTGAATCGGACTTGGTTGAGCCGATATGGGTAGTCTGGGTTCGTGTTGACTTTGGAGAAGGATTTAGAGATATTGCCAAGTAGGAATTGAATCCGGATAAGGCAATTGTATCTATTAATTAGGAATAAGAGTTAGTTTCCATTTTATAATATTGTGGTAAGAGTCCACCTAGGACTTGTTTGCTTAGGCAAGTTGTAAATAGTGTCCGGCAATGACAAGGTATGTATGTACGGGTATAAATATAAGCCCGAGGTCTATGTAAAAACAACAACAGTTCAATACAACACTTTTGGCGCATCACCACAATTTCTTTTTTGTTTTCTCGACGAGTTCATGCTTCGAGTTTGTGAGCTAGAGGTATGGCTTGTTAATTTACCACATAACTTAGCCAATCTAAGTCGATGGCTAATTTAGCCGTATCGGCCAAACCTTGCACAAGGTTTTATCGGTATCAGCTAAATCAGCTCATTAGACTAGTTTGGCATAAGGTATCTACTACCTTGAAAAACATGCAAAGGCTTGATTGTCTGGATATTATGCGTCTTTTTACACTTTGTGCTGCATCAGCCTTAGTCCTAATTAGAACTATGATGTTTAACCTGTCTCTTGCTTGTAATATGGGTAGCGTTGGGGCTTCAGCCAATCTTATCTGATATGACTCTCTAGGTTTGTTTAAATTCCTTTAATCATACTTTTCATGTTATATTTGCCTCTTATACAAGGATTTCACTTTGGTTAAATATATCAAGCTTGCCTCGATATATTTATCTAGATTGGTATCTTTCATGAGGCTGTAGCGGAGTATTAGTCGATACATTATCTATTTTAATCTAGTTATGAATTAATCGGCTAGTATCTAATCTCTGTCTATAGATTATATATTCACAGCCGATGAAGCATGATTAGGATTTGCTTTATCTTGTTTACCTTACATCTTACAGCCGATTCGGTCAGATCGCATCGGCTAGGTCCATACGGTATGTCATTGGCTTATCGGCCGATCGGCTATCGTACATCTAACTGTTTTGTTGTATATCTTGTTGGTTGCAGGATTAAACCAACTGGCACACCCTGAACCCGTTTCTCTAAGATTTGGACCTACACTGGAGTGAAGCAAATCTCCCAGGCCGCCGTGTTTTGCATCAACACACGGGTTGGTCAGGGCGGGTCTAGGGGTTGCAGCCCCCTTGCCTTCGTGCCAACCGTTTGGTGAAATTCCTAGCAGGGTTAGATCGGTTCATGGTACCATCGGTGCGTGCGATTGAGAGTGTTATGACTGGGTTTGGGTGGGGAATAGGTTTAGCTAATCTCTCACATTGTCGAAGTGGTGCCATTTTATGTTTTTTACTGATTCAGGGCAATAAATAATTAAACACAACCGAGGGGTGTGTCCGGGGTTTGTTCCATTCTTTCGCCGTGATTTTGATTCGTGGATTTCGGACATGCGCAGGTCGAAGTCGAACCAGTACGATGACACGTCGCTGGTACAGATTGAGGGGGTGAACACCAAGGAGGAGGTGGCATGGTAGTGCAGGAAGAGGATGGCATATGTGTACAAGGCCAAGACGAAAAGCAGCGACACACACTACCGCTGCATCTGGGACAAGGTCACCCGCCCCCTGGCATCTCGGGCATCATCCGCGCCAAGTTCAAGTTCAACCTGCCTCCGGCATCCATGGTGCATGCCCCTATTTGATGCAATTCTTATTATTCTTGTTTATGAACTTGTGTTGTGCGCTAGTTTTTCAGCTATGTTTGCATTGTTGCAGGGGCGCAAGGTCAGAGTCTTCATGTACCTGAGCAACATCTAAAGGTTAGTGTCGATTGCATCCTATTCAGTTAGCTGTTTGCGGGATATAAATTATACTTCTTATTTCTCCAAGCATCAGTTGAAGGATGGCCATTCCTAGATAAATAGTTTTGTCGAAACCTGATTTCGGCAATGAGTAAAAGGGATAGCGCACAAGTACCAAACACGATGGGTTATGGGACAAAAGTTTATACAGGTTCGGGCCTTCTATAAAAAAGTAATACCCTACTCCTGTTTCGGGGTTATAACCGCCGAGTTATATATTGATCTCGTGATCAGGTTGTGTATGAAGAAAAACCTAGCTAATTGCTATTGCTCTATGCCCCTCAAGGAGCGTCCTGCCTTTTTTATATAGGTTCAGAAGGCAGGCTCATAAGTCGGAGACCTAACCACATACGGTATAAGATTCCTAAGCATTATCCATAACATTACCGACTTAGGACTATAAGCCATCCCTTAATATACAAGGCAACGTAATACTTAAGTCCTAAACCGTTACATATTCATCACCTATAACCTATCCCCCTATAATCAGTCGGATAAATCAGCCGTGTAAGTATATGGTACCCATAATTGCTCAGTATGTGCAATTAGTCATGATTGATGAACGACTCTGTTGTTGTGATGATCGCTGAATTATCTATCGAACATATCCTGTATGGACCATTATTATATCTCGAGTAGCTTGTCAAGACCATGGTAGGATGCTTTTGTAACTAACAGTAGAGCCGTAAGTTGTAACTGTGCATGCTTGAACATGTTATCACATGAACACTGCAGAAATGCCGTAGTTTTTCCATAACGTGTCCTGTGCTAGTTCGGTGAGAATGCAACACTACTGCAATTGTACATTATACGCACAAATTTCTGTCCTTGCAGCATGACATATGGGGCTGCACCTTGACCAAGGACGATTAGTCATTTGGTTTTTGGATATTCTTTAAAACATCTGGCATTTGGCAAATTTGTGTGCTACTGATTTATTGAGCTAGTGATTCTTCATTTGCAACCATAACTGCTCAATTCATTTTGATACTTTTGTATTGTCTTAAACTGCGTCTCCACTTCATGTTGATACTTTCGTATTGTATTAAAACTGCGCTTCCACTTCCTTGGAGAATTCAGAGGGAGCATTTACTAAATTGAAGTGTGTGGTCTAGTACTGTTGTGAGAAGGAACCACCGTTAGTTAGTTCCTTTTTTGTCTGAATTGTTTTGTGTTTTTTTCTAAAATTCATTGTCAAAATGAATAGCTTGATAGCTAAATATTTTAGTCTAACCAATAAGGGTGAGTTCTTCACTCTACTTTCCCAACTCATTTTTCTTTTTTCGCGCGCACGCTTTTCAAACTGCTAAACGGTGTGTTTTTTGCAAAAAGTTTCTATACGAAAATTGCTTTAAAAAATCATATTAATTCATTTTTTAAAAAAAATTAGTAAATACTTAAATAATTATGTGCTAATGAGTCGCTCCGTTTTCCATGCGAAAAGAATTTCTTTCCAACACACCCAAAAGAACACACCCTAAGTCAATAACATAGAGTTGCTTGAAGAGGCTTTATTATGCCAGTGGGGATATGGCTACTGAAACTGCTGAAGAGCTGATACTAAATACTATAATCCTTTTGTACACAAATGGTTGGCACATCTGAGCAGTTTTTATCACAGCTACTTGCCATGGAAAAAAAATCCAAACATTTTTGTGAGCTTGCCATAAAGTTAGCTGAATACCGTTGCTGCTTTATATCCTGTTAACTATAAAGAACCAAGTATTGATCTGCCAACAGAGTATCTACTTGTTTCATCGAACTATTATTCTGGCATTCAAATATACTTAACTAATGTGCGATTGTCTATTGTCGTCCCAATTGAACATTTTTGTGCATAATTTCTGAAGTTGTCAATATGCCTACGTCATTGTCAATTATCTCTGCTGCCTTTTGTTTGATCGGTTACTAACAGTCTCATCCAATGCAGGTAATCTCGATGTCTGGAGGATGTTGCTTATCTCTCTTAGATTTTACTTCTGGCTAAAAATGTCTTTAAAGGAGCCGTATTCAGGTTGAGTTTGCAAGTTGAACTATTGTTCCCTGAGAACCCATGGAAGTTCTCTACAGTTTTGACGTCAAATATATGCACCACTTATATTAAATTATGTCATATGGAGTTAGAGTTGGAACTTGTAAGCTTGATTTGTCATGTTTCACAGTACCTGGTATCATTCTATCATTTGCTCGCATTTCTGAGCCACAAGCCCACAACCACTGTTGTTCCCTCAGATTTTTTAGGTGTAGTTTCTTCTAAGTGGAAAGCTAAATCAGATTTGACGCAAACTAGCTAGCATGGTCACGTACTCCCTCAAAATATAGCAATCTTTGTGATTCAAATTTGTCCTAACTAGAGCTACCTGGATTGTAAAAGGTGATTATTTTGGAATGGAGGAGGTACGTCTCTGGACATTCAGACGTGCCATGGAGGCATGGACTGCGTTCAGACAAACAGTGCAAGTGCAACTCTTGGTTTCCTGCTTCCCTTCGGACCAGTTCTTTTTCTTAATTTCTCGTTTTTCGTTAGCACGTTTTTCAAACTGTTAAATGGTACTTTTTAACAAAAAAAATTTTATGTAGACGTTGTTAAAAAATCAAATAAATCTATTTTTTAATTTTATAATAATTAATACTTAATTAATCATGTGCTAATGAGTTTTCTCGTTTCGCGTGCGTTGAAAATATCTCTCCAAATCGAGACAACGAACGGGGCCGAATAGCAAAGCCCTCAAATGAGCCTTGCACTTGCGCTATTGGGTGGTGAGGCTAATTGAGTGGCCCAGTCCGGTGAGGTGGGCCTTTTAGAGTTCTGGGCGACGTGTCCAACAAATTCTTTATATCTAGTGGGCCGCCTCTGTACCGTAAGGCCCAAAGTAACGGGGCCAAATTAGGGAGGCCTTCTTCCCTCGGCGTCACACGGCGCCGTCTGTGTCCCGTCTCACCGAGTCACTGTTCCTTGAGAAAACGACCATTATACCATTGTATCTCACCGAGTCGCTATTCCTTGAGAAAAGGACCATTATACCATCGTCAAAACGGGGCTTCGTTCGAATACCATTTTACAATTAGAATTCATCCGAATACCACTTTCAAATGGAACCAATCCTCTCTAATACCATCCCACATTGTTTTCATCTAAATTAAAAGAATTTAGTCCTATTTTTGTGATGAGTTGACAAAATTACTGTGAGCCTCCGGTTTTGTATACCGGAAACCTCATGTGTATTACAATACCATTCCCTGGATCAGTAGATGGTACACACATGACACAGTTGTATATCACAAGCTGACATCGTCATACAGGTCTTACAATCTATTAATAATACAAGGATAGCCCAAATGGGATCCGAATAGACCAAGCATGGTCGACAACAACACAAAATACCAACACAAATAAATGAGGTAGCGGAAACGAAGCAGCAGCGGTCCATTTTATCCCACACGCATCGACTGGTGAACCTAGGTCCCTATTCCGCCGTCCTTGGTAACTCCTTGCCAGCATAGCACATGCACAGATCGACACCAACACCTTTTTCTAGAAAAATTTAAATAAGCAAGAGTGAGTACCAACCGTACTCAGCAAGCCACCACTACAGAATGCATATAATGTTCATAGGGGTTCAAGGATGGCTTGGTTTATTTGCATAAAGCTAGTTTTCACAAATTATTTCACAAACCTATGCCATAACAGTTTTAACTGGAAACCATGTTAAGTTAAAGTTGTCATTAACCTGCGAGGGTTCATCCACCTTCCCCAAGTCTCGCTTGGTCCGGTTTACCCTCGCATCCAATTTTCATAGTTTAAACCACTACGACCTTTTTGCACATCAGGCAAGGTCACACCTTCCATACCCATCATATTTTAAGCAATATTACAAATTGACGAGGCTAGTCAAGAGTAATACAAGTCCCGGCGCTCATTAACCGCGAGCACGGCTATTCGAATAGTTTAATTTACTCACACTGCAGCGGATGTACGCTTTTAATCCCACACTCCGTGACGCACCCAACACATGAGACTTGTCACGGCCCAGTTTTTCAGCTACCCTCGCATGGCGGCACCCGCTCCAAGGACTATGAATCCCCATTGCACCCCCGGCGCCACATTCTTACCTCGAGCCGGTTGTGAGGGGAGTCCTGGCGCTCTCGAGATTGAAGGTTACATTATACATATATAAAGCTTTGACGTCATTAAACCACAACACTTCCACATTTCAATACCGATATCCATAACCTACCATGTCTGGGGTGCCACCCCACGAGAATAACCTAGTCCACCGGGTCTAACCCCACTCAAGAAGTGTGGTCGTACTCGGTTCGTTTCCTGCTTAGCTTCTTGACTCGGTCCTTAACTGACCAGGGTCGGCGGCTTACCGTTCCCAGAACCACCCATATTCTATCCGTGCCGCCCCAGTCGAAATCACTTTTGTTTAATTAAGTTTTTGGGTTTTCACAAAGGTTTTCATGCTGTGGGTGGCGCCTATGTCTCCACCCGATCTCTAACGATCACTCCCATCGAGTGATCGGTATAACCACATCCACATATCACACATATGGAGTGTATAACGTCTATGTAAGCAGGGCTAAGCAGTGAATAAATAATCACGCGTAAAGTAATATACTCAGGTAACAAAAGTGTGTAAATACATAAGGATAAACAATATCAAAGGTAAGGTTTAAGCAAATGTAGGTACGCATTTTATAATTAGCATGCAATTTTATTTGTAATCAACACATTTATAAAAATAGGATCAACATGTTCGAGGAAGAGGGTGTAGCGACTTGCCTTGCTCAATTGGGGGTTCGTTCTCAATTAGCTCAGTTTCCTCCTCGCAGATGTACCCTGTCCGGTTGAATACTAACGTCACAAACTACTCGCTAACACAAAAAAAAGAGCCAAAAATTCCGGAAAGAAAAAAATAACCAAACCAGTGCCATTGCGTAGATCTTGATTTTAGAAAGATTTTGACGAAAGTTTCGTTCAAATCCGACTTAAAACGAGGGAGATACAGAATTCGAAAGATTGGAAAAGTTTTAAAACAAAGAAAAGGAAAAAGGTCTGACGGGTGGGACCGCCCTTAGCTCCTCACGTACAGGTTTTGTTTTTAAATGGGTGTGCGCATGGTGAGGTGAAAGGGTTGGGCGAGCTACAAGCATGCATGCATATGCATACACACGGCTAGCTAGCTGCATGCATGTGAGCTGCTTGCATGCATGCATGCACACATACAGCCAACTGCTTGCATACATGCACACGTACAGCCAGCTAGTTGCATGGCGCATACATGGCCGGCGACGAAGCGGCGATTGCCGCAGAGGGCGTCCGCGCAAGGAACGGGTATGGTGTTGCGCCTCACGACATCACCACGCTGCGACAACAACGGTAGACGAGAAATGCAGTAAGGAAACAAAAGCAAGCGGGAGAGCAGGAGAGGAGCTCACCTTGTGGCAGCCGGGTAGCGGCACACCGAGCGGCGGTCGTCGCACGAAACTACGGTCGTCGATGTACAGCCTGGGGACGGTCGACCCGCGGATCGTCCTCGCACACCACATGTTCGATCGATGGTAACAAACAAACACACAGCGTTTAGGAGTAAATGTTAGCGGGTTAGTGCAAGTTAGGGGTTAGGGGTTAGCGAGTTAGAGGTCAATGAGTCAGTAAGTTAGAGTGTCAGCGGGTTAGTGAGTCAATGGGTCAAATGTTAGATGTTAGAGGTTAGCCGTTCAATAAGTTAGTCGTTCTCGGGGTTCACATGACGACGCGGTGGCCTATCCATCCTCTTGCTCAACTGAGGCCCAGCCGGAGCCGGTCGCGGTGGAGCAAGCAGAGAGACGGCAGCGTGTGCGCGGGAGGAAGTGACTAAGGGGAAGCAAAACGAGGAGAAGGAGAAGAGAGAATGGAGAGGGACAGGTTACGTGCTCACCCACGACGGCGCTTAAATAGAGTCTGGGGAAGGGACGTTTGCTGGTGCCCGCATTCATTCCATCCCAGAAAACGCGTGTGTGTAGGTGGGAGTGGTGACGGCTGCGTATTGGCGGCCTGGGCGGTTGCCTGCATGCGTGCTGCATGCTTGGCTAGTGCTAAGCTAGCTACATGCAAGCTTCTGCTAGCTTGCTGCATGCATGCATATGCATTGCACTCACGTACAGCTAGCTAGCGACACGCATGCTTGCTTCGCCGGTGAGGTCAGGCAAAGGCGCGGAAGCGCACGGCGAGGTCGCTGGCGCGATGGGAAAGAAGGGCAGCAGCTGGCGATGTCGCAGCCGCTTGGTCGTAGCGACGCGCCGCGCGGCGATGTCGTCGCCGAAAACAGTACCGGGGAGGAGGATTAGACTTTATATTTTTATTGCCAACCCAACAGGAATGAATGGCTTGGGGGGGCAACATGGACTTTTCTAGGAAAAAGGCTTGCAACAAGAAGGCCTAGATAGAGGGAGTTTAAGCGGACTTTTTGTAGCAAAACTAATTTCGGTCAGAGTGAAAATCTTAGGACAAAAACCAAAAGATCAGAGGAGTAGAAAAATTGAAAATTTTCAATAAAAGTTTAGCACCGTCATAAAACAAATAAAGAAATTCTTGGCATGATGCAACATTATAAAAATAAATCAGAAATGATTTTTGGTCGGTGTATTTTTATTTAGGAATTTTCTTAGGGTGTTACAAATTTTTAGTTTGAATCCAGGTAAATAATTTGGTCGCTCAGTCGCTTGCGAATTAAATTTAGGATTTTATTGTGAGTGTTCTGACTGTTTCGAAAAAGGAATTTCTAGGATGACGTATGGCATTCAAATCCAACCACCGCGGTAGAAATAAAATCGAAAATAGTCATATCGACGCGCAATAGGTAAATTCGTCGATCGATTGTAAATATTCGAGGGAAATATCGAGGTCGACTTGATAGAGCGGTTAAAATTTAACCGTAGAATAAGAGTTTACGAGAGGGATAATACTGCAGTAGAAGAGAAGAACTTCGGGACTTTAATTAATTAGCACCGAAGCGCTAAAAGAAACAGACGGATAGGATAAAGAAAGGAAAGGATGTCGGATAGAGGACAACCTTTTAGGAAAAGAATTTAATCGAGATCTTTTGGCACCGATCCTAGACACACACAATTAAACAATAAATATTAATAAGCAAGCTAAAATTATGCCTGAGGACTAGACTTTGTCTGAGGAGGAATTTATATTAGGAAGTAGTCTATTAGGAATTTATATTTCGAGATTAAGGTTTTTAGCAAATACTTTACCAATAGATATTATTTTGCAATTAGTTTTTCGAAGGCAGACTCTGGAAGGTTCATAGAAAATAATCAAGCTATATTTCTTCAGTAAAACAACATTTGTTTTAATAATCTATCCCCTATAGGGTTTTATTAAAACGGTGTTACACACACATATATATATAGCTTTATTCATAAAGTAAATATGCCCAAGGGTTTTTAATATATAGAGAAGGGTTTTTCGAAAATAGTTGGCATATGCAAAGATTAGGATATCATAGTTCCTTGAATAAATAATATTTGAAATCAAATACCGACATATTCTCAGACGTTCGTCTATTAGCCCACACATAAAAGAAAAAATGACAGATCAAAATAAATTAATCCCGGCATGAATGTATTTTGAAAAAGATTTTTGATTATTCTGAATTTTTAATTTCGTATTTCCAAGTCGAAATTTTCAGGGTGTTACAATTACCCCTGGAATTAGTCCTAGCCAGCTGGGAGGCTAGGGTATCCGGTATAGACAGCCAGGTGGGCCGCCTGGGCTGGCACGGCCCACAGCACGACTCGACATGGCCCGTTACGGCCCGTGTCCTGTAGCGGGCCATGCCGTGCTGGCCCGCGTGCCGCGTGCGCGGCCCAGGCACGGCCCACCACGCTGCCGTGTCGTGCCGGGCCGGCACGGGCACGAATCAGCACGCGGGCCGGCGGGGGCACGTGGGCCGGCCGCAGCCCGGGAATCCAGAAAATAGAGAAAAAAAGGGGAAAGAAAAGGAGGAAAAGAGGGAAAAATAGGAAAAAAATAAAAAAATAAAAAAACAGTGAGGAAAATAGGGAAAAAATTAAAAAAAAGGAAAAATAGGGGAAAAATTAAAAGAAAGAAAAAAAGGGAAAATAAAAAATATGATTATAATTTATAAAAAAAATGAAATTAGGGAAATAAATATAAAAAAGGTGATTATAAAAAATAGGAAAAAGATAAATTAATAGGAAAAAGATGATTATAAAAAATAGGAAAAATATAAAAAAGATGATTACACAGTAGTCGTGCCGGGCCGCGGCGTCGGCCCAGGCACGGCCGGCCACCTCGGGCCGTGCCGGCCAGGCACGACGGCTAACGGGCCGTGCCGTGCCTGGGCCGGCTACAGTAGCGCCGTGCCCGGGCCGGCCCACGTGCCTCCGGCCCATTTGGCCGTGTATAGTTTCCGGTTCCCCTCGCGCCGATCCGGGTGCCGCCCTCCTCTCGCGCCGCCGCGCCGCGCCACCCTCCCCTCGCGACGACCCGGCCGCCGCCCGTTCCCCTCTTGGTAGACGACGAGGAGGAGACCAGCCGCGCCGCCTTCCCCTCGTGCCGCTTCTTCCGCTCCTCATTCCCGCCTGCCCGCTCAAAAAAAGGTTTCCCTAAATCCCCCACCCCTGGTTGACACCGAACCATGGCGGAGGAGCAGATGGAGGAGGCGTCCACGGCGGCGGCCATGCCGTTCCAGCTCCAGTTCGACAAGCCCATCCCCTTCCAGGTCTCGTCTCTGGTTCCTCTCTCTGACCTGCCAAATGCCGAGCGAGCTCGTTTTGTTGCTTGTCCAATCGAGCCGGTCTGTGTTGAAGCTAATGATTAATGCGCTGCCGAGTTTGATCCACGCGGAGCTTGCTTGCTTACTTTGTGGTAGAGCACGGGTTGGTCGGGGTGGGTCCAGAGGTTGCAGCCCCCTTGCCTGCGGGCCAACCGTTTGTTGAAATTCCTAGCAGGGTTAGATTGGTTCATAGTACCATGGTGCGTGCGATTGAGAGTGTTATGACTGGGTTTGGGTGGGGAATAGGTTCAGCTAATCTCTCACATTGTCGAAATGGTGCCGTTTTATGTTTTTGTACTGATTCAGGGCAATAAATAATTAAACACCATCGTCTTTGCCGATTAGCTCAGAATGCGAGTTTTTTTTGTTGATTAGTTTGGTTTCAAGTTTTGCATCTCGGACCTCTGTCATCATACTTGATCAATTGATCCGTCCGTTTCTATTTCTATCTTATCAATACATGGCTTTGTTTCTCTTCTTAACATAGCACCAGCTTTGCTGTCTTGGTTTTAAAAAAAAAGAGTATGGACACACAAGAAATGGTGATTAGTGAATTGAAAATTAACCTGGCATATTTCATATTCCTGCTGAATTTCATTTCCATTTTTTCCATGTGTTTTTCTGTTTCCATATTTAGTCAGTGGAATCCGCATTCCCTTTGATATTTTGTTGTCATTTCTTAATTCATGCTGACATGACCTGTTAGTCATTTACTTTACCATGTTTCACTATTTGCAGATAAAAATGGCAGAGTGGAATCCAGAGAAGGATCTGCTTGCTATGGTTACCGACGACTCTAAGGTTGTCCTCCATCGATTCAATTGGCAAAGGCTATGGACTATCTCCCCAGGTTGCCACTTGCTATCACCCCACCCTTGCAGCTATTTTTGTTTGTTACTTTATTTCTTTTGTTTATTTATTGCTGACAACATTTTCTGGACGTATTGCTTCTGACGAAACAAAACTAAATACAAGCACATATTTTTTGAACAATCTTAACGCACCCAGCATGCATATATTTACTAAAATCTTGCTTATTTTTCAGGGAAGTGCATCACATCTATTTGCTGGAGCCCCGATGGTAAAATAGTAGCACTTGGTACAGAAGATGGTTTGGTTCTTTTGCATGATGTTGAGGTGTGTATTTTAATGAAATGGATGTCCAGATCTTGTTGATTCCTTGTTGTTTTGTGTTGGATTTGGGCATTTACTCATATATCATACGAACCTGATCCCCTGCCTATTTTCTTTTGATCTTGGTCTTCACCCTCACCAGCTTTTATGAGCGGATTGGTGGAACTGTGAATGGACCATTGTTCTCTCTTGTTGGGGCCGAGGCATTGCTTGGCCCTTGTTCGACAGCCTTCTGTCGTTGTAACCCTAAAACTTTGTAATTTGTTTTAACCCTCCTTTCTTAATGATATTTGGCGTTCGACCCGGCAAAAAGAAATGGTTCCAAGGAGCTATGGTAGAGATTGATAAATGACACTCGAACTAGGCAGAGAGCACATTTCCATTTACTTTCTTTCCTGTTGAGCGCCAATGCATTCAAGCTATAGCAAATCTTTTATAATTGAATGTTCATTACCAAATATTTTGTTTGTAGAACCAATTTTATGTTGTGATTCTTTGTCCACTTGCTACTTTTATTTTACTTTACCTCATTGAGCATGTTTAAGTGAAGGGAGTGCTAATTGCAGAATGGGAAAATGCTAAGAAGAATAAAATCCCATGATGTTGCCATTGTATGTTTGAACTGGGCCGAAGATGAGATTCTATCAAGGGTATACCATTGCCTTTTCCATCTTTTAGAAACACCAACTATTTCTCTATATATCATATAACGATGCATAGATTAAAATGTATCTCATCATACTATTATAGTTATACAGTAGATCATTCAATTTAAAGCATTATTCAGCAATGCTTAAAACAGACAAATGATGAATTCATTCAGTTTTCCAACACTCTAGTCTAGGGTTTCACTATAAAAAGTTCACCACCAAAGTTCTTTGCTAATGACTGCAGACTGACAAGGATAGCCTGTTATCCTATGAAGACCGCACTACACGATTCTTTCCTCCTGCTCCTGTGATTCCTAGGATAGGTGGACTGAGTTCTGGAGACACTGGTCTTGCAGATGAGAATGAAGAATCCATTCAGGAATTTTCAAGCGCTTCCTGTCAGCGTTTTAATATTCTATGCAGTGGTGATAAAGGTGGTTGCATTTGCTTCAGTATCTTTGGAATATTCCCAGTTGGAAAGATAGTAAGTAGATACAATAGCTGAGTGCTCCTCTACTTTGAACTCAATAGAATGTAATCAGGTATTACTTCATTTTGATTCTGAAGGGTATCGTTTAGTTAGTGTCATAGGGAAAATTTTGCACCCTAACTGCAAACATGATAATACTATGGAACAGTTCATTTTTCAACCTATAAGATGATTTGCTTAGCTGTAGAGTTCTTAGAAAGATATCATTTTGGAAGAATGACTGAAAATTGCATCATGCTGTTTTCTCAAACATTATTTTTGATATCGTTCAAATATTGCATCATGCTATTTTCTCGAACATGGAGGGCAGCTTCCCTGGGCACTGGCAATTTTTCATAATTGAAGTATAGATGTGTTTTCAAACTTAAACTCACTGGACAAAAGTGCTGGGAATGTTCCTTTTTTTTCCTAATTTCTTTTGTTTGTAAGCCATGACGATTACCTTAGTTCTTTTATCCAGTTCACTGTCTCATGCATAACTAGTTTTATGTCTATGGCATTTTAGAACATTAATGAGGTTCCTATCCATGTCCAATCCTCTGGAAATAAAACTAGTTACCGGCTTCAGGATGCTTCCATAAGCAAGGTAATGAATTCTTTCATAAGTACATGTTAGTTACGGAATTCTGACACCCACTGTTCTTCACATCAGGTCTGTTTATCAGGGAACCTCCATCAGTTGGTTCTCCTGTGCCCTGGAAAGCTGATTGATATTGACAGCCTTTCTCATAGTAATCACATTTCTGCTGGTTTACATTGTCTGCATTTGGACACTTCTATCTTTTTCAACAGGTAATGGCATGATAGTTTGATTGTCTGTTACTACTTTCTGTTGTTAAGAAACCATTATCCTGTTGTGTGGTGTTGTATGGTAACTTCAAAATATGATTGAGATTTCCACATGAAGTGATAGAGCAACACACTCATTGACACTTGAAGTGACCAATTTTGATAAGCTCACCTAGTCATAGAACCATCACTCTGTTTTATATCTAGGTGCAAGCATCTGTCTTGTTTGATTCCTCAAAAACACAGCAGCTGTGTTTCATACTTCATTTACTAGGTTTGCAAGGATATTAATTTCACTTTTGTGCTTTACCTACTAAGTTTTCTTAATCTGTTTGTGTCTCATCAATGCTGTGAAGGAAAAATGAGCTACATCAGATCTCCCAACAAGCGTCAAGTATTCAAGATCTGGTTGAAGTAGTCCGTGCTTCCCTATCCATGATGGCTAAACAATGGTCAAGTGCCATGAACTTATTTAATGAAAAATTCAGTGCCTTGCCTTCTCTGATAGCTGCCCATGGTATGATCGATTTTCAAGTCATAACCATCACCTCAAGAAGTATGCCCATTTATTCTGTCTCTGTTGGTGAATACAGGGATGGAATCTAGCTGCGAGGATGAGTTTATGAGCCTTTTGTTTGGTACACGTACAAGTCCAGCACTTCACCAATTTTTAGTCAGCTCACTTGGTGAAGCGGTATTTCTTGCATCTATAAGAACTTCTTCCCTATCCTCTTTTTTTTTTCTTTTTGAGAGAGAACCTGTCTAAACTTGTCATTTCCTATGTGGATAGGCTCTCAAGAGGATAGCTAAGGCTGTTGACAGTGCTGGACGAGAACTTCGTGTTGTTGTCAGTGAGCATCTTCAGGTTAGCTACGACCAGCAGATGTCAAAGTCTCTACCTTGTTTTTGTGCTGCTTTATGTAATGGGTACTCTAGTACTTTGTAGTCACTAGGCAGTTTCATGTCTTTCTTTTTCTGCTACACATGGTACTGTCATATTTTAAGTATCATTTATTTGAGATCTGAGCAAGGAATATCAGCTAATCCGTTATGAACGCTGAATGACTTGCTGATTTACAGCCTGCAGTTGAAATTATTTCATTCAGACTTGCGGAACTAAGAGGCCTTGCAAGATGGCGCTCACGATTTCAGAACATTGGGTTAGACGAAAAGCTTATTGATGGTGTGACTGAGAAGATAGGGATGCTAGTTGTTCAAGTTGAGCGTTTTTCAAGGGTTGCGGCTACTGTTCTTTATCTGGTACCATCCTCTCTGCTTGTTTTCACTTTTCTTGCCATGTTCTCAATTCTCAACCTCTGTTTGAACTTAGGCCTTCTGCCTGAGATTCCCCTCCTTGGTCAAGTGCACAGAACCTTTTGTGTGCTCTAAGTATTCAAAAGGATTGATCTTATTTGTTGTGTCTGTGATAGTAGTAGACAGTGTAGACTGGACAAACATTCCAACAAGTGTCTGCTAATTTGGCACTAATTGGTAAAACAACCAAATTACATTTCAAAGTTTTCTGAATTTAATGCTATTATCTGTATTCTAGATTCTGTTGGTTTGACGTAGTATCAGAATATGGCATCTTCATGCATGTAGTATCTGCTGAGTTATATACATCATTAGACTGAAGATTAAGAGCAAGCAAACCAAGGTAATCCATGTTGAGCATATCTACATTGGTTATGCTTTTGCTAGGGGCAGAACTGTTTGATATTATTTGCTTCCATACTCTATTCTTTCCTATATGATGTTATGGTTATTGACCGTGCTATGACTTTAAGGGTTTATTCTGTAGTAACTTCCATTTATGCATATACTTTTCAGTTCCAAAATTTCTTCAGTTGGGTTTTAAAGTGCGTTAAGATTTTATTAAGTGAACCAACCGATCAAGTTCCAGCTGCAAACAGGTTTGTCCTTTCCCCTTCTATTATTCCTTTCGTGCTCAAGTTGAGTCTACACTTTGTCATTAATTACCAGGGTGTCACTTTTTTTTTTGTAGTGAACTCGTGGTGCTTTTTCTAAAGTTCCTTCTTGATAAGGATCCAATCAAACAGTTACTTGATGCAAATCAAAGATTTGAGTGTGATTTGTAAGTACAAATGTAACATGTGAATTGTTGTTGTTCTCTATGTACATATTTGGTATTATGTTCTGCATATATCGATGTTACCTGTTTGCAAGCCACTATTCACCACTCCTTGTTGGTACTTGGTAAGTTACCTTGTGATGTGCATAATATGTCTAAACTTTTTTTTAATATTTAAACATTACACAAGTACATGGTTATGTCTGAGAGTACCTCTGAACATGAACAGAACTTTTGAAATGTATAATTTTTAGCATTTTTTGTGTATATATACTTCATCTCTTGGTGTTGAGTACTGTATTGCTTTCAAAAAGAAAACAATAATATTGCTTCACCTGAAATTGAGTCATTGAATATCTTGATGTGTACGCTCTTCTTGTGCCCTGAATCCAAAGCAGTGAAAATAGTCAAAAGCTATTAAATTACAATGGGCTGTTTCCTGTTCTTATGTTGTGTTTTTTCATCGCTATTTTAGTTCATCTTTTTGTGTGATTGTGTTTTTCTGCATTTCTTAATCGCGTTTAACATGCCTTTTCAGGGACACTGTAAGACATCTTGAGCAGCTAGTAGTTTTCGGGGGATTTACAGATACACAATTTTTGGAAAAGACTTTAATGAAGCAATTTAATGAGCTGGATGAAAGGTTCCAGTTTACTGCTTTTTCATAGACAGTCATTTTAAATCCATTGCTCATTGCTTAAACTTAATCATTTTTTGTTTATTATCTGTTTCAGCCTGGAGGAGGCTTTCTCGATGCCCTTCACCACTATTTCTTCACAAATATATTGCCAAGAGTTGCTTCCTCTTTATCCTCTTACGTCATTGGTTGACTTGTCATCAACCTGTACTGTGACATCAGTGTCATTCTATAAGGTTCATATTTTCTTTGGTGATTTCTGCCTATTCCATAACAGCTTCACGATGAAGTGAACATATGAGAACACTCCAATAGGCAATAGGCTGGCGTAGGAAGTATGTTTAATCTCTCAATCCTTAGTCCTAGGAGCAGCTCGGGTGCCCATCTTGTCTTTAGCAAATGACATAGCTCTTAGTTGACTTTCAATATAATGTAACAAAACATTGATATTTTATTTATTTATTGTACTCATCTGCAACTTATATATATTGTCGCATTAAATTTTATCATAATCTTAAATGATTATTCAAAATAACAGGATGATGATTCTCAGAATAGCAGGTCTTCATATAGCTTGACTGACTATATATGCTTCAAGATACCTGATGGATCCTTGAACTTGAAGAATTGCATTGGTGTGATAAAGGACTTCTCTAGCTATTCTGCCAGCGGGATATCTATTTCAGGTTTTCTATTGCGTATACCTGATGAATATGAGTGCATTGATGTATCTCTTTACAAGGTAGTATTCCCTGCCTCATCTTGGCGATAATTCACCTTTTATACATTATGTCTCATAGCTCACAAAAGAAATGTTTACATTAAAACAGGATAGCCAGATTGTTGTACTACTCAGTGAAAGGTCCAGTTCTGATAGCCCTGGAAGATCTTATATTGTAATGCTGCAGACAGAGAACTTCTCTTTTGTGCCTCTGTCAAGGACATTCCCTTCAAATATTTACAGTGTACAAGAGCTGTCGGTAAGATCTCAGCAAATGTTTTTTTTCTTTTGGCATCCATTTCATTTCATAGCAGCTAACTCTTACATTAATAATTAAACAGTAACCTGGTATTGACAATAATCTACCGTATGTCTCCTATTCATCATTATGTTATCACACACACTACTTATTATTACGTGATCAAGGCCATATATTAGCTCATCAATTTTAGTGGTTAAATGATGCATACTTGTTGAAGTTGACCTTATTTTTTTTTCTATCAAAAAATAATATCATTTCCTTAACGCAATGAATGTAGGTACTGGAGCTCCAATTGGACACAGATTATGGGAAAGTTCGTAGCATACCTCATCCAGTCTCCGCTCCACTGGCAGTCAGTGGTGCGTTTGAGTGTTTACTTCCATACCAGAGTTTTAAGTTGCTATTCACTTCCTTTCCTGAATGTTCACCTTTCCTGAATGTTGTTTTCAGCCTCAAGAGGAGTGGCTTGTGTCTTTTCATCTCGGCGGCATGCTTTGGTTTATATCCTTGATGAAGATGAGGACGAGGATGAGGATGAGGATGAAGTTTCTGATATGGAGTGATCTTTTATCTGATTTACAGCAACTTGCAGCTAAGTGTGTGCAGTAAGTGCCATCTCTTTTGCTGGTGAAGGAGGGAAGCACATCATCTTGTGCCGTAAAAAAAGGCTGAAATCCTTACCATACAGTCTGAGTACCGCCGTTACATTTGGCAGGAGCCAAGGCAATTATGTTCTGACAGCCTGAAACTAAGCCGTGTCCCGTTTTGACGACTTATGCAAATGCAATTCTTTGCTCCAGTTCTGAAGCTGTCGCGGGTCGTCCATCCACTGCTACTTGGTGGTGAAACTGTGACCAGCATGCCACGCTCTAAAACTGGCCAGAATTCAGGTAAATGGAAATAAGGCAGCTTTGAACGAGAACTAGCTTGAAGACGCCTTCAAATTTCGTGATTTACCTTGGCCTGATCGTGTTACCTGTTACTCTGTTAGAATGCGCGGTGTTGCACTGCTCATCGTGCGAAGACGTGTTGGTAACCTCTAAAAGTACTGGCTAGGTTGTCATGTAACAGTACACCAGGAGACTATTGCCCTGCTTATTCCAGAATCTTCAGCTTTCCCAAACAGTTTAGATTCTCACGCAGCTTGCAGCTTCTAAGATTACGTAGTTATAGAATTCAAAAAATGAAGTTAGAAGATGGAAAACCCAGTTTTTCAATATTCTCATAGGTTAGCTACCAATTTAGCTGCTTAGAATCTTAAGATTCCTAAACAGGGTCTATATTATGTGGGTCGACGAGTTCGAGTTCCTCTCTGGCTTTGTTATGTTCTGTACCATCAGATGGGGATAAAAAGAAACTTGCGAGGCGAGCTAATTTAACTGGGGAGTATTTAGTTTAAACTCATTTTGTGGGGTTTAATTGTTTTATTGGAGTAATACTACGTCACATTTATGCCCGTTGTCCTTTACTCCTTTCGTACGAACGGTGTCATTTCTTCATAGATCATAGTCATCCCAGAAAAAAAACCAATTGCTGTACAAGTCGCAGCAAGCATCACTAGTGTACCTCAGCATGGCACTAGATCCAATACAGAATATACTAGCACTATGTAAAACCCTAATGTAATGTGGTTTTTGCATCGTGATTACTGTCATTACAGCTTGGTATAGAAGATTGGTGTAATCTAAAGTCAATTTATCATCCATCTTTATTAATCTTAGGCTAAATTTGCTAATACCCGCAAACGCTGCCAGCTGAAAGGCAGCACCAAACTAAAGAAAATATGGCACTGAAAATCGATGAAGCTTATATTCTCGAATGGAGTAGCCAAACTTTTGGAGACGAATAAATTGAGGCCCTGTTTAAATTCCACGTCAAATTTTTACACCCTGTCACATCGAACATTTGAACGTCTGCATGAAGTATTAAATGTAGGTGAAAAAAATAACTAATTGCACAGTTTGCGACTAATTTGTGAGACGAATCTTTTGAGCCTGTGATGCTACAGTAAACATTTGCTAATGATGAATTAATTAGGCTTAATAAATTCGTCTCGCGGTTTACAAACGGATTCTGTAATTTGTTTTGTTATTAGTCTATGTTTAATACTTCAAATGTGTGTCCGTATATCCGATGTGACCCGCCAAATTTTTACACCCCTGGATCTAAACACCCCCTGAGTCAATTGGAGCACATAATCAGTGAGATATTTTATCGTAATGGGAAGATGAACTGTTTTGTTAGACCACTCGTCACCTCACTTTTTAGTATCAGAATATATATATAGCTATTTCTGCTTGACATAAGCGCATACCATTATGAACTAGCTTGATAACACAATTAAGAAGAAATTATGAAGAATCCACGAGCTAGGTATCTACTCCAGAAAAACGGTTCATAAATAACAAAACTCTGACTAAAGTACACTGAGACCATCAAAATGTGAATTATCATAATTACACATCTGCATGTCTTGTTTGATGACTAAGGTGATGTTTGAATCTTCTAAAGATGAAAAGATGAAGATAAAGATCAAGTGTTTCATGTAAAACGAGATGACATTAACGTGTGATTAATTGAGTTTTAATTATTACAAACTTGAAAAATAAATTTATCTCATAATTTAGAACTACTTTCATATAAAATTTTTTCGCACAAAACGCATCGTTTAGCAGTTTAAAAAACGTATCACGATAATCTAAAAGTTTCTCTCTGCTTTGTAGGAGAATTGAACGCGGCCTAAATTAAATTAGTTTCCGGGAACTTCATAAATTAATCTACGGCCGTAGCTTGAAATCCATGCTGAATATATTCTTGGCTTTCTTCAACTTCTCCCATGGAAAGCTGCGAAGAGAAAAAAAAAGTGAAAAGAATGTTTTAACTTCACTCTGTATTATATAATTGATTTATTTTGGTTAAATTGCTCATGCGCATCAATCAGAGACTACCTTATCTTGACCTGCTGCAACTTTGTTGCTTTTGCTCGTAATGACTTCATAATACCATCTATCGCTGGTTGCCTGGTTGAACAGGAAAATTCAGACAAATTCATTATTCCAATTATAAATCCAAATCATATCCGTAACTCAAATAAATAAACAGAACTTATAAAAATTGCCCCAAAAAAATGTCTGATCAACATACTTTGTTTTCTGGTTCTTCCCCTGTTTTTGCTGATTTGAGGTGCCACCTAATGTTTCCTGTGTAACAAGTACAATGAAGGTATGAGGGGAAAAAAAGAGAGTTTTATAAAGCGACATGAAAGCAGAAAAAGAACAAAAACCTTATGGTCGCCTCTCCCTTCATGTCGCAGAGACTGTATATCAGATTTAATTTGTTCGATTTCGAGCTTCAGATCACGATATTCCTTGGCTAGATGTTCCTCCTTATCACCTAATTAATCAAAGAACACAGCATAGAAGCAAAAAAAGAACGTTAAATAAATATCAAGCAGACTAAAATTATCTAATCTAAATATAAAATAATTACTTATGGTGGAATAAAGCATCAATCACTGCAACGAATACTCGATCATGCGTATTTGCTAGGAGCCAGGAAACGTTTAGAGCACAGACAAATTTAACTATGTAACCATACCGTGTGTTTGCTATAATAGTTCTATTTTCAATCACCATAATAACCCAGGACTAAATATGTCCACTGAACCTACAGATATATTCCTGAAACCGTACTTATGTCTCTTAAAGATAAAATAGCTCAGTGAAACCAATTTATTCTAGATGTACTTGTTCTTGTCGTAGTAATCATGATCAATGCAAATTAAGCATAAAATGATTAATTATATAAGCAAATTAAGTGTGCCAAGGTAAATAAGGCATGCCATATACATATTGGAGAAACTATTTAAGCGATGCGATGATACTCACGTAAGCGTCCAACGGCGCTACCCAGGTCTAACACGCTGAGGCCGAGATAATCACTCAACGCAGAGAACGGTTGCTCATACTGCTTCAAATCATCCTCTGTTAAAAGTGAAAACAATTAATTAAGTATAACAAATCCATAATTAAGGAGCACGCAAAGCCCAATAAATTTAGTACATGCAAACCATTCGTCTCATCCTCTATTTAAATAATTCAGAACAAGTAATTAAACTCTACAAATCCAAAATTAAGAACAACACAAACCCAATCAGTTATTTTCGGCTACTTCACCATATAATGTCCGCGGATTATTTACTCCATGTCTCTAAAAATTGATGTTTTTTTTTAAAATTCTACAACATTGTATTATTTAAATTTATTTCTTAAGCTTATTTTTAAAAATATTTATTTTATCTACAGAATCATCCATAGCAATAATTATTTGAGTAATCTATTTTCAAGCAACGGCCAAGGTACATGCAACCATAATCATACGTATGGTAAATATGCTAGTGTTCAAGAATATGGTATATTAATTTGGATCTAACTACTTAATACGAGAAAATTAATTAACAAGTCGATAGATTAAATTGGTAATCAATCCAAATTAATTAGCAAGTCGATAGATTAAATTGGTAATCAATCTAAAATTAATTAAGCAAGTCGATAGATTAAATTGGTAACGTATCTACTCACGCAGGGTTTCGATCTGGTCGCGCATGTGGTCGACCTCGCCGGAGAGGGCGTGGCGGTCGGCGGCGAGGCGGAGGGAGGCGAAGAGGACGGCGACCTCGACGACGCAGGCGAGGACGAGGATGCACTTGGTCGACCTGCGGACGCTGGACGCCGTCAGCCTGGAGGCGGCGCCGTCGGCGCGGAAGATCCTGGCCGCCATGAAGGAGAAGGCGAGGGTGTTGGCGATGCAGAGGAGGAGGACGCCGAACAGCATCGCCAACGACGGCATCGCCGGCAACATGACGACGTACGTACGGCCGGCCGGCGCTAGCTTTTTATGGCACGTACGATCGGAGAAGCCGAAGCGTAATCCGCCGCCTCCGCGGGTTTGGTGGGTTTAGGGTTTTGTGGATGATGACGACGATTGCTACTAGTGTTTACTTATTAGTCGGGGTAGGTGATTTAATCATCGGGGATTTTGGAAAGATGCCAACTTGACGCGCGGTTTGTTAGAGAAAAGATAGCATACATACGTGTAGCTTCCGCGCCCCCCACGGGCTCGGGGGTAGGAGTCCAACGAACGAGCCAAGTTCGCTCAAGATGAACACCCCACTTTTTTTTTTTCAACCGCACAGTAGTTTCATTTTAAAACTAAAAAATGACACGTGCGTTGTAACGGATGAAGACACAAATTTTTTAAATTATATTATACAAATTACTAAATTTGTAACCAAACCTATTATACGTATTTTTTAAAGTAGGTATAGATAGATATAGATATATAGATATAGATTTGATAAATTATATCTAAAATTTATATTAAATTTTAATTAAATAAACAAGTGAAATAAATACAGGAAATAAAGTTTACTTAATAAATTATACAGGATTAATTACACTCTCTAAAATTTTCTCAAAATTTTTAGATCTTAATTGCTAATTTTAATAATACAAATATCATTTTAACAATTATTTAAATGAAAACCAAATAAAAATCCATTCCAACATCCAAGCCGAATCCAGCTGAACCCTTCTCTTTTCTTGCTGGCATGCTTTGCTCCCTCCCACTAGACCTGGCCCATCCCTCTTCTTTTTCCTTCAACCCGCGAGGTCATTTGGCCCAACAGCGCAACGCCACCCCAGGCCCGTATGGGCCCACACACTTGTTGTACACGTATACTGTATGCCAGCTGCTGGGCTCCTGCAGTCCAGGCCCAATGGCAAGCTAAGCGATCAACAAACCAACAAGTTTAGGAGTTTTTTTTATTTTTAATTTTATTTATTAAAAGATTTACAAAAATAATTTTCTATTTAAAAAAATTTACAAAACTAATCCCCCATCGCCTCTGGGAGGGCGTTTTTTAAAAATCGCCCTCCCATAGGGCGATTTTAGTGACGTGGCAGATGACCGTTGGCCTCGGGGGGACGGCCGTCCGAAGGGGGATGGCATTTTTGCAGGCGGCCCTCTCGCCGTCCTCTAGAAGGGCGATTTTTCACTGGGGGGCGCCTGCACAGGGCGGCGAAGGATGACATTTTTGCAGGCAGCCCCCTCGCCGCCCTCTGGAAGGGCAATTTTTGCCCGTGCCAGTTTTGTAGGCGGCCCCCTTAACGCTCTCTGGGAGGGCGATTTTTAGCCCCCCCGCATATATAAGCCCTCCCCCCTCTCGAAATTTTCATTATATTCACTCAAAATCCAGAAAAAAAGAAGGAGAGAGGGGTGAGGGAGAGCTGAAGGTAAGCGGCGAAGCCCTGTCCATTTTCTGACTCCACAGCAGGAAAATACAGTATTCTCTTTGAAATATTTGTTGCATATTAGTTGTATTGTCATATATTTTAGTAGATCTCACTGTATGTTTGTATAATTTAAGAACAAAAACATACGAAATTGAGACTTAGGACATAGTGCAAATTATACAATATATTTGAGTTATATGATTCATCTGGAGCACGTATCCGATTTGTAGAATTTGAGACCTAGGACAGATAATACATTTCCAGAAACTTTAACTTATGGCGTAGTACATATTGATAAATTCGACATTAGATCCGGTGGTTATGGTTCAAACTTAGTTAACATATTTTTTTGTTTCATTAGGCAGAATGTCAAGTAAGGTCATGTTTCAGTTAGTACACGGTGAAGGCAACCTTAGATTTGGTCCAGATGGTGTTGATCTGTCAGATTTTAGAATGACATCAAAGGGCATCGATAGGCCTGGCGAGAGAACATTTCAGTTAATTTATAGTTAGTTGCTGCGAGGATTTAGAATAGACCCAGAAGTCAACACAATGTCAGTATCTGTTGTAGTGAGTCGTGCAACAGAAGGTTATTTTTGGGAACTAATGCCCATGGATAGCACTGATGCTTGGAGACGGTATGTGGAGATGGCTTTTGAACGGTCATGGTCCCTTGTTATTTTTGTTTCGGTGCATGAAAAAGATAGAAACCTTGGAATAGAAACCGAAGATGTTGAGGGTCCTAGCCATGTGGGTGATTGTGTTGGACCATCAAACAATGAGGAAAATCAAACAAGGGTCGTGCAAGCCATGGGCGTGGCGGATGAGGGGGAGATAGTCGGTACAATCGTCGATGGAATGGAGAGGGAAGATTCGGATAACGAGCAAGCGGAAGGCGACTTGTCATCCGATGAGGAAGACGATGTAATGCCCACTGACTGGACAAAAGAGGACTTCTCAGGACTTGTTATCTCAGAGAGGCAACATACACCCTGGGAATACAAGGAGAACAAGGTAATTCAGGGTGCTAGGTATGCTCATAAGGAGGATATGAAGGAGGTGGTGAAGCATTGGGCGGTCTCATTGCAAAGAGAGTTTAGGGTGGTCAAGTCAACCAACTATGTGTACGAAGTAAGGTGCGTGAGGGAAGATTGTCCATGGCGCGTCCATGCATATAAGGGTAAATGGTTTGATTATTGGAAAGTTAGCATAGTGACCGAGCATCAGTGCCACTTACAAGGGGTGGAGAAGTATCACCGCAACATCACTACAGCTTTTGTTGCAAGTGAGATGTATAGCAGTGTTATCTCCAACAGTGGCTTTGAACCAAGATCAATTATTAGCCACATTGAAAATAAATTCAAGTACACCATAAGTTATGCCAAGGCCTGGAGAGCCAAACAAAAGATTATAGAGATGAGGTATGGCACATTTGAAGCATCCTACGATAATTTGCCTCGTCTGTTAGCCAGCATTGCCCAGAGGAATAGTAATACCTACTATGACATTCATACATTTCCATCGATTCATGATCCTACCAAGAGTGTGCTGCAAAGAGCATTTTTCTCATTGGGTGCTTGCATTAACGCTTTTGTGCATTGTCGTCCTGTACTATGCATAGATGGAACATTTCTGACCGGTAAATACAGAGGTCAGATATTGACAGCGATCAGAGCTGATGGGAACAATCAGGTGATACCTATGGCTTTTGCGTTTCTAGAGAGCGAGAACACTGAAAGCTGGTACTGGTTCCTGGAAAGAGTGCACATGGCAGTTGTTCGTATGAGACCCAATGTTTGCCTTATACATGATCGCAATGCGGGCATGTTGCAGGCTATTGAATACCTGAAGAACGGTTGGGATGAGAAGGGAATTCCAGCAAGGTGGCCCGATCTTCGTAGTAGGTGGTGCATGCATCACATGGGTGCTAATTTCTACAAGCAATTCAAGAACAAGCATCTGACGGATCTTTTCAAGAGGCTCTGTGCACAGAATCAAGAGAAGAAATTTAATGAGTTGTGGAGAAGGTTGGATGAGTTGACAACTAAGCAAACAGACGAGCAATCTCGTCGGCCACAAGCTGAAGTTGACGAGTCTCCCGTACCTCTTGGTGCACTGCATGATGATCCACCCACAATGAGAAGGAGGTCGGGATCATCTATCCGAAATTTCACTCATTGGATTGAGAACGAACCAAAGGAGAAGTGGTCTCTGCTGTACGACACCGATGGTTCTCGATATGGCATAATGACAACTAATCTAGCCGAGGTTTACAACTGGGTAATGCGAGGAGTGCGAGAACTCCCATTGGTTGGTATTGTCGAATTTATCCTTCACGGCACACAGGCCTACTTCAGGGATCGATACAACAAAATTTTTCCCTCAATGGCTGATAACAAGATAATATTTGGCAGTGTAGTGACTAAGTACATGGAAGATAAAATAGCCAAGGCACAGAAGCATAGAGTTGTTCCTCAAGGCACAAAAATACATCGGTATGAAATAATGTGTGTTGATAGGAGCAGGCGTGGTATCTACCGCAAGCAAGCCATGCAGGAATGTGTCCTTAAGGCCGATGGCGGATGCAGTTGCAGCTGTATGAAGCCAAAGCTTCAACACCTGCCTTGCTCTCACGTACTTGCCGCATCCGGTGATTGTGGCATACTTCCCGATGTGTACATGTCAAGTTATTTCAGGAAAGAAGCAATTTTTCATACATGGAGTGAGGAGATATATGGGTTCGGGATCTCAGGATCTTACACAGCTCTGAGGCCCCAAGTTTTCTACATTCCGGATCCATCCAAGCTAAGGGTGAAAAAGGGCCGGCGTCAGACAAGATGCATCAGAAATGACATGGACGAGGCCGAAGCTGGTGGTAGGACTATACGTTGCAGAAAGTGTGATCTGCGCGACCACACTTACAAGAAATGCCCGAAGAATGCGGAGGGTCCGAGCGTCCCGGATGTTGGGCCATCTGGAGAGACAGGTGATGGAAGCCGACCACCGGGGGAAGGAACAACAAGCAGGCGAGCACGTCCCAGGCGTCCTCGTACGGCAGGGGATGCGATGGTGTAATATTGTCTGGAAACCATGATGTAGACCAATAATGTATCGTAAAGAGCCATCGTCAGCTATTCCTGGGGTGGGGTATTGTCTGTCCCCATAAATAGAAAATTCTAGGAGTAATAAATTAGGAGTAAAGTAAAGTATTCGTGAGTTGTAATTTCAATGAATATTGTTGTAAATCTGCTGTTCGTGAACCTTACAGAACTTGGTATTTTATTGTACACCGGTACTGTAATGCGAATTTGTCGGTACTATATGCTAGAGATGCAAACAATTTGATGTATCACGACGATACCGATGGTGTTCGACATCTTCGTCGAGCCTCACTGCCCGCAGCGGGTGATGCGGCAGTTTGGGCTGAGGCAGGGTTTCCCCGGAGACATGGCGCCTACTGTCCTCCATGGAGACCACTCGTGAGTACAATGCGTCCAAATTACAGATTTGATGTTTCTATATTCATTGAGCTATCTAACTGTGTGCTCTTCACAGGTTGACCCGCCGCGGACAGCACGCCGGCACACTGTGGGCACCACGCGTACAGCAGTTCGTGGATGACTGGCTGTTAGCACCGGAGGAGGTGATCGAGGAGATCTTTCCACACATAGAGGACCACTACCGTGACTACCTCCGCTGGTACTTACCTCGCACTCGTGCCCGTGTGACATACACTCCAGCCGCTCCACAGCCACACGTTGCCGCTGTCACGGACGCGTACCCCACGTACCGTAACAGAGAGTACTTCTTGGGGGTACATCGAACTTCTGCTCGCTTCTTTCATTTTTTTCTCCGATTGATACTGACATGCTTTCATTTGTCGTGAATAGGCCGACGCTGCACGAGCGGTCAACGCTGATATTAACTCGGTGCTAGTCAGGTTGGACGCTGGGTTACAGTTAGGAGATGCTAAGTACAGGCTGACGTTCGACCGGATGCAGTCGAAGATGAGTGCTGTCATGCGCTTCTTCTCTTGTCGCAGCGCCGTGGACGCAATACCTCCAGCTGGGCCACAGACACCACGTCCACGCGCTCCTAGGGCCGGAGTTGTGCGACCTGCAGCAGTGGATTCCCACGGTACTACTCTGCCCAGAGATTAATTTCATAATATTTGATTTATTATCGCTAACATGACCACGTCACAACAAAATAAACACACACGCAGGTCCCCCTCTGCCTTCCCACGCCTTTGCCGGAGGTTCCACTTCGTCCCATAGCGCGTCGATCCCTCGTCCAGACATGCAACCGTGTGTCCCGCTAGGTGAGCGTGCATGATTCGTTACTCACGTTAGTTGTACTCGTTGATACAAGAAATTTTTGCTTCGATGAATCTTATGTCATTTCTCTCACAGGGTTTCAAGCAGGGATCTTTGGTGTAGGAGCGTCCTCTTCACACGCCGGCGGGGCTGGTCCTAGCGACCATTTCTATGACGACTTCTTGGAGGACGCGACACACCAGGATATACTTGGCTCGTCACAGCTTGGCGGAGCTCCACCACCACAGACCCAGGAGCAGCCAGCGGACACACCCCTACCGGAGGGACGGGCAGGTCGTGCCGTACCACCGGACCGTCTGACGTACTCCCAGGGACACGTTAGGGCCCAGGGTAGGAGCGACAGGGGCAAGAGGCCTCGGCAGTAGTGGTCCACCTTTGTACAGTGTTTGTAAATACAGTTCTTCTGGTTTATATTTTTGTGATCCAGTACTACTCTTACATTACTGCTATAGTTCCATTGTCTCTTCCCATTAGTACATAGGCCTACCGTCGTCCATACTCTGCTACAACCACTTATGCATACGACAACAAACTTTCGGCGCTTGGGTGTCGGGTCCATTATATCGCACAGTATAGCACAGTGCACGAACACACTGTCAGTTCGACTTGTCACTATCAACTTTCAGCGTTGCTTTGTAAGATAAAGTAATTCCAACTCACGCGTGCTCGTGTTGTCACATACAGTGAAGAAAATTGGCTCTCATTAAGTCCTGGTCTACCACTGGTTGCTCCGCTATAAAATAGACAAGCCGAATACAAGCTCGTCATATCATCTTTGAAAATCCCACTAGTCCAGAGAGAATGGAAGCTCCATTTGCTGAGCGTCTCGACTGGCGAAGCAATCCTCTCGCCGGTTGGTTTCCCCCATGGTATGACCATCCGTTGTGCGCTTGTGGGGATCGATGCATACTTAAATCATCCCTCATGGTACAAACTCGAGGCAGGAGATTCTTCCAATGCCCAAACACTGATCAGGTATGATTCATTTCTTCCAAGTTGAAATAACTAGAATCAATACATAAACCGCTTTTGTGCACTATCATAACATCTTACGCAGACATATCGTACGGTGTGCAACTTAATTGAGTGGGTAGATACGAAAAACCCACAAAACGATGGAACACGTGGATATTCACGTAGTGAAACAAGATCGGAGTACCTTAGGCGGAAGAATGAGAATGAACGCCGAATTGCTAGAGAAGCTTTAGAATGGCAGGTAAATCCCCTGGGACTCCCCACATGGCGGGAACGGCCTGAGTGTCGTTGTGGTGACCGTTGTCAGGTAATAAGGTCCGTAAGACAACGAACTCGAGGACAAAGATGCTTCGTGTGTCCTAACATTGTCGATGATGATTTTGTCGTAAGTATCATCTTTTTGGATACCACTAATCGCTACTTTCCTGCACTAACCTATTCTTACAAAATTGTACAAATAGGAGGATGTAAGGAAATGTCAATTCGTACAGTGGATCGATACAGTCAGAGTTACTTCCATCGATCAAACGATAACGCAACCTGAGACAACCACACAATTCATTCAGGCATGGATGGAGTACAAACGTCGGGTACAAATTGCAAGCTTAGACTGGAGGAACAATCCATTAGGTTTACCTAAATGGTCGGAACGTCCAAAGTGTGGTTGTAGATGTCGCTGCCAGGTGGCTACCTCCTTTGCAGAACAAACATTTGGCAGGAGATATTTTGTCTGCCCCAACGTAGACAACGATTTCGTTGTACGTCTTACATTTCTCCAATTTCGTTACCATCTGCATAATATTACTACCCTAACTTACTAACTACGTTTATTTCTCAGGCCAATCCAAGAAGGTGCGGATTCACTTTGTGGATCGACAATGTCAATCCAACATATCATGGCCAAAAGATAACTGAGTGTGAAACACAAGTAGAGTACCAGCGATTGAAGGAGCATGAAAATGCAGTACACATTGAACGACGTAGAAGGGGTCGGTAGATAAGCTCAGGCTCGATTCGTCGGGACCCACAAAATTGTATCGTGTATCCATGACACTTCTTATCTATCTTATGATAATAATGTTTAATTATGACGGTGTTTTCTTCTATACGTTAAGCAATATAAATTAATAAGATTGTATTGTTTCGATTTGCAATGTTATTTTTACGCTCCGATACGTTGTATTCCTTACAATTTATAAGTCCGTGCTTATATTTTCTTAAATTGTATCTTCTATTGTGTACACGATTACATAATTAAACATATGCGACAAAAATTTTCCATTTTGTTCTTAGAACGATGATTTACCTAATATTTCGATGATAAAACCCCCACCATACGCTCCCATCCGAGTTATCAATCAATCGTTTACATTTTTAAAAGTATTTTCCATTTTGTTCGTACTCAAAACGGTACTTAATTTTTTTAAATAAGTTTAGTGAAAAATCGCCTGTCCGAAGGCGGCAAGGAGGATGCCCTAGCGCCACAGTGAAAAATCGCCCTTCCAGAGGGCGGCGAGGGGCCCGCCTGCAAAAAAGCCACCCTTCCTCGCCGCCCTGTGCAGGCGGCCCAACAGTGAAAAATCGCCCTTCCAGAGGGCGGCGAGGGGGCTGCCTGCAAAAATGCACCCTCCCTCGCCGCCCTGTGCAGGCGGCCCCACAGTGAAAAATCGCCCTTCCAAAGGCGGCGAGGGGGCCGCCTACAAAAATGCCGTCTCCCCGTCAGACGGCCATCCCCCCCGGGCCAACGACCGTCTGCCACGTCACTAAAATCGCCCTCTGGTAGGGCGATTTTTAAAAAACGCCCTCCCAGGGGACGATGGGCGATTAGTTTTGTAAATTTTCAAAATAGAAAATTATTTTTGTAAATCTTTTAATAAATAAAATTAAAAATAAAAAAAACTCCAAGTTTAGCGCAATTCCCGCATGCATGGATAACTGTTGGGCCGGTTGTACAGAAGTCGAATTGGAAAAATGATAGCCGAAAGCCTAAGTCTCAATCTAACCGGTCTTCTTCCTCGTCCTCACGATCTCACTACTACAGAAACGGTTTTTCCGTGCGGGCCGAAAGACATCTTCCCGTGCGGAAGGCCTGCCCGCACGCGTGAGAAGGTCTGGGAAAAGACCATTTTCACGTGCGGGCGGCCCAACCGCACGGGAAGATCGATTATCTCGTGCGGTCCGCTTAAGCGGCCTGCACGGGAAGATCTATTATCCCGTGTGGTCGAGTTAAGTTGACCGCACGGGATAATAGATCTTCCCGTGCGGTCGCGTTAAGTCGACTGCACGGAAAAATAAAAATTCAAAAAAAATAAAAACCCTAGCTATCCCGGCGGCGGCGACGGCACGGATCCGGCCGTCGCGAGCGCACGATGGAGGAGGCAGCGGATCCATCCGTCGCGGTGGCAGGAGCAGCGTAGATCCGACCGTCTTCTCCTCCTCATCATCGTGGGGCCAGCGGCGCCGTTTTCGGTGGCCTCGTCCTCCTTGTCGTTGGCGGCGACACCGGCGGGGACGGAGATGGCGCCGCTCCCGAGCGGCCCGCCGCCCACCCGCTGTCGGCCGCCGCACGAAGTCCCGCTGCCGCCTCCCGCCGCCACGTTGCCGCTCCTGGCCGTCACCGGGGAAGCGCGGGGCCGCATCGCTGCTCGCCCGCTCCCGACCGCCGCCTCGTCGGTGGCGGCGCCGAGCCGGCCGCCTTTGGTGCCCAGTGCCCCACGTGCTCGGAGGAAAGGAGAAGAGAGGAGAGGAAGAGAGAAGAGAGAAGTGGAGAGAAAAAGAGAGAAGAGTGAGAATAAAAAGGAAAGGAAGAAAGAGTAGGTGAAAAATTTGAAGCGAGTGAGAGGGAAAAGGGGAGGTATTTTTCCGTGCGGGCCACTTAAGTGGCCCGCACGAAAAAATCGATTTTTGCGTGCGGGCCTCTTAAGTGTCTGCACGCGAAAATGGGAGGACGATTTTTGCAGACGCGACCAGTTACGGTCCGTCTGTAATCTAAAGAGGGGCATGTGCAGGAAAATCGTTTTTGTAGTAGTGTCTGCTGCCGCTGGAAGCTACGTCCATGGCAGCCACCGCCCGCCGGTTAGGAAAGAGATCAATAAGGCCCTAGGGCTATGCTAGGGGTAGTGGGAACTTATAGAAAAAAGAGAGCTATGGGTGAAGCAGCACGCATCCGGCATCTCCGGGGACAGACAATGCATAACATAGCATGTGGCTGAGGTATAGTAGAGTCCGTCTCGGTTTAGTCTGATCTATTAAGATTGTTTTTTGATAAAGAATGATTTATTAATAATTATGGATAGTTTAGTTCTAATCGATGATAACATAAATATCACTATTTATTTGATCATCTAAATCTATAGCCGATTGATTAAAATTCTATTGACATTGGCTGGCCTCTCTACTTGACATCGGCTTATTGATCGATCGGCTCCTTGATCATCGATCTAATTTCATTTTGTTAGTTGCAGGATCAAACTAACTGGCACGCCCTAAACCCGATTGATAGGACCTGCACTAAAGCTAAGTAGATCTTCTAGGTCTTCGTGTGTCACAACAAATTTCATGTCAACAACCTCAGCGAATGCTTCTTTAATAAGTAAGTGTTCGATATTTTCTTTTGGTATTTAATTTCCTAGCTTAAGTGAGATATATTCCTATCATTGTAGGTTCATCGCTTAGTATTTATATTAAGTGCTCTAGTACTGGACTTTGGATAAAGAATAAAGTTCCTCTGCGAGGCTAGAGTAGTAATCAATAGCTTACGTGTGGTGTTTTAGTTAGCGGTTACCTTCGTTTGTTGTGTGCTCCACAAGAAGTGAGGTAGGCGGCAAGTGTTGATAGCTTTGTTCGTTCTTTCTATTCCTCCATGTTCAGGTATATCATAGAGCTACAGGCCGGACTCAGTTTGGCAAAGCAGGGGAGAGTCGGTGCTCGAAGCAATCGATAGAGTTTTACCTTTACCTTAAGTCTAGTTAATTAAACTATAAGAATCCTCTCTAGCCTAAGCCTACCGTTAGTTGTTGTCCTTGGTTGAGTTCTGTTTTTAGATATACACACATGTTTTCTGTGATTCGATATTCTTGGAATACTCTTAAGGTAAAATATTATAGCGGTATGCGTACGCTTGCGGATTTATCTGTGATCGTAACAAATACCAAGGCTATATCTCTACTCTCAGACCAGATTTGGGGTGTAAAAGGGAGTGATTGATGGCTGGTAAATAACTCTCTTAAAATTGTGTATTGCTAATGTCATGTTCCTTCGTCATGTAGAATATCTAATACCTTATTGTTATGTGAATTGTAAACTTGGAGACTACGAGATGACGGCTGTTTGGACAGGTACTTGGTGGCAGCGTGCACATTTTTTGGGTTGGTGTTGGCGTAGAATTTCGACCCGCCCAACAACAAAACGGGTTCCACGTTTCCACGACAGCCTGGGAGGTTTGCTTTACTCCAGTGCAGGTCCAATGGCTTGCCTAGGTGCGTGTAGGGCGTGCCAGTTGATTTGATCTACAATCAACAAGAATAAACAAGTAAACCATATTAGAAACGATGGTCGATCGGCCGATAGGCCGATGTCGCATTGTGAGAGCCTAGCCGATAGGGCAAAGCTATATCGGCCTACTTGAAGTTATAACACAATAAGATTGGTGAATAGATATAATCCCATTGGCCCATAATAATATGTTTATGGCAATTTAATAGAATTGGCCGATGAGGGATGCATGGAGATAAATACACTAGCTAATACTCTAGTGAAAACTTATACAAGCCAATCGACCAATATAGATATACTAACCACAGAGAAACCCTAAGGATACCCTGTAATAAATATATTTATATTTGTCAATCTGCTTGTATAAGTGGCGAATACATGCAAAAACATAAATGATCACATGCATTGGGTAAGACCGGCTGAAACCCCGGTGCTATCCTTAATTACGATCGAAAATAGACTTTGAATTAAACCTCGAAACACGACTAAGGTTGATAGCAACTCAGAGTGTAGATCGAGAATTAACACAAAGAAAATCAAGCCGTCGATCGCTTTTGGGGATGGTAGATGCTTTAGATAATCTAGACGAGCAAACTAATTCGACCATCGTCGACAATAAACCCTAAAACGAGTTAGTCACTGGCGAGATAGAATTAGAAAGCCACATCGAGATTAGCTAAAACACGATAAACGACGATCACATCGCCAGGGCTTAACGTGCCTAAAGCGACACGCTAGCCCCGATGATGTAGATCATCGGATACGAGTTCTTACCTCTGCTCTGGGGAAGCAAGAACTCGCTGAAGTTAACCTCTTGCGAGGGTTGGCGATGCGCCGAAAATAGATTGAATTGTGTTTGATTGATTGTCCGATTGAGAGAGATTCTATGTACAGACTACCGGGATATTTATACCCGAGATTACAACATGGTCTGTGTAGGACACGATCTTATCTCTAACTAACAAACAAGTCTTTGCGGCAGACTCTTGCCAAAGATTAGATCTAAATCTACTTAATTTACAAGATACAATTGCCTAAAACCGAGCCTTATCTCTATTTGGCAACTCACTTGAAGCTTATCTCGAGCCCAAACCAAGCCCATGCTAACTCTATCAACTTCCTGGCTCTATCGGCTGATGGCCATATCGAATCCGTATTGGCCGATACACCTTTTCTGCTAGTGCTTCTTCCAGTCCGATACGCTTACAGAGTCCGATATGAAACTTGGTCCGACTCCAACTTGGCCCTTCTTCTTTGCGTCGGTTTTCTCTTTCCTCTCTGAGTAAATTACGAAAATCTGCTGTTAACACATGCCCCCCAATTCCGCTTCATTATATAGTGTGGCGGAATTAGCTCCGAGGAACCCATCGACTTCTTCGCTAGGGTTTGTCTGAAAACCGCACAGATCCAGATTCGCAGCCCTCCGTCGCCGATTTCCTCGCGCATTTCTTCATTAGCCACCTGCGTTTCTTGACTCCGGTGATTCCTCGACGTCCCTTCAGCATCGACCCCCTTATCGGCGACCTCTTCAAGTTCATCAATGGCTTCCTTGCCGTTCTACGCTTCTGAGATCCCCATGGTGAGTCAATCCCTTCTGAGTTCACATTTTCGTTTTCCCGCCAAGTTCTTCAAAACTAGGGTTTCTGCTCTTGCCCCCCCGAGTCTTATTCTTAATCACTGTTCTCATGCCGTAGGTCTTTAAGAACCAGATCCTAATTCCCACCAATGACAAGTCACATCGGTTACTGCTAGGCCCTATGGGCAATCCTGACCCAACCTGGTTGATAAACGCAGATACAAACAGAATCCCCTTTAAAGAAGTAAAGCCCAATGTTGCCTCATGGAAGCATATCTTTAGATCTTGGCCGTCCAAGCTCAATGGCTACAGGACTTGGTACAAGAGGATTGCTGCGGCCAAGCAAGTCCATTGGGATGAAATAGGAATCGGCCAGTGCATAGCCGATACCAAGAAGAATGAGCCCCTTATGTCAGCAGCCACCTACTTCTGGTCCAGCACCTTGAACGCTTTTCTGTTCCGGCAAGGTCCGATGACCCCAACACTGATCGATGTCAAGATGCTGACAGGATTGGATATACACTCTGAGATAAACCCCTTCAACCTCCTCATCAATAGCAGTCATAAGCTGAAGACCAAGAAAATTGGAGGTTGGTCTGGATATATATCTGAACATACAGAACAAGGATCTGTGTCAGAGAGAGAGCACGTGGCTTTCCTAACTCTATGGTTAGAGAGATTCGTCTTCTGCGGATCAACCTGCGGCCCCACTTTGAATTGTCAACATCTAGCCCAGGCCCTGGTTGGAAAGAAGCAAATTCTTCTCGGCCGATATCTCCTTGGAGCTGTCTATCGGCTGCTTTATTCCGCCACTCAAGATTTAATGTTAAAACGAACAGTGGCACACGGAGGCCCATGGTGGTTTATCCAACTCTGGTTAACAATCCATACCAACACCATGGTCGATCGGCCTCCATTATCAAACTCGATCTTCCCATCGGACTATACTGACAACGAGGATCCCTCAACAAGGAGATGCATGTCATTTGGAGAAGCAGCCTCAATTTATCCTGGGGCAGAGCAATCGGCCGAAGACATATCCACCTGGTTTGTCCGATTCTACACTGGATCTCCATCAGCCAAGATGGACATGTTTGTATACCCTTCGGACTCCGAATTCGAGATCCTTGCCAATCTGACCCTGGGCCAGCTAAATGATTACATGGTTTCGAGGGAGATCTTCATGATCGGCATCACTCCCTGCTTGCTCCCAGTAGGCATATTTCAAGGCAGAAGCACCAATTTATCATACGAATTCTACAACCCCATGGTGGCTGCCAGACAATGTGGGTTGGGCCAACTTCCAATCGGCCTACACTTTCATCGGCTCCTATAGATCCCACCGGCCGATGACCAAGTCGGTACTGCCCAACCAAGGAGAACCAGACATGCAGTCCGCAAAGTTAATATAATCCCTTTCTTGAGTTTATGCAATCTCCTTCTGCTGGCATGCTATAATCTTGACTTTCTCCCCAGGTCATCGCATCGTCTTTACTAAATGAGAGAACCCAATCGGCCCCTTTGGCAAGAACTAAGAAGGCAACCTTGTAAAGGCGCGAACAAGCCAAGGCCCGATTGAGAACACCATCTCCTTCTCCACCACCCTCTCCGATTGCTTCGGTAAGAGTTAATCTTTATATTATTCCTCTGGTAACATAGATCTGATCACCATTTTCTTGCCTTTCTTCAGCCGCGAGCTCCATCACCTGCACCACATCGGCCAACCCCCTCGCCCACTGTCTCAAGACAACAAAAGGAGGCCGATGCGAGCATAGCCGATGCCCCATCACAGGTAAACTAGATCACTTCGATTCCTTCGCCAATTTCTGTTTGACTAGGCTAACCACGCCCTATCTTGATGTTTGCAGAGCTTAGTCGATATGTTTTCTTTTGATATCGGCCAATTTCTCGATAACGAGGACAAAGAGCTACCCAGCACAGCCAAGGCGTCAATCTCTGAAGAATTGAAGAACCGGCTATCCGATATTGCTAATCGGCTGGAATCATCGTTGGAATTCTTGGTGGAGGACTGCAATCCCATCAGGAGTAGGGTATAGGAAATTCAAGATCAACTGCCTGAAGACCTGATAGAGATCCTGACAGCGGCCATCTTCTTGGAACAATACCACTTCAAGCTCCACAAGGCTAAAGAAAGAATCGCAGAGAGGCGCGAGCGCGAAAACTTGGAATTGGCCTTAACTGCCAGCAAAGCTCAAGTTAATTCTAACAAAACTAAGTTGGATGAGCTGGCTGTTGAGCCGATCGTCTTAAACAATAGGCTTGAAGAACTCCGCCGCCTTGAGGCAGACCTAGTGTCGAAGCTAGAAGCAACTCGCAAGGAGATCCAAGAAGTTGAAGCCGGGATAGCTGCATACCAAAGGCCATAGAAGATCAAACGGCGAAGCTGAAGGCATCGGCCAAACACCTTGCGACCCTGAGCAAGTCCTTGAAGCCAATTCCAGGGTCGACGGCCGATGACGCTCAGACAATAGAAGACATCAATAAAATCCGTCGTAAGGCCATTGCAGCTATCGAAAACTTTATAGGCTGATATAATATATTTTTATGTCTTTCTTGTAAAAAGATAACCTCCTATTTTGATTAATCGAATCGGCCAATCAGCCGAATTTGGTCTGAACAAGTCCAAGTCTGAAAAAAAAATTTGAAGTCCATAAACTTGAATCAATCTGATAAACCTGAAGAATCTTAAAGAATTTCGTGCTTGTTATATATATGCCCCCCCAAATTTTGGAAAATGAAGGCTCATGTTGTAAAATTTGAACTAAGGGCGATAGTGTATATCGGCCATCTGAAGGCAATGCATTGTACATCGGTTGTTATCATAAATCGGCTGGAAGGCCGATCATGAATCTATCCATACGCTCGGATAATATTTCTTTAAGTATTTGCCGTTAAGAGCTCTGCCATAAACTTCTCCATCTAATCCTTTGAGCAGATAAGCATTGCGAGGAACACATCGATGGATCTGGAAAGGACCTTCCCAATTAGGTGACCACTTGCTGAATTTATTATCTCTAGAACCGATCGGCAGTATTAATTTCCAAACAAGATCCCCTTCCTCAAATGACTTGGCAGCAACCTTTTTGTTATAATGACAGGCAACTCGATCTTTATCTCATTTTATTTTTTCCAAGGCCTGCAATCGGACGTGTGCCAAATCATCTAACTCATCAACCATAAGATTGTGGTACTCATCAGCTGTCAAGTCGTCTTGCAAAGCAATCCTTCTTGAGCCGTTGTTGGTTTCCCACGGCAGCATAGCTGCATGTCCATAAACCAACTGATACGGTGGCACTTAAGTTGCACCATGACAAGCCATCCGATACGCCCAAAGGGAATCGGCCAACGTGGTATGCCACCATCTCGGTTGTTCATCGATTTTTCTCTTGATCAACTTGATTAAAATCTTGTTAGAAGCTTCTGCCTGCCCATTAGCTTGCGCATAATATGGAGAAGAATTCAATAGCTTGATGCCCATGTTGTCGGCAAATTCAACAAACTCATCGGACACGAAAATCGATCCCTGATCAGTTGTCAATGTTTGTGGAAGTCCAAATCTGTATACGATATGCTCTTTAACAAATTGAATGGCATCCTTGGAATCAACTTTCTTAAGAGGGATGGCCTCAACCCACTTTGTGAAGTAGTCTGTAGCCACTAAAATATACTTGTGTCCTTTGCTTGATGGTGGGTTAATCTGGCCGATCATATCTGTACCCCATCCACGAAACGGCCATGGCTTTATGATTGGATCTATAGCCAATGCCGGTGCTCTCTGAATTGCTCCAAACTTCTGACAATCTTGACAACCTTTATAATACTTGAAACAATCCTCTAGCATTGTCGACCAAAAATATTCAACGCGCTTTAAAAGCCATCTCATTTTATGGGCCGATTGATGTGTTCCACAAATCCCTTCATGGACCTCGCTCATAACAACTTTGGCTTCCTCTAGACTCAAGCACTTGAGCAAGACACCATCAATCGTCCGATAGTATAGATCATCGTCCAGTAGGACATAATGTAAAACTTTATACTTCATCTTTCGTGACGCCGATTGAGAAGGATTTCTCAAATACTCGATGATAGCAAACCTCCAGTCATCGGTATTCACGGTTGCAATTTGAATCTGAACATCTTTGGCCATCGGCCTGTATCCTGATGCCCCTTGAGCTAAATCATTGGTCTCGAAGTTCTGCTTCCTGGGTATATGCCTCATCGTCACAATCTTGAAAGCTTGTAGCAACTCCTTGCACTCCTCATTGTAAACTCTAAGAATATCATTCTTGCATTCATACTCCCCGGAAAGTTGATTGATGACCAACTGTGAATCGCCAATAATCTCTACGGAATCGGCCTCGACCTCTTGTAATAACTGCAAACCTTTAAGAACAGCTTCATATTCGGCTTGATTGTTAGTGTAATAAGACTTAATGGTAAACGCAAACTAAAAGCTTGCCTCCCGAGGGGATATGATGACTAGGCCGATACCGCATCCATGTCTGCAAACAGACCCATCAAAATACAATGTCCATGGCACGATGTCTGAATATGCAATTGAATCATCTCTGTGTTGAACAATAAAATCGGCCAGGGCTTGTCCCTTGATCGCTTTGGCCGATTCATACCGTAGGTCAAACTCTATTAAGGCAAAAATCCACTTCCCAATTCTCCCTTTCAACACGGGGGCCGATAACATGTATTTCATCACATCGGCCTTACTTACCACAATGCACTCATTGATATCGTCCAGCGCCTTTTGCTGCTTGTCACCCCATGTAAATTCTTGATCGTCCTTTCTCTTCAACAATGGAGTGAACGGCTCTATCCTGCCTGACAGGTTCGATATAAAACACCGGACAAAGTTGATCTTGCGAAGCAGAGATTGTAACTTGGTCTTGTTCGTTGGAGGCTCGATCTTTTTTATAGCATCGATATTCTTCTGTGTAATCTCAATTCCACTTTCGTGGACCAAGAAACCCAAAAACTGACCGGCCGATACGCCAAAGGCACACTTGTTAGGGTTCATCTTTAGACCATATTTCCTTGCTCTTTCTAGTACCATGCGTAAATCGGCCAAGTGCATATCATACTCTTTTGACTTTACGACGATGTCATCAATGTAAACCTCAATCAAAGCGCCAATAAGATCATGAAAAATGTAATTCATAGCCCTCTGATAAGTAGCTCCAGTGTTTTTTAGACCGAACGTCATAACGACCCACTCGTATAAGCCGATTGCGCCCGGACACCTAAAAGCTGTCTTGTGAATATCTTCCTCAGCCATAAAAATCTGATTGTAACCTGCGTTTCCGTCCATAAAGCTGATGATCTTGTGTCCAGATGCAGCATCGACTAGCAAATCGGCCAACGGCATAGGGTACTCATCCTTTGGTGTTGCTTTGTTTAGATCTCTGAAATCGATACACACCCTGGGCTTGCCGTTTTTCTTTAACACTGGAACTATGTTGGAAACCCACTCCACGTATCGGCAGGGTCTGATAAAGTTGGCATCGTAAAGTCTTATGATCTCTGCTTTGATAGCTTCATGCATATCGGCCTTAAATCTCCTAGGAGTTTGTTTAAATGACCGATAGCCTGGTTTGATAGGTAACCGATGTTCTACAATCGATCGGCTTAATCCCGGCATCTCATGATATTCCCATGCGAAACAATCCATGAATTCTTTCAAAAGATTTATCAAATTATTCTTATAATCCCTTGGCAGGTTAGCACTTACATACGTCGGCCTAGGCCTATCACCAATTCCTATATCAACCTCTTCAAGTTCATCGGCCGACGTAAAGCCTTGTCCCAGTTTTCCATCTAATTCATCCACCGCATCATCTGTGTAGGGACTAGCTTGTTCATCTTGGACAGTGGATGTCACATCTTTGCTAAAGCAACTGCTTGTCTTGATCTTCGATAGGCTCTATGTTGCAGTCAGTTACCTTTAAGAAATCAGCCTCCCAAACTCGTCCGGACAGGCAGTCGATTCCTTCCATCTCCCAAACTGCAAGATCGGCATTGGCCACATGCACCGATCTATCAGCCTGCACGATCTCGATCTGGTTCCCTTGCCACTGAATAAGGCATTGATGCATTGTCGAAGGGACGCAACAATTTGCGTGGATCCAATCTCGTCTCAACAATAGGCTATAGGAACCCTTTCCATCGAAGACAAAAAAGGTGGTAGGTATTGTTTTGTTGCCCACTGTGAGCTCCACGTTCAACACCCCTTTTGCCTCAGATGCATTGCCACCAAAGTCCTTTAACACCATATTGGTCTTGACGAGGTCCTCAGGTACTTTTCCAAGCTTCCTGAAAGTTGTATATGGCATCAAATTGACTGTCGCGCCGCCATCGACCAGCATCTTCGTCATCGGCCACCCATTGATGAATCCCTTGATGTATAACGACCGGAGGTGCCTGTGGCTGGTATCGGCCGGCTTGTCGAACACGGCTTGATCTGGTGACAACTGTAGCCTAGCCAAAGATTGTTCCATCTCATCATCGACTACTGCTTTATCGGCCATCCGTATGCTGTATTCTGCTGGTAATATGAAAACCATGTTAACAGAAGCCGATGCTATGCTTTTACCTTTCACAGACGCAAGAGCTCGTGCTGATTCTGTGGCGCCCTCATCGGCCTTGGCCACCATCGATTTTAACCTCCATTCTTTTCTAGTCTTGGTGGTCCGATGGGCGGTTGCCGCCTGTTGCTCCTGAACCTGCTCTTTCTTCCTCAGCCTTTGTACCCGTCGTTTCTGGGTCTTGGTAAACACGTCACTTGGGCACCACTAAAGGTTCTAGGGTCGGTCGTTGTCTTCGTCCCGATGATCTTGGTGCATCGGCCCTAGCCTTTCGTGAATAGATTTTCTTTGCTTGGTCGGCCGATGCGTTTGCCTACTTCAGCTGCCCTGGTGGGGATCTTCTATGTCATTGCACGTAGGACACTCTTGAATCGTTGGAAACCTCATTCCTTCGTTCCAACAAAACCGGAAGAACTCGCACTCCCAATGAGGGTCATAGGATCTGTCTTGGTCAGGGTACTCTTGTGCTTGCTCCTCCTGTCTTCGCTGGTACTTTTTGATCAGGCCTTCTGAAGTCTGATGAGGCCGCTTGTTGGTCCGATAGGCATCGCTATCGGCCCTGTCTGCCCACACCATGTTGACTGGGAATGGGTGTCCTTCTATCTTCATCGGCCGCTTGGCTTCATCAATCTTGATCCTGCCTTGCTCGATGGCCGATTGAATTTGCTGCCGGAAGATCTTGCATTTATTGGTGTGATGCGAATATGTGTTATGCCACTTGCAATATCTTCTCTTCTTGATTTCCTCGGCCGATGGCAGCACATGACCTACTGGCAGCTGAATCTGCTTTTCTTGCAAGAGTAGATCAAATATTTTATCGGCCTTGTTGATGTCAAAGTCGTACTTATCCTCTTTGTCGCCCTTCTTGGCCCATTGGCACGTTGTCGGCTTCTTCATCCGGGCCCACTCGGCCAGGTCGACGTCAGCATCATCTTCATCGTCTTCGTCGGAGGCGTATTGATAGACAGTATTGACTTTCTTCGCAAATTTCTTCGCCTCTTGGAATCTTTGCTCATGGGCCGATACCCTTTGCGCTAGCTGAGCTAGGCTGTCAAATTCCTGCGAGGAGAACCTTTCTCGTATCGGCCCTAACAGTCCCTGGAACGCCAAATCGACCAGCTGAGAATCGGTCAAACTGAGGCTATAGCACCTGTTCCTTATGTCCCTGAATCGTTGGATGTATTTCGGGACCGATTCGTCAACCCTTTGCCTGATGGCGGTGAGATCGGACAGCTTCATCTCTTGTACGCTGTTGTAGAAGTATCTGTGAAATTGTTTCTCTAGGTCGACCCAACCTCTGATGGAGTTACAGGATAGAGAGGAAAACCATGTAAACGCTGACCCTGACAAGGAGAGAGGGAAAAATCTCACCCTCAACGCCTCCACAGCCGATGCCTTACCACACTGAGCTAGGAATCGGCTGACATGCTCGTAGGTAGAGACATTATCCTGCCCAGAAAATTTAGAGAAGTCTGGGATCTTGTACCGATTCGGCAAAAACACTCTATCGAACTCCTCGGGTAGGGGTGCCGATACACCGTGGAACTCTCCTTGGGCTTCAAGCCGAATTGATCATGCATCACTTCGGCTATCATATCGACCCAGTACCCTTGGGTGAATCCTGCAGGCTGGTGAGGGAAGCTCTTGGTGGTAGGGCTGATGAAAGTCTTCCGGCCGATACTGCCTGGGGGAGAACGGCTGGAAGTGGTGGTTCAAGTTCTGTGCCTCAAATTGCCCTGTAGCGTACTGCTGGGAGCCTTGCGGCGCATTATAGGCAGCTGCTTGTGGAGGGTTGCTCGTCTGAGGTTGTCCAGCCGATGGTTGGTTGACTGGAGCTTGTTGTACCGGCTCAATCATCGGCTGTTTCCCCCTCGTCCATTGCGTGTACTGCTCCTCCGTGATGTGCTGGAGGCTTCCTCCCGCTTGCTTAGTCAGGACCAGCAGCATGGTTGACGCTGGCTGGGCCAATGGAGGTGGAATCGACACTGTCGGCTGCGAAGCCGTACTCAGATCGGTCCTCAAGGGTCGATATGCAGGGAACTTGTTTTCAGGTAAGAAAATCGGTCCTTGAGGCTTATACTGGTGAATGGATCCATCTAGGATTGATTTAACCGTATTGGTCAATGTGTTCACCAGGATCCCCGATTGGTTGACTAGCGCAGAGTGAACCGCGGAGTCGATGCGGTCCTGTAGCGTCGGCGCGATGCTATCTTCAGTCTTGACAGGGCGATCATGCACGGCCGCCGACGTGCTGGCTCCGTCCCCAGGGCTCGGCATTATCACCTTAGACTTTTGGATGAGGGTGCCTTGCCGAGTCCTGGAGTACGTCTGCAGGTACATGTTCTGAAATTGCTCGACCAGCCTGTTCATCTCAGCTTTTTGCTCCTCGTTGAGCTGATCGGCGGTCACAGAGACGACGTTCTCCTCCGAGATCTCGTTCTGCTTTGACATCCTGCAGTGATCTTCTTGTTGTTGCAAAGCTTGCGTTCTTGAGGTCCCACCGGGCGTGCCAAAAGCGTGTTGGCGTAGAATTTCGACCCGCCCAACAACAAAACGGGTTCCACGTTTCCACGGCGGCCTGGGAGGTTTGCTTTACTCCAGTGCAGGTCCAATGGCTTGCCTAGGTGTGTGTAGGGCGTGCCAGTTGATTTGATCTACAATCAACAAGAATAAACAAGTAAACCATATTAGAAATGATGGCCGATCGGCCGATAGGCCGATGTCGCATCGTGAGAGCCTAGCCGATAGGGCAAAGCTATATCGGCCTACTTGAAGTTATAACACAATAAGATTGGTGAATAGATATAATCCCATTGGCCCATAATAATATGTTTATGGCAATTTAATAGAATTGGCCGATGAGGGATGCATGGAGATAAATACACTAGCTAATACTCTAGTGAAAACTTATACAAGCCAATCGACCAATATAGATATACTAACCACAGAGAAACCCTAAGGATACCCTGTAATAAATATATTTATATTTGTCAATCTGCTTGTATAAGTGGCGAATACATGCAAAAACATAAATGATCACATGCATTGGGTAAGACCTGCTGAAACCCCGGTGCTATCCTTAATTACGATCGAAAACAGGCTTTGAATTAAACCTCGAAACACGACTAAGGTCGATAGCAACTCAGAGTGTAGATCGAGAATTAACCCAAAGAAAATCAAGCCGTCGATCGCTTTTGGGGATGGTAGATGCTTTAGATAATCTAGACGAGCAAACTAATTCGACCATCGTCGGCAATAAACCCTAAAACGAGTTAGTCGTTGGCGAGATAGAATTAGAAAGCCACATCGAGATTAGCTAAAACACGATAAACGACGATCACATCGCCAGGGCTTAACGTGCCTAAAGCGACACGCTAGCCCCGACGATGTAGATCGTCGGGTACGAGTTCTTACCTCTGCTCTGGGGAAGCAAGAACTCGCTGGAAGTTAACCTCTTGCGAGGGTTGGCGATGCGCCGAAAATAGATTGAATTGTGTTTGATTGATTGTCCGATTGAGAGAGATTCTATGTACAGACTACCGGGATATTTATACCCGAGATTACAACATGGTCTGTGTAGGACACGATCTTATCTCTAACTAACAAACAAGTCTTTGCGGCAGACTCTTGCCAAAGATTAGATCTAAATCTACTTAATTTACAAGATACAATTGCCTAAAACTGAGCCTTATCTCTATTTGGCAACTCCCTTGAAGCTTATCTCGAGCCCAAACCAAGCCCATGCTAACTCTATCAACTTCCTGGCTCTATCGGCTGATGGCCATATCGAATCCGTATCGGCCGATACACCTTTTCTGCTAGTGCTCCTTCTAGTCCGATACGCTTACAGAGTCCGATATGAAACTTGGTCCGACTCCAACTTGGCCCTTCTTCTTTGCGTTGATTTTCTCTTTCCTCTTTGAGTAAATTACGAAAATCTGTTGTTTACAGTTGGATACTGCTTCGAGACATTTTTGGGGTGGGAAACTTGTTGATGACAAAACACTCTTTTTTTGGTGGAATAATTGTTGACTACAGAATACTACTGTCAGTGTCAAAGATAAGACATACCTCCTATGCAACGTTAATAGAATACGATAAAACCATATACCCGATAGTATGTGAGAATGTATCCTTTAATTAAAAAAATACGAATAATAGAGAAGAAAATTATCTTCCCAGAATAGAAAGTGTCAGAGTACTAGTCGAGGAAGATAATGTTTCCTTAAGCCCGTATTTTGTTATATCTCTTTGAGTTCTACTTGGAGAAGAAGACAATTGCTGCTATATAAGCAAGGTCCCTGCGCCCAGACCAGGGCATCGAGTTACAAGCCATAGCCAAAGACACGCCCAGAAGCAATCTGGAGGAAATCAATGTCGTATTTGCCGAATAGATCTCGTCGGGCCATTCTCGACAGCTTTTAGTCGGCGGATTCATCCAATTGTTCTATTCCCCATTGTATTCTGGGCGATATTCTAATCCATAATACATATAAACTGAAGTAGGGTTCTTACTCATCTTGAGGGCCCGAACCAGTATAAATCTTTGTCCTTGTCTGCTTGATCTACTCTCACGTATCCCCATACTCTACAAATACTGTGGTTGGCGTATAACCCGTCGACAGTGACACGCCAAGTAGGGGACTTGGTGCTTCAAGGTTACGACAAGATGAGTTCAAGAGCAGGATTATCTGACGAAGGCTTCTACGACCAATCTGTCCTAGGAGATGCAACCCGGCCAACCTTCACCATGGTCCAAGTTGGCTCCATCGTCTTTCCAGTCTTCGTCATCGTTCCAATCTCGCCCCTCTTAGCATGTACTGAGGACAAGGCCATGACGACGGCACAAGCGAATACATCTCTTCAAACGGACGCCTCTCCGGTTCTTACCGAGAACAAGGCGCCAAAGTCTCACTCTGTCGACAGAAGGGCCTAAAAGTAGTCCGATCTTTGGCTTCGGCCGACAAACGTGTGCTGACAAGGATAGTGCAGGGTGTCCAATCCACAAGACTTCTAGTCATCCCTTGGCTGGAAGCCATGTCACAATCCAAGCAAAAGCTGAACTCGATGCTTGCGAGGAGCGTAGGATTCAGCGTGTTTCTCTATACAAGATGTGGTACCCGATTCATAAGTCCAAGAGTCATCCCCTAACTAGCTGCAAGACATTCTTGAAGCTTGCGAAACCAATCACCCGAGTTTCATGTTCCCCGATCCACGCTCATAGAGATCGATGTCATACAACGTCTAAGGACGACAACCCTTCAGATCGCATGGTGGGCTACATCAGAATCGATCCCAACGAACCATCTATTCTTCATAGCCGAGATGATGTGGAATCCTCTGATTCAACTTCTCTGCGCAATGTAAACATGGTCAACATTGAGATCGAAGACAGGGGTGCGGATGACCAGACACCACGGGGTTCTACAGAGGAGGACGAATTTGTTCGATCTCGAGACGCAGCCCCTTCCTAAGCAGAACCCGTCCTTACTCCCGCTGAGCACTTCACCATCGTCAATAGCCTGCTTCGACAACCTCCTGTCGATCTAGTAACCCACCCGGAAGTGGAGGCGTGGTTAAAGTGAATGGAGTCCACTATCACCAATCTCAACTCTGCTTTTGCTATGGTGGCCGGTCCGCCACCTCCAGACGTTCCCTATCAGGTTGATGAGGTTGCCGAGAACGTTGGCATGGATAACGCCCCTCGAAACGGTGAACCTCGCATCCTTGAGGATGTCTCGCCACAACGGGGAGCCCAATAGGCGCCTCCCCGACAAGATGCTTGCGATCTCCGTGAACAACTAAACGGTTGAAGGTGACAACAACAGGATCAATGTGATGACGGACGCCAACAACCCCAAAATCATCAGCATAGGAGCAATCGTCGGGACGACAACCATGATCGTAGCCAAGCTCGCGGTCACCAGGATATTCCAGTACATCGAGGTGACAACGAATGAGATTTGCACCATCATCGTGATGAAGACGATGACTCCTGATCTCCACCCCACGTGGCTGAAGTCGCAATTGCCGACTTCGCGACTGCACACCCGACTACGGTGATCGCTCGTCATCCTCTTCATCATCATCTATGGGTGGTTCGCGCACCCGCCGTGGTCGCCAACCACCTTTCTTACCTGGGGGCAGATGTCGAGCCTTTAAGCCTTCCCTCCGAGAAGTAAATTGGCCCTCAAAATTTCGCCCTGCAGCAGTAGAGAAGTACGATGGGAGCACAAACCTAGAGGAGTTCTTACACGTCTACTCTATTGTTCTGTATGCTACCGGCGCAGATGACAACGCACTCGCAAATTATTTGCCAGCGGAGTTGAAGGGATCTACTCAGTCATGGCTCGTTCATCTTCCCTGAAATTCAATATCTTCTTGGGCGGACGTTTGGAAGCAATTCGTCATGAACTTTCAAGGCACTTACAAGAGACATGCAGTCAAGGACGATCTACACGCCCTTAGATAGAAGCCCGGTGAACCCCTTCGAGACTTTATTCGATGCTTCAACAAGTGTCAGAAAACAATCCCCGAGATCACCGACACATCCATGATAGGGGCCTTCAAATCCGGCGTCCGAGATCGCTATACGATTCAAGAACTAGCAACAAGGCGAGTGTCATCCGCCATGAAGTTGTTCAATATCATTGACAGGTGCGTCCATGCAGACGAAGCCATCCGAAGGAACAACGGAAAAGGGAAAGCGGTGGAAGAAAAGCAACCGGCTAAAAAAGATAACCCAGAACCAAGTCAGAAACCCATTCGCAAGAAAGGAGGAAAGAGAAAGGCATAGTCAGAGGTTCTTGTCACAGAACAAGATAAACACGCTCCCCAATGACCTCCACCTCAAGACAATGGCCCAGTTAGACAATGGTGTTCAGTGCAAAAGACCATCGCTCACACGTTCGAGAAATGCAACGTATTTCAGAAGGCCATGGCTAGGAAGATAGCTCAAGATAAGGGAAAGAGGGTTCGCATGGTAGAGAAGGGTGATCATAACCCTCTGTTCAACGACAAACCAGATTTCCCTGACGTTGAACAACACGTGGCCCACATCTTCGGCGGCTCAACCTCTTATTCTTCGAAAAGAGAATACAACAAGGTAGACCGCGAGGTGTGCTCCATAACACGGGGGATGGTGTCTAAAATAAAGTGGTCGGATCAAAAGATCGAGTTCTCCGACACCAACCACCCAACCCTGACAACATCCCTGGATGATATCCGATAGTAGCCGAACATACTATTCGGAACGTTAAAGTTGCCCGAGTCTTTATTGACAGCGGTAGCTCGATCAATCTCCTTTTTACCAGCACTCTTGATGCAATGGGGATCCCGAGAAGCGAGCTAGTCCCTTCAAAGAAGCCCTTCCATGGCATTACCCCAGAATCGTCATCAAGGCCTATAGGAAAGGTTACATTGTCGGTAACCTTGGCAGAGCTAACAACTTCCGAACAGAGCAGATCATGTTCGACGTAGCTGAGTTCGACACCGCCTACAACGCTATTCTCAGAAGGACAACACTCGCCAAGTTCATGATAGCTTCGCACTACGCCTACTAGCTGATCAAGATACCAGGACCCAAAGGGATAATCATGATAGCGGGGAGCGCACAGATGGCCATGCAGTGTGACAAGAGGAGTCTTGATATGATCGAGCAAACTCCCACCACGCGCACCCCAACTGAACCTCCTCAGAAAGTGACCAAACCCAATATGGCGCCTAAGCCAGACAGAGCTATAAAGATAATTCCGCTGTCTAGTAGCACCCACGACAAGACCATCAAGATTGGGGACAAACTTGACAGCAAATAGGAACATGGGCTCATCACCTTCCTTTGCGACAATGCAGATGTGTTCGTTTGGCAACTGTCTGACATGCCCGGGGTCCCTAGGGAGGTGATTAAGCACAAACTGATGGTTTGTCCCAATGACAAACCCGTCAAGCAAAAATTGCGTCGTTTCGCTCTAGACCGTAAAAAGGCTATACGAGAAGAACTCGACAAACTTCTCAAAGCCAGTTTCATTAGAGACATCTTTCCTCCAAAGTGGCTCCCAAATCTAGTCATGGTGCACAAGGCCAACGGTAAATGGATGAAGTATGTAGACTTCACCGATCTCAACAAGGCATGCCCGAAAGACTACTTTCCCCTTCCACGCATCGACCAACTCATATACTCTACCGCTAGATGTGAGTTGTTGAGTTTTCTCGATGCCTATTCTGGGTACCATCAAATAAGCATGGCCAAGGAAGATGAGGAGAAGATGGTCTTCATCACGCCCTTCGGTGTATTCTGCTATGTCAAGATGCCCTTCGGCCTGATCAGCGCCGGGTCCACGTACCAATGCGAGATTTAGGGGCTTTTCAATCTCAACTCGGCAACAACATCGAGGCCTACGTCGATGACATTGTAGTCAAAACAAAGACACGGGATCGCCTCATTGATGACCTATGAGAAACATTCAACAATCTCCAACGACACCGACTCAAGTTGAACCCGAAGAAGTGCACGTTTGGAGTACCATCGGGCAAACTGCTCGGCTTTCTCGTCTCCAAGCGAGGTATAGAAGCAAATCCGGACAAAATCAAGGCCATCGAGAACATGAAGTCACCGACAAGGCTCAAAGAAATTCAGAAGTTTAAAGGATGTATGGCAAGGTTGGGAGAATGAGGACTCCTCTTCTTCAACCTTCTGAAGAAACAAGACAAGTTTGGGTGGACATCTGAGGCCGAAGATGTGTTCTCCGTACTCAAGTGTTACCTCACCAATCCACCTGTCCTCGTCGCCCCACAACCACAGGAGAAACTCTTCCTCTACATCATCGCAACATCGTACTTCGTAAGCACCGTCATCATTGTCGAACGCTAGAAGGTATAGCGCCCAGTCTACTACGTCAACGAAGTGCTGCACGACGCCAAGACAAGGTACCCTCAGATCTAGAAGCTGCTCTATGCCGTGGTCATGACATCCCGAAAGCTGCATCACTACTTCCAGGCCCACAAGGTCACAGTCGTCCTCGTACCCCTATGGTGAGATTGTCAGAAACAAATAAGTCACAGGACACATTGCCAAATGAGTCGTCGAGCTCAACCAATTTGATGTCCACTTTGACCCATGAACAGCCATCAAGTCCCAGATACTTGTAGATTTCATCGTCGATTGGACTGTCCCCGAGGATGGCAAAGTCAACCGAACGGACAACGAGCGATGGACAATGGCCTTCGACGGAGCTTTAAACAACCAAGGAGCCAAAGATGGATTTGTTATAACTTCACCTACTAGAGATTAGTTTCGACACGCCATGCAACTAAACTTCCGGGCAACCAACAACACCGCCGAGTACGAAGGAGTTCTCGCCGGTGTAAGAGCCGCCGTATCACTGGGGGTCAAGCGACTAATTGTGAAACAAAACTCAGAAATAGTCGCTAACCACGTGCATAAGGACTACAAGTGCTCCAACCCCAAGTTGTCCAAGTATCTCGCCGAAGTCAGAAAGCTAGAACGCAGGTTCGATGGATTTGAGGTATGTCACGTCTATCGTAAAGACAACACCGATACTGACAACCTTGCCCGTCGAGCTTCCAGAAGAGAACAAATGGAACCTAGTATGTTCCTTGTAGTGCTAACCAATCCCTTGATCAAGAACTCGCTGAATGAAGACATCGATAGCACCATCGACATTGGCTCGGGGGCTACTACTTAGAACGACAAGCTCATCGTAGACATTGAGACTACTACGGATTGGTGCACACCGCTCACCGAATTCCTCAACATCGACAAGCTGCCGGAGGACGACAAGGAAGCAGAGAAACTCTCCCGACAAACCAAGGCCTATTGTATGATCGAGAACGATCTATACAAGAAAGCCGTCAACGGAGTACTGCTGAAGTGCATCACATCTGACGACGACAAGAAGCTACTGCTTGACATCCATGAAGGAATCTGTGGATCACACACCGGAGTGAGAACGTTGGTCGGGAAGGCCTTCCGACAAGGTTTTTACTGGCCATCGGCTCTTCAGTTCCACAGCAAGCACACCAAGTTACCAGCTCAAGCCCTCCAAACAATCACTTTGTCCTAGCCATCCTTGTACTGGGGGCTTGACATCCTTGGACCCTTCCCAAGAGGACAAGGCAGATACAAATTCTTGTTTGTGGCTATCGATAAATTCACTAAGTGGATCAAAGTGGAGCTGACAAGAGAAATAAGAGTCGAGCATGCAATCAAGATATCAAAGGGATATTTTGTCGATATGGACTTCCAAACTGGATATTGACAAACAACGGCTCCTAGTTTATGAACGCCGCCTTCCAGGACTACTACTCGGATTATGGGGTCAAAATCTCCTTCGTGTCAGTGTCCCATTCTCAGAGCAATGGGCAAGTCGAGTGGGCAAACAGGATCATGCTCTAAGGGATCAAAACACGTGTATACGATAGACTTTTGGCCTACGACTCACGATGGGTTGAGGAGCTCCCTTCTGTTCTATGAGTCGTTCGTACCACTTCGACTACACCAACCAAAGAGACCCCATTCTTTCTTGTGTACAGATCTGAAGCTATCCTCCCTACCAAGCTACACTATCGATCAATACGAGTTCGGGAGTACTCAGACAAGGACCAGGACAACAGGCGAGCAAATGACATCAACCTGCTAGAGGAGCACCGAAAACGAGTTGCCATCTAAGCAGTCAGATATCAGTAAGCCTTACATCGCTACCACGAGAAGCCCATTCGAACTCGTACACTTGACATCGGCAATTACGTTCTCCGACGAGTACAAAACCAGGTAGGGCATGCAAACTCTCACCCAAATGGGAAGGACCATACACGGTGGTAAAACTGTTATGGCTAGGTGTGTACAAAATCACTAACGATGAAGGCCGTCAGTTATCCAATTCTTGAAACATCGATCAACTACAAAAATTCTATGTATAAAACCAATGGCTAATCTGCAAGATTTTTTGTATCAGTTCATACACACACACACACACATATATATATACATATATACATATATATATATATATATATATATATATACATATGCCTCTTTTGCTTCATATATTACAATATTTTGTCGGGGCGAGGGAGAGGGCGTGGCTGACTACTGCTCTCTCTCTATCTGTAACGTTAAGTTTTTTACGTAACCGACGGAGACACTCATTAACATTTGTTACTCTAGCAATGGACGGAAAATCAATTGGATTAATTTTGCTGTTACTCCTATAATGGGTGGGGAATTCAATCCCAATTTGATTACTCCCGGAATGTTACCCGCTCACACACTATATAAGTTCCATCTCCAGGATAGACAAAAATAAGTTCAGTCATCCTCTCTCTCGCACTCTGACACTCCATGGTTTCCCTGCTCTTCTATTCCTGCGCTGCTTCTGCTTCTCCAGTTCCGATCACTTGCGCGCACAGGTTGTCGGGATAAGTAGGCCTCCAGAACTCCGTCCGCTTGCGTACCAGCACGGGTAGGCGAGCGATCAAGTTTTTGGAGAGCGCACTCCTGCGCGACTTCTCTCTACACTGCTTCCTCTTCATCTTCTTCATCAACATGTCAACTGGTGGAGGGAAAGGCGGCAATGGTGGTGGCGGCAACGACACCTCTGGAGGAGGCGAGAATGGCTCCATCAACAGAGGCAACAACACCGACTCTGCCTCACTCAATACCGGAGCGTTCTCCGGGTATGTCAAGTTTGTAACCATAGTGTTAAACATATTTCTTGATGATTCTTATTTTCTTATTAGCATATTCATATTTAGCACTATCACTAGATCACATTTCTATACACATGTCATGCTTAGTATGTTAATTTTTTGGATTAAAATATACCGAATTATGACCATATTTCCAACAATTCTTTTTATGAAATAATCCTGAACTATTTTATATTTTGTGCAACCCCCACAAAGTGAAAACATTTTTGTAAAATTATTTTGGTTTCAATATGGTGGGTTTAATTCATATATTGAACATAATGTGTATGTACGTGCACGATCACTGGTTGGTTGAAACGTAGCGCTCATAATGATGATATTGTAGGTTTGAGCCCTACTAAGCCCATCTGAGCTGCTTAACCAATGACTGATAGTCACGTGAATCACTCTCTCGGATAGCCCATCGCCACCTCGATTTGGATGCAGTGGTGGACACAAAATTTTGAAGGTGTGTATTCAATATTTGAACGGTGAGATTTTTTTTTAAAAAATCTGTCTCATCAATGAAAAATATAAAGTAACTAGAAATGCGATGATCTAAACAAAATATGGTAGAAAATAATTATCTTGTTGCCTCAACATAATTTTGAAATATGATAGACGCATTTCGCAAAAAAAAATTACGGTAGGAAAAAAGAAAAGGAGAAACAAGAGAAGAATGATGCTACAAAATGGCTGTGTTTGAAAATACTACAAACGGAAGATAAACTTTTATATATTCGTGGCACGTTTTTCAAAATGCTAAACGGTGTGTTTCGTGCGAAAATTTTTTATATGAAAATTATTCTAAAATATCAGATAAATCTATTTTTTAAGTTTGTAATAATTAAAACTTAATTATACACGTTAAGATCATTTTGTTTTACGTAAAACACTTAATTTTTATTTTTATTTTATCATTCAAACACCACTACGCCCTCGAGTCGTCGACCCTCGTTGGCTGTAGATTGTTCGGGTTTCCTTCTCTTTCAGCACTAATGGGCTGGGCTGAATCTTATAGTAGTAGTAGTATTCCGGGCTTGATGACCCAGAAAACTTTCTTTCCAAAAGAAGAATTGTTTCAGATCTCTACTACTCTAATTGTACGGTCCTGATTCTCCGTAAAAATCTATATATATGTCCCACACCCCCCAACCCTAGAGACCTAAACCACCTAGCCCTCCCTCCTCCCCTCCCAGCCGCCGCTTCGCCTCCCTCCTATGCGCGTTTGTGTCTTCCACGCGGAGCTCAGCTGCTCGTGGAGGCAGAGCCATGCCCGTCTCATCCCCTTCCGTGCAAGCAGCTAGATAGGACGATTTGAGCGATTTGAGCGTGGTGTTAGGCCGAACCGCTGAAGATTTCTCCATTGTTGACTGCATTAGGATTCAATCCTTGCTGCTAAATATATGCTTATATTTAGCAATGTAATGTTCAGCAGCAAGAACTGGGTCTTAATATAGTCGACAGTGGAAGAACGGTAATAGATGTAGTTTGCAGCAGGTGAGCAGGATGGGTGTGGATGATTGAATATCTCTGTTATCAGATGATGAATGACCTTGCTGACGTTAGAGGTTTCAGTTTACCTAATTTATGGCTTGCACCCATGACACGTGGGAGAAGGCTGACGAATTCGATTTCTTTCTATCTTTCAGTGTTGAGCACAGCTGCACAGGCATCCACCCCAACATCATGTTGTTCAACATGATATTCTTCTGCCTATGCAAGAAGACTAGGGCTTTGGAAGCCTAAAAAATCTTTGACCACATAGGACGATAGGGTATGAAACCCGATGCTTTATGCATATTGTTTAGCTTGTAAGATAGATAAAGTAACCTGACCTATATCTTGCATTATTGATTTATTTATGGCTTCAGCTTTCAGTAACAGGGCTTTTATTACTGTAACCATATAATCCAACATAGCAAATGAGATGACAGGCAGGTTCTTGTCTTCACACTGTTGAAATAATATACTTTGTTTCCCTGGTTTCTTGCTTTGTGAAATTATCGAAGGGAATGATCAACTCAAATTATACCGTATTCAGAAGATATAGCTGAGATGCCAATGAATTACAGCAATGAATAAATTAAATGTTTTTTCTTGTAATTTCAGTTTGGTCACTTATTTACATTCCAATTTGTTGGCATTTGTATCTTCAATTTGATACTTCTCAAAGTCATTAGCATGCCAACCTGTAGTACTTTCTGTAAGACACAGCTTGAAACAGAGCTTGAGTGCTTGACTGGTATACTTCTGCTGCTTGCTTTCATATGAAAATATATTTGGAACCCATAGTCTTGTAATATACATGCACTTTAAGCATACTAACCTGTTCAATTCATTTTTTTCCTTTTCTAGATGCTTCGTGTACATCTTATAAATGGGTTGTTGCAGGCTCTCTGGAATCAGCATTCAGGACCAATAACGTTTTGTACTGCCAGCTATTATTTCCTTTACTGTTATTACTCAAAAAAAGATGGTCATGAGTCACAGGCCAGATTCTATAGTGGCAAAGTCTTTCTTCCGTATTTTATTTCTCCTGGATGAGAATATCGCCTTCCCTTGCTGAACCGGTTACCTGGTTGCAACACCTGAACATTTCATTTGACTCAGCTAATGGTACACATCAGTTTTTGACTTATTATAGAAGAAAATATGGGCAGATGTCTGTATGTGCGTTCAAACATTAATCTTCCCTGTAATGGTTCAAGCATTTCAATGTTACACGTATGGTTCTAATGCTTAAATTCTCCATCAATGTAGGACTGGAGTATCTACATGGGTCTTGCAGCCCACCATTGATCTTGATCCATAGAGATGTGAAGACCCAGAACATCCTCCTTAGTTCTTACTGCAAATTGTGAGGCAAAAATATCTTATTTTGGGCTGACCAACGCTTTCTGCAGTGAAACCGTTTACACACCACCACTGAACCTGCTGCCACTCTTGGATACTTGGACCTGAGTATGCATTTCCTCGCCCCTAAGTATTTCGTGTTGGGATAACCAGCAACTAGATAAGAATTTGGTGTGATTGTTTATCATGAGCAGAGGTACTATAAAACCTCTCCTCTGTCGACATCTCAGTGAAAAGAGCTATGGCTTTGGAGTTGCTCTCTTGGAGCTTATTGGCCAACCATGACGAAGGTTGTGGAAGGTTTATGGGAGAGCTTTCACGGTTGCACCTGGAGACCTCGTCCTGTTACTAGGTGCAGCTCCAATTAATCGGACGTTTGCTGACGCTGAGTGAGTTGAGGCGCTTGGATCGGAGAAAATTGGAGAAACATCAGCAAGGTGACATACCTGGTTTTCCTGCGGTGCTAATTTTTCATTTGGATATATGAAACACTGGTGAATTGTTTAAACTTTAAAGACCTACAACCTATTTAATGTGGCGATAAAAATCTGCCTGGACGACTCCCTGGTGTTCATTATGTCGCATGCATTTTTAGTGTACTGCAGCACTCAAGGAGTGACTTGGGCTGATTGTTGCGGTTGCACTCGACAGAGTCACAGCATCACGCACGAAATTCGTGGCATTTAACTATTTGTCATTTTGAAGATATAATAATTAAGAATTTGTCACTCGTCTACGTGTTGAGTGATAAAATTTTAATTATTACTTATGAAAGTGACGACAAATAGTTGAATATCACGAAATCCTCAACACCAACCGAATCGTTGTTGACCGCGCGCGCGCAAGCACGCTAACCCCACAAGAAATTCCCCAGAGCGATCGCTAATCGTGCTGTGCACATGGGCAGGGAGGGTGACAACGGGCGTGTGGACGTGCGGTCTTACGGTCTTAATTATCGTATTGGATCGTTGGGTCGCCGAGCCGTTGGAAACGCCCGTGCAATGCGCCGTTGATAGCGAGCTAGCTGCGCGGGCTGGCGGGTGGACGAGGGAGGCAAGGGAACGCTGTTTGGGCGGAGAACTGAGAACATAAGATGACTAACCCGCGCGCAGTCCGCACGGATGCACGTCAGGAGATGAATTTTAATCATCCGGTTGAATGTCCACCCATCTATAGCATATCTATCTATATCTATATTTAATATAAAAATAAGTAAGCTTCGAAAAAAACCGTTCGACTTAACACAAGAAAAAACCACCATTTAAAAAACCGCTCAAAAAAAACTGTTAGAAAAAACACCGTTTACAGAAAAAGATCGAAAAAACCATCTGACTCAATGCGAGAAAAAACCGCCGTTTATAAAAAAACACTTCAAGGAAACAGTTCGACTCAACGCAAGAAAAAACCATCATTTATAATAAATCCGTTTTGAAAAAAACATTCGACTCAACGCAAGTTTATAAAAAAAACGCTCCAAGAAAACCGTTCGATTCAACGAAAGAAAAACCCACTATTTATAAGAAATCTGTTTCGAAAAAACTGTCCGACTCAATGCGAGAAAAAAAACACCATTTATAAAAAAACAAAAAAAAAGGCATCCGTAAAAAAATTTAAAAAGAATAAAAAAATATCCGATTTGTACCGCAACGCAAAAAAAAAGTCTATAAAAACTGCAAAATTAATATGGTTATGTATTATTGGGTGTAACTCTGCTCATGTCTTAAATTTATCGATATATAACACGAGGTTTTTTTTTACCCGTAGCAACACACGGGCATTTTTGCTAGTCAATCAAATACTCTCTCTGTCTCAAAATATACCAGATTTTAGTTGGATGAAACATATATCCAACCAAAATCCTTTATATTTTGGGATGGAAAAAGTAGTTATAAAAATTTTTTAAAACAATTGATAAGATAGATTAATTTGTATATCATTTCACAAATATATGCAAGTTCAAATTCGACTTATATAGGATGTAAAAAAATAACAAATTTGATTGTAAATGGTCGCATACTAAATTTGTTATTTTTGTTATAATCTATAGAAATCAAATTTGAACTTACATATTTGTGAGGTGATATATTACACATTAATCTATCTTGCCAAAATTTTTGTAATTTTTTCATAACTATTTAGTTGACATATAATAAACGAGTGGACACGAGTGGACATTCACCTAGATGATTAAGGTAGCGTTCGGCAGCCTGTGTTTCCAGCGTGCACAGTGCGCACGAAAAACGGAAAGGTCCATTAGCGCGTGATTAATTAAGTATTAGCTATTTTTTTTTTCAAAAATGGATTAATTTTATTTTTTTAAGCAACTTTTGTATAGAAACTTTTTGAAAAAAAACACACTGTTTAGTAGTTTGAAAAACGTGTGCGTGAAAAAAAAGTAATGAGTTTGAGAAAATGAGTCGAAGAACTCAGCCTAAAAAGAGTTTTCCGTGCACGTCGTCCTACTCCCATTTGATCGATCATGTACTCGCCGCCACATTGGGGTGGGGGCAAACCATGTTTCTTTTTTTTTCTTTGCGAGCGTTGCCGTTGACGAGATTAGTGCAAAGTAGTAGCTGTGTTCAATGGCTGAGCCAGAAATTTCGCAAAGCCTAGGCAAGCTTAACTGAAACTGCTACATAAAAATATAAAAATATATTTCCTCTGTTTCATCTTATAAGTTATTTTGATTTTTTTCTTAGTCAAATTTTTTAAAGTTTAATCAAATTTATATAAAAATTTAGCAATATTTTTTATATAAAACAAACATATTATCAAAATATATTAAATATTAGTTTTAGTGAAACCAACTTTGTATCGTAGATGTTACCAAATTTTTTTATAAACTTAATCAAACTTAACAAAGTTTGACTAGAAAAAAAAAAGTTAAAAACGACTATAACATGAATCAAAGGGAGTATCTATAAGGCCATATGCTACTAGATTTGAAGACAAGACAATTTTGTTAAAAAATATAGTTCAATACATAAAAACAAAGATAATTTTGTTGTAGAAGTAGATGATTTGATATGACCATGACTACAATAGATACAACCATTTTTCATATCATAGATCAACTGGAAGACATCGACACCAAACCGTAGAAGTTCTGCAATCTAATTAGGCCACTGCTATCGTGCTGAGTTCAAATGGCCACCAAATATGCATATGAGCTTGGTTTTGGGCCCATGAGTACTTGATGGAAAGCTTTTGGAGTCCTCTTTCAAATGAAACCAGCCTCATCTTCAAATCCCATCTTAGACATCCGCAATTGAAGAAATAAGGTGTTGTGTCACCTATAATAGGTCTATGGGCTTCTAACTTCATCTGGAACCCCGGCCCAAGTGAGGCCCACGTGAGGTGCGCCCCAATTTGGTGGAACATGACTTTAGGAACCTCTTGGTTATCTTCCCACCTCTTTAAATAGCTAGATATTTTTTCAGGGTTTTTCGAGTTTTGTTAGATTAAAGTTTTAGTCATTGCTACTTTACCTTGTAGTTACGTGTGTCGGCTAGACCACCTAATTACTCGTCTTCGCAACCCCAACTTATCACGTGTATTCAATTCCTATTTGCAATATCAGATTGTTTTTATCTTGTTTTTACTTGTTTCTTCGATTTGCTTGTAGGAATAATATTGATCTGCATCGGCAAGATCAACAACCCACGGAGAGGTGTATCGATCGCTAAGGCACAACACAACAACGTCTTGTACGGTTGTAGTCGGATCATTAACATTTCTCCCAAATCGTAGTTATCATTAATTCACCGAAAGATCGGGACAACAGATCCCTGAGCGTATCGAGTGTAATTCAGGGTTTATCAAGTGGAGCTCAGGGTTTATCAAGTGGTATTAGAGTTTTTATTGCTTAGTGAGTTTTTATCTACCTATAACCAAAAAATAGCCATACAAAAAATTTGCATCCATTACCTAGTCATCTTTGTGCCATTGCACTGTTATTTTCAGCTTTTGCATTGTTGAGTTTTGCGTTTCCTCGTCGTGTCGTGTTGCTGCTCTTAGCGTCTAGTCTGTTTAGAGTTTTGAGTTCTGGTCATGACTGAAACCGGTATAACTCCATCATTCCATTTTTGTGTAGTTCAAATTTTAGGGTTTGAACTTTTATATTTGAGTCCCTGTAATTTTTTTTATTTATATTTGAGTCCCTATAATTTTTACATTGAGGTCCTCGAGCCTGTTTTTATTAAAAAAAATTCCAAAAAAGAAAAAAAGCAGAAAAGGTGCTTAAAAATAGAAAAGAAAAAAGCCGCACAAAAAAAAAAGAAAAGAGAAAAACAAAAGAATAGAAAAAAGAAAGAAAAGAGAAAATCACTTTGTTATCTTTGAGATCGTTTTCATATATCAGAATTGTGCTTAAGTTGTTCTAGTGCTATCTTGTGGTATCATTTATGTCAGCTCGCGTCTCTAGTATGTTATAGCCTAGGACCAGCACGGTACTTGACTTTGAACAATTATTCAACTTTACATTCTTTAATTTGAGTATTTGATATTCCTTTGCTACATATTTAAGCCTACCTATAGCTCCACAAATTTGATTGCAATCGTACAACAAGTGTTTGCCAAGGCATCGATACATCCAACCTCCATTGAGGTGCTGGGTTGAGTCGGTGTATGTCACCATTCCGCTTACATTGATAAGAACTTGTAAGAGCTTAGTTGAAAGCTTGAATGTGTATGTAAAATTTGAACCTAAACTACCTAATAGTTGATAGGAGCGTGCATATTTTTGTGTATGTTTCTTATTTTTTACTAACAATGGCAGGGATACGTAAGACAATTGGGAATAACTATGCTCAACATCGACATCTTCGTCGATACATGAGGAGTGATCAACATGATACATATGAGGTAAGTGACGTTGTTCTAAGAAAGATCAAATCTACACTACCTTATTTTAAAGGAAATTATGATCTTCATGCTTACATTAAATGAGAGCTAGCGGTTGATAGCGAATTTAAAAAACATGATTTATCTGATAAACATATGGTTATATGTGTCTCTAGTTTTCTAACTAAAAATGCTTCTTATGAATGAAAACATCTTTATAGGCATAATAAAATACCTCAATCTTGGAAAGACCTGAAACAATATTTAAGACATGTTTATGTTCCCATGTATTATGTTGATATTCTGCTCAACAAACTACAATGTTTAAAACAAGATACTAGAACTATTACTTCATACTATCATGATGTGCAAGCTTATTTATTACGTTTTGGTTTAGATGAATGCGAAGAAGCTATAGAATTGAGGTTTTACGTGAGCTTAACAAAGAAATTCAAGACATGTTTGCTTGTCAAAGTTATAGTTTTTTTTCTCATTTGTTACAACTTGCTTGCAATGTGGAAAGGCAAACTAAGGATGTGAGGAAGCAACAAGTTGTACACGCGCCTCCTATTACTAATAATTTGCAGGAAGTAAACAATTGCCGAAAGGACAAAAATGATGTACTTGAGAATAAAGAGGAGAAACTTAAGTACCTACGATATCTGAAGAAAATTTGTAAGGTAATTTGCTTAGTGCTGAGATAAATGAAAGTAAGTATTCTCAAGCTGTGTTCACTTTTCATGCTACAGTAGAGCAACCATTAGTGAAACTAATTGTTGAGATTTCTTTGTCACAAGTTGATTTGTTTGTTGTTCCTTGTGATAAAATAGAGTTGTGTGATAATACTTCACTTATATCAATACCACAACTAGTGAATGAACATGCTATTTTTAGTGTTAACTCTATATGTGCTGATTTTAAGCATGTTGTTCATATTGCTAATGAAGTTGAGGAATGTTGTCACGCCCGGAAATTTTCCCAAATTTCTAGACCATTTTGTGTATTAAGTCTCTGTCCAGGCATCAACCAGGGTACACAAAACGACAAATCAATAAACAGATCCAAACGTAAATAAAGCGATAAATACTTACAACAGAGGCACTTAGTCCTCACAAAAAAAAAACAGCAGCGGAAAGAGACGATCCTAGCGGGGCTTCAGCTCCACTTCACAGGCAAACTCAACTGGGGTCTGAGCCTTGGTCCTCTAACTTCATCTTCAACTCAGAAGTACTAAACTTCTGAAAAGGGGGAAAAAATAGCAAGATTGAGTACAACCACCGTACTCAACAAGCCACACCAATGATGCAAACATGCACAGGGGAGACAAAGGGAGGCTTATGGCTATTTGCAGAAAAGCGGTCGAAAACCTTTACATTTTAACACAGTAAAACAATTGTTTAGTTAAAGCAATATTAAATCTCCACTGAACAACGCTACAACCACGTTGAACAGGCCCAACCATTCCACCTGAACTACACCAGTTCATTAAATCAAATTAATTAAGCATGTGGGACTAATCACGGTAAATCTGGTCGATCGCCCATAACCGCGGGCACGGCTATTCGAATAGTTTTACTCTGATCAGAGGTGCGCAACTGTACCCACAAGACACGATTCCACACATGTTACCATGCCCCGAAGTATCACCACGATACTGCAAAGGGGGAAATCGTGACAAGACCTTTCGCATAACTCCTCCTAACCAAGCGCACCACACCGCAGGTTTCGCCCCCACCCCTCAAAAGGCAGTGGGCAGCCCCCCCTCGTGCCTTGGTGAATCCGGCAGCCAAGCAACCGGTATATCCCCGGCCGACTCAACTCCATCACGCCCACCCTTTCCGGGGAACGTCGGCTAGGAAAGAGCTATGCTACGAGTCCAGCAGTTGCCCATTCTTGCTTGTGGTAAGCACTGTTATTCTTCCAGGGTTTCCCATGAACCGGTCCTTAATTGCCATGGGTGCGACCAGCAAAACCATGCACCCACAGCCCACCATTAAGTCATATTTTAGTTGGATAATTACGACCAATAAAACATGGTCAGATGTTTCGAGCTCACAGCTCAACTAGAAGCTAAAAGTAAAGGTGTAATTATCCCATTAAATGAGCTAGTGGTAATTAAGCATGGCTAAGCATATATAATTCTAGCAAAGTCAACATAAGTGACTCACGCTAGTCAGATTATCACCCAAGGTTAACAAAGGACGGTTAACAAGTAAACATGGCACAAGCGAACGGATAGGTAAACCCTATTCCCATGTAATTAGCAAAACATGCACTTTATTTGCAAACGTAAAACATTTCGTAAAATAGGTACAACATGCTCAAGGGGAATTGTGTGACTTGCCTTGCTTCTTCAAACAATCTTCCGAACTCTTTTCCTCGCGAGCGCAAACTCCCGAAACGACGGAATCTACACGCTGGCACGCAAAACGAGGAAAAACTCTAATAAAAACCAAGTAAACAGTACATAAAAAGTAAACAAACATGTAGAGCTCAATTTTAGATGAATTTTGCAAGTTGAATGGCTCAATTTGGAGTTCGTATGAATTAGATATGAATTTTAGAAGTTTTGAGCCATTTAAATGAATTTCTGGAAATTAAATCGATTTATTGCGCAATTATTAATTAATTTTGCAAAGGAAAGGACTACGCTGACATCATCAAAGGGAAACGGCGCCGGAACGGCGGGTCCCACGTGTCAACGGGTCAAGGGCGGACAGTCCACGGTGGAAAAGCACCACGTGGCACCGACGTGGCGACCACGGCGGACGAAAGGGAGAAGGTAGCGCCGACGTGGACGCCAACGTGGCGAAGCCGCGGGCGGCCACGTGGTCTGGGTGTGGATTGGAGTAAACAAAGGGGCCCACGTGTTGGCGACACAAGTGTCGGCGAACAGGAGAGAAAAAGGAGGTGGAATGGACTTTGCAGGGGAAAGGGGGAAAATTAGGCTGAGAGGGAGGTAAACTGGACTTGAGGAGATGAGCTGGATTTTCTCGGGAAAAAGTTAAAAGGGCCGAGGGACGAAAAGTAGACTTTTGTGTGGAGAAGGGATAATAGGCCGGCGGCCCAAAGAGACGAGGGACCAAGATTGGACTTTTACGAGGAGGTGGGCCAATCGGGCCGAACGGGGTGATGGGCCGGCCTGAGAAAAAGGGAGAGGGACGCAAAATAGACTTTTGCGGGGAGATGGGCCAATCGGCCCGACGGCCGCTGGGCCGGGAGAGAGAGGTGGGCCGGCCCGGAAGGAAAAAGCCGGCCTCTAGGCCGAGGCGGGAGGCTAGGGCTGACGTCAGCGGCTAGGGCTGACGTCAGCCGCGGCGGCGGCGGCTGCGCTCCACGTGGCGCACACGTGGCGCCGACGCGGCAGCCACGCGGCGCCCACGTGGCGGCCACGCGGGGCGGGAGCGGGCGGCCGGGATCGGCCCGAGTGGCCGATCCGACGGCTGAGGCGCGCGGGCGGCCGAGCGGCCGGGCTCGGGCTCGGCCGAGCCGGCCATGGCGCGCGGCGGCGCTAGGGTTTCGGCGCGGGAGGCGGCGGCGCGGCGGCGCGCGGGAGGCGGCGCACGAGCGGCAGCGGGGCGGTGCGGGAGCGCACGGGCGACGGCGGCGCGGGAGGCGCGCACGGCAGCGGGCGGCGCGGCCGGGAGAGGGGAGAAGGAAAAGGCGGCGGCGCTTACCGGCGGCGAAGACGGCGGCGGAAAACGGCGGCGGCGGAGCGGCGCTAGGGTTAGGGTTTTGGGGGCGGCGGCGGCGGGGAAAATTGGAGGAGGCCTCGGGGGTGGGAATAAAAAGGCGGCGCGAGCGCGGCGGCGGCCGGGAGAGTTGGGGACGACTCGGCCGCGGGCCCCACCCGTCGGTGGCCCGGGGCGGAAGGAGGCAGCGGCGGCTCTCGGGCGGCCTTGGGCCACGGCCTCGGGCCGGCCCGAGAGGAGGAGGGACGCGGAGGCGGCGGGGGCGCGGCCTTGGGCCGCCTTGGGCCGAAGGAGAGGGGAGGGGGTCACGGGGGACCGCGGGAGAGAGAGAGAGGACGGTTTTGGGCCGAAAACGGCCCAAAACAAAAAGGGGACATTTTTAATTTGTTTTTTTTTAATTTAATCAGTTGAATGAACTTTGTGACTTTAAAATTATTTCTTTAGCTCCAAAAATTCACGAAAAATTTTGGAGAGTACTTTAAGGCACAGAGAATATTACAAAAATATTTCCGGCCATGATTTTTAAAGGAAATTTTTGATTTCCTTGCTAATTTCACTTGTTTAAATTGCTTTTGATTTTTATTTAATTTCTGGAAAATGTATTATTAGGTAATTTTTAATCCCGATCGAAAATCGGGGTGTGACAAATCTACCCCCCTTACAGGAATCTCGTCCCGAGATTCGGGGATGGCTAGAAAGAAAGCAGGGTGTGGGTGGTGTTGAACTGGCTTGCAGACTTCCGCGGCTTCTTTCTGACTTTGACCTGGCTGATTGATTAACCCATCTTGAGCGACTGACCCTGTTGGCATCCAGCTCGATGTTCCGTTTCTTGGCCAAAACTGCACTGGTTGGTTCTGTCTGCTCTGACCCTGATCTGGGTTGCAGTTATTCATAAAGCTTACTTTGGACTGCGTAGTTGACGTTTACAATTTTTGATGAGCTGAGAATCGACTTCGTTGACTTGAAACCGGTGGGGTTGTTCCTGAAACTTTGAAACTGACGTTGATGTTACCAAGGGTTTCTGTTTTTCGGATCGCGCAAGTTCACTTTCAATCCTTGAGTAGAGACGATCTATCCAGCGAGTTTCTCTGCCACCTATTTTGTTGGTGATGTATTCCTTTTCTTTTGGCTCGACGTCTGCATTCTCTTACTTTAAGCAGAGGTAGCGGAACAATTCCCTGTCCTCTTCCTAGAAACATTGGGATAGTTTTCGAAAACTGCAACGGTTGTCTTGAACTGAAGGTAACCATTCTTGATCCTTATTCACCACTAGGGTGCAGTTGCATCTACTGTTCTCTTGGGGACCTCTAAGATTGAGAGGATGGATATTTTTCTCTGACGCCAACTTGTCAACTTGTCACTACCAAATATTTCATCATTCTTCTCATTTTATTGAGGTGCCACTTATACTGTCCTTCGAAAAGGCCTCATCATGTCGAGTGTTACTACGGTCTGACCAACTTGACCGACTTGTCATTTCCTGGATTGATTATTTTCTTTTCCCGGCTAGCGATTACGTCTTGAGGGTCTGACCAAATTGTAATGAGCTGGTAAAAGAAACTCTAGGTTTCTTAGTGACGTTGTTAGATGCACATCTTCACCTGTCATAATTCATCTTGACAATCCAAACGCGGATTGAATTACTCAATATTCCCTTCTTATTACCTGACTGCCACAAGACTTCTGGGTACCTTATGACATTGACAGGTACACAAGTGAATCCACCTTTTGGATAAACGAGATGAGCCATACGAAAAGGGAAAAACTGCCTGACATATACTTTATTCGATAATCCTTCTTTTATTACATAACTGCGATGAAGTTTCTACGTACATGGAAAAACACTTGAAGAACAAACACTTATAAACCGTTGCAAGCCTTGACTAGTGCGGACTTTACTTCTGTGATTCAGGCTGGTTTGTCTTGATCTGTCCTCGCTTACTATCTGGTGTTTCAACGGTAACACTGCTTTTCTTGCAGACATTCCTTGGAAAGATGACAACCTTCTTGGTAGCTGCGGTTGGTAGGACCTCCTTGCGTGAGATGTCGCCAATCTGCAATTGGTTGCTGGCCATCGGGATCGGAGCAACACGGGGTGCATTGCTTGGTTTGTTATCCGCCACGTGAACTGGTGCTGGGGACTCTTGCTGAGGTTGCTGTGGACGGATTGTTCCATCTTCTTGCGGTTGGAGCAGGTTGTCGTTGTCCTGGCATTGCTTGCCTTGCTGTGACTGGCTCTGTAGCTTTGGGACGATTGCCGATGAAACTGGAGACTTCCCATTGGTAGCCTTAACAATGATTCGCCGTGGTGGGGGTTGCACATTCAGGTGACGGTTGGTTTCACTTTTCTTTTTATCACTCCTTCGCTGGATTTGACCCTGCTGTGCCGAGGCCGAGGCAATTGGGGAAGTTAGGGTATCGCAGACAGGGCCGGTACCTTGAAGGTATTGACGTTTTGGCATTGAACAACCATCGGATAAATGACTTGCATCTCCACAGTTGAAACAACGATGGACTAATTTCTTTGGTCTCGGGAATGGACACTTATTAAGGTAATGTCCTAGCTGAAGGCAGTTGTAACAGTTTACTCTGGGTTGATCACACTGCTTATCCTCTTGGGTCTGCACACTCGCAACTGGGACAGGGGTGAGTGGAGACTCGTGAACCTTGTTGGTAGCACTCCTGCTACTGCTAATAGTCTCAACCGGAATTGGAGTTGATTGGAGATCAGGGGCGGTGATGTTGCTAGCGACTGCCATAGGTTGACGAACAGGTTGGAGGGGCGTCCTTTGATCTTCCTTGATCTTAGCTGGGACCACATCCAGTTGGCAGTTCTTGGGCACATGATCTGTTCCCTCACACAAGAAACATGTGATCTTCCTTGTAGGGCATTCATCTGGCGAGTGGGTGTCTTCACCACAGGGACAAGTGTAGGAACATGCGTTAGTAATATGTCCAATTTCTCCGCATCTAGTACATGCTTTGAACTCCATTTCTTTTTCACCTTTAAGGATCTCACCATCATCTTCATCGTCATCATCAGAGGACACTTCTTCGAATCCATCCGTACCGGGCTTAGGCGGACCATACAGCCTAAGGTGTTGAGTTAGCTGATGGGCACCATGAGAGGTGTTTCCTCTCAGACGCCTAGGTATCTTTGCCGCATCTTCTGGAGTAAATTCTGAACCAGTGATGGTCAGGTTCCTACCATCGTCCATCTTCCATACTAATGTCTTCCTCTTCTTAGAGTTTGATGGTGGCGCACCATAGTTCCTGTAGGCAAGTTGACTTGGACGTTTCTCTTCTCTTGGGCATTGTGCTTTATCGTCAATTGGTGTCCTGGTATACACGTTCCAGGGACAATTTGTCGCATGATGACCTTGTTCCTCACAATCCTCACAGATAACATTAGCTTCTCTCCGGTATGAGAGTGATGGAGGTGCATTCGTCTGGTGGGATCTTAGCAGTATATCGGTAGGAGGCGTAGGTGCTTGTATTGGAAAATACTGACTTTGGCTCTGATTCAGACTCTGGGCTTGTATCGGAGCTTGCATCTGTTGTTGCGGATACTGTCGTTGCATCTGCTGCATCATCATAGCCAGTATTTGCGTCTGGTTAGCCACCACTTGTGCTAGGGTTGGGTCCCCGAATGGTGGAGGCGAAATGTCCATGGGGTTGCTTGGGATTACTCCATGAAACTCTTGCGATCCTGATCCACTGCCATTGTCTCTGACGTTGACCATCTGTTGCAGGTAGAGGAGGGAAGTGAGAATGGTTGAACTAAAGGCAAGACCTTAACCCACTCAGCTACTGATCTGATGTGAGTACACTTTTACTGTTCAAGTTGATTAGGCAAACAACCTAGTATGGTCACATCCCCACCACTGATGTAAACCATACACCTGCACACAGCAAACAACACACGATCTAACGACTACCGATACTACTCTTCTGGGAAGGATTGGGTTTAGGTAAGCTCCGAGAAGACTTCGCTCGACTTCGAGAAACGCCGACTCTGGACAGCTCGACTTGCCCTTCTGGCTTGAAGCTCGTCTCTTGGCTTGTCTTTTGCGAAGCTTTTAGTTTGTGCTCCAGGCTTAACAGCTAGAGAGTTGGAGAGGAAAGGAGAGAAATTTGATAAACTGTTTTGCAAAGAACTCCTGAGGGAGAGAAGAGACATTTTCGCAAATAAGGTTTTCGTAAAACTTGTCCTTAGGGATTTGACCATTTGGCTCAACCTACAGTCAAGATGGCTCTGATACCAACTTGTCACGCCCGGAAATTTTCCCAAATTTCCAGACCATTTTGTGTATTAAGTCCCTGTCCAGGCATCAACCAGGGTACACAAAACGACAAATCAATAAACAGATCCAAACGTAAATAAAGCGATAAATACTTACAACAGAGGCACTTAGTCCTCACACCAAAAAGAAAACAGCAGCGGAAAGAGACGATCCTAGCGGGCTTTCAGCTCCACTCCACAGGCAAACTCAACTGGGGTCTGAGCCTTGGTCCTCTAACTTCATCTTCAACTCAGAAGTACTAAACTTCTGAAAAAGGGGAAAAATAGCAAGATTGAGTACAACCACCGTACTCAACAAGCCACACCAACGATGCAAACATGCACAGGGGAGACAAAGGGAGGCTTGTGGCTCTTTGCAGAAAAGCGGTTGAAAACCTTTATATTTTAAAACAGTAAAATAGTTGTTTAATTAAAGCAATATTAAATCTCCACTGAACAACGCTACAACCACGTTGAACAGGCCCAACCATTCCACCTGAACTACACCAGTTCATTAAGTCAAATTAATTAAGCATGTGGGACTAATCACGGTGAATCTGGTCGATCGCCCATAACCGCGGGCACGGCTATTCGAATAGTTTTACTCTGATCAGAGGTGCGCAACTGTACCCACAAGACACGATTCCACACATGTTACCATGCCCCGAAGTATCACCACGATACTGCAAAGGGGGAAATCGTGACAAGACCTTTCGCATAACTCCTCCTAACCAAGCGCACCACACCGCAGGTTTCGCCCCCACCCCTCAAAAGGCAGTGGGCAGCCCCCCCTCGTGCCTTGGTGAATCCGGCAGCCAAGCAACCGGTATATCCCCGGCCGACTCAACTCCATCACGCCCACCCTTTCCGGGGAACGTCGGCTAGGAAAGAGCTATGCTACGAGTCCAGCAGTTGCCCATTCTTGCTTGTGGTAAGCACTGTTATTCTTCCAGGGTTTCCCATGAACCGGTCCTTAATTGCCATGGGTGCGACCAGCAAAACCATGCACCCACAGCCCACCATTAAGTCATATTTTAGTTGGATAATTACGACCAATAAAACCTGGTCAGATGTTTCGAGCTCACAGCTCAACTAGAAGCTAAAAGTAAAGGTGTAATTATCCCATTAAATGAGCTAGTGGTAATTAAGCATGGCTAAGCATATATAATTCTAGCAAAGTCAACATAAGTGACTCACGCTAGTCAGATTATCACCCAAGGTTAACAAAGGACGGTTAACAAGTAAACATGGCACAAGCGAACGGATAGGTAAACCCTATTCCCATGTAATTAGCAAAACATGCACTTTATTTGCAAACGTAAAACATTTCGTAAAATAGGTACAACATGCTCAAGGGGAATTGTGTGACTTGCCTTGCTTCTTCAAACAATCTTCCGAACTCTTTTCCTCGCGAGCGCAAACTCCCGAAACGACGGAATCTACACGCTGGCACGCAAAACGAGGAAAAACTCTAATAAAAACCAAGTAAACAGTACATAAAAAGTAAACAAACATGTAGAGCTCAATTTTAGATGAATTTTGCAAGTTGAATGGCTCAATTTGGAGTTCGTATGAATTAGATATGAATTTTAGAAGTTTTGAGCCATTTAAATGAATTTCTGGAAATTAAATCGATTTATTGCGCAATTATTAATTAATTTTGCAAAGGAAAGGACTACGCTGACATCATCAAAGGGAATCGGCGCCGGAACGGCGGGTCCCACGTGTCAACGGGTCAAGGGCGGACAGTCCACGGTGGAAAAGCACCACGTGGCACCGACGTGGCGACCACGGCGGACGAAAGGGAGAAGGTAGCGCCGACGTGGACGCCAACGTGGCGAAGCCGCGGGCGGCCACGTGGTCTGGGTGTGGATTGGAGTAAACAAAGGGGCCCACGTGTTGGCGACACAAGTGTCGGCGAACAGGAGAGAAAAAGGAGGTGGAATGGACTTTGCAGGGGAAAGGGGAAAATTAGGCTGAGAGGGAGGTAAACTGGACTTGAGGAGATGAGCTGGATTTTCTCGGGAAAAAGTTAAAAGGGCCGAGGGACGAAAAGTAGACTTTTGTGTGGAGAAGGGATAATAGGCCGGCGGCCCAAAGAGACGAGGGACCAAGATTGGACTTTTACGAGGAGGTGGGCCAATCGGGCCGAACGGGGTGATGGGCCGGCCTGAGAAAAAGGGAGAGGGACGCAAAATAGACTTTTGCGGGGAGATGGGCCAATCGGCCCGACGGCCGCTGGGCCGGGAGAGAGAGGTGGGCCGGCCCGGAAGGAAAAAGCCGGCCTCTAGGCCGAGGCGGGAGGCTAGGGCTGACGTCAGCGGCTAGGGCTGACGTCAGCCGCGGCGGCGGCGGCTGCGCTCCACGTGGCGCACACGTGGCGCCGACGCGGCAGCCACGCGGCGCCCACGTGGCGGCCACGCGGGGCGGGAGCGGGCGGCCGGGATCGGCCCGAGTGGCCGATCCGACGGCTGAGGCGCGCGGGCGGCCGAGCGGCCGGGCTCGGGCTCGGCCGAGCCGGCCATGGCGCGCGGCGGCGCTAGGGTTTCGGCGCGGGAGGCGGCGGCGCGGCGGCGCGCGGGAGGCGGCGCACGAGCGGCAGCGGGGCGGTGCGGGAGCGCACGGGCGACGGCGGCGCGGGAGGCGCGCACGGCAGCGGGCGGCGCGGCCGGGAGAGGGGAGAAGGAAAAGGCGGCGGCGCTTACCGGCGGCGAAGACGGCGGCGGAAAACGGCGGCGGCGGAGCGGCGCTAGGGTTAGGGTTTTGGGGGCGGCGGCGGCGGGGAAAAACAAGGAGGAGGCCTCGGGGGGGGGAAATAAATAGGGGGGCCGATTAGGGTTGGCGGCGCGGCGGAAAACCCGCCGGGGTTTGCGGCGGCGCGAGCGCGGCGGCGGCCGGCCGAGTTGGGGACGGCTCGGCCGCGGGCCCCACCCGTCGGCGACCGGGTGACGCGGGGGAGGCGCGGCGGACTTCCGGGAGGCCTTTGGGCCACGGCCTCGGGCCGGCCCGGGAAGGGGAGGGACGCGGAGGCGGCAGGGGCGCGGCCTTGGGCCGCCTTGGGCCGAAGGAGAGAAGAGGCGCGGCGGCTCGGGTGGCTGGGCCGGAGAGGGGAGAAGGGACGGGGCCCGGGAGAGAGAGAGAAGTTTTGGGCCGAAAACGGCCCAAAACAAAAAGGGGACATTTTTAATTTGTTTTTCCTTTAATTTAATCAGTTAAATGAACTTTGTGACTTTAAAATTATTTCTTTAGCTCCAAAAATTCACGAAAAATTTTGGAGAGTACTTTAAGGCACAGAGAATATTACAAAAATATTTCCGGCCATGATTTTTAAAGGAAATTTTTGATTTCCTTGCTAATTTCACTTGTTTAAATTGCTTTTGATTTTTATTAAATTTCTGGAAAATGTATTATTAGGTAATTTTTAATCCCGATCGAAAATCGGGGTGTGACAAATGTGAATTGCTATGTTCTTTAAATACTTTGGGCTATGTTCTATTTGATACCTTTTGTGAGCTCGATAGTTTGAAGCAGAACTTATTTACTAAATTTGATTTGCCATGTCCAATTAATGATATTCGGTGCACAGAGTTTACATATATTCAGTTTTTGAACCTCTTGTAGACATACATTCATATAGCAAGCTAAAGAATCATATTATTGCTAATCATGCTACTTCGAGTTTCTTTAGTTTTGATTGGAAGAAACATGTTGTTTTAAATGGACTACATGAAGAGCACCATATGGAAAAACTAAAGACGGTTTTTCGTGAAGAAAGGGAGGATGATGTGACCATGACTACCATAGATACAACCATTTTTCACATCATAGGTCAACTGAAAGACATCGAGATCAAACCGCATAAGTTCTGGAATCCAATACGGTCACTTACTATAGTGTTGAGTTCAAATGGCTGCCATATATGCATACGAGCTCCGTTTTGGGCCCATGAATACTTGATGGAAAGCTCTTAGAGTCCTTTTTCAAATGAAATAAGCCTCATCTCCAAATTCCATTTTAATCATCCGCAATTGAAGAAACAAGGTGCTGCATCACCTATAATAGGCCTATGGACTTGTAATTTCATCTGGGACCCCGACCCAAGTGGGGGCCCATGTGGGGGTGCGCCCTAATCTGGTGGAGCATGACCCTAAGGACCCCTTGGTTGTCCTCCCACGTTTTTAAATAGCTAGGTACCCCTTCAGGATTTCTCGAGTTTTGTTAGATTAAAGTTTCAGCCATTGTTACTTTACCTTGTAGTTACGTGTGTCGGCTAGACCACCTAATTACTCGTCTTCAGAACCCCAACTTATCGTGTGTATTCAACTTCTATTTGCAATATCAGATTGCTTTTATCTTCTTCTTATTTGTTTCTTTGATTTGCTTGCAAGAATAAGATTGATCTGCACCAACAAGATCAACAACCCACGGAGAGGTGTATCGATCGCTAAGGCGCAATACAACAACACCTTGTACGGTTGTAGTCGGGTCGTCAACGTTTTTTCCCAAATCGTACTTATCATCAACTCACCAAAAGATCGGGACAACCAGATTCCTGAACGTATCGAGTGGAGTTTAGGGTTTATCATGATTCATTGTATTCATGTCTACTTGCTGCCAGAGTGAGCCACGTCCATTGCGATTTGTGATGCAAACAAGTCACCAACAAGGCTCCTAATAATTAATCCCACCTAGCTGCTAATTGCCTGGGAAATTAGTTAATCGGTGGATTTTACCACATACAAATCGTTATGCCTCACTGCGTCGAGCATGTGAAGCCCCATGTTGCCCGGGAGGTAAATTCGACATAATGTTTTGGAAGGCCGGTTGGCATAGGCCTAGGCCCAACACAAATTTTCTCGAGCTTTTAGAGGAGCGAATTGGGATCTCGTCCTATACGGGCAGGAATCAACTAAGGAATAAGTCCACTTTTGGTCCCTCAATTTGTCGCTTGAGTCTGAAATTCGTCCTTAAATGGCAAAACCAGATACAACATATCCCCTAACTTACAAAACCAATGTAAACGAGGTCCCTCAACAGTATTGTCTCCAGTTCTGGCTATGTGGCGCCTATGTGGCTTTTTTTGACTAGATCTTCATCCCACGTGACATTGGCGTGACGCTTACGTGGCAGTTTAATCCCTGCCCCCCTCGCTAGCCTCCCTGCCTCCTTTCTTCCCACCCTGCTCGTCAGCCTCCCCGCCTCGTCCCTCTCTGCGCGCTCGCCGATGGAGAGAGGAGATAGATGTAGAGAGGGTGAGGTGGAGGAAGTGACACGTGGGTCCCATTTATTTTTATCTTCTTGTTTGACTGAAATATGCTCCTTTTGTTTTTAACTGCCACATAAGCGTAACGTCAATGCCACGTGGGACAAATACCTAGTCAAAGGAGCTATATAGATGCCACGTCAACCAAAACCAGAGACAATACTACCGAGAGATCTTGTTTGTACTGGTTTTGTAAATTGGGAGATACGTTGTATCTGGTTTTGCAGTCAGGGACGAATTTCGAACTCGATGACAAATTGAGAGATGTAAAGTGAACTTATGGCATCAACTAACCTTGCCTACCTTCAATAAACCAGAGTATTGGAAGCAGCTTTAGGCTAAACCCAAAATTGGCCCATATTTTTCAAGGCTTGTTCATCTCTAGGTGCCAAATATGATGTCAATTTTAACTAGGAAACCTCATATTGTTTTCAGTGTAGATGCTAAATTAATGTCTAATTGCAATGTTGCGCAGGATCGATCGCGCGTCTGGGCACGCACACCATCGCCTCCGAGGCAGCCTATCTGCTGGAGGCTCTCATCTTCTCTGCCCCCACTCTTCACCTTCTCTTGCAAGGCTACCTAAGAAAAAAAACGGGTGGCCCACAAGCTAACCCCCATCCATCTTCTCTTTATAAAATATATTTTTATATATATAAACTTTTTATACATGACACTTAATAAATTTAAACTTGTGCTAAAAACTTTGCACATGTAAGTTTTGTACGGATAAAATTTGTAGATATAAATTTAAAACAAATTCAGTAGCATGTTAGCCGACCTAAAAGAATATTATACAACTTTATACGTAGAAAAGTGTATGCATATAAACCTTTTTCGTATAAACTTTATCTATAGAAATTTTATACATAGAAATATTTTGAATTAAAAAAACATCTAGCCTTAGAAGGCCAAATGGGCCTCCTGGCATGGCTAGGCCCGAGCACGATCAAGGCACGGCCTGAGATCAGTCGGGCCGGTACGGCCGACTGACACGCCGTGCTGTGCCGTGATAGCCCACGGGCTGCACCTATGGTCTAGGCACGGCCCAATAAGACTCGGGCCTAAATGCTTGTCAAGCTCGGTTTTTTAAAGAATAGCATCGTGTGCCAGCCCGAAGACACGACCAGCCTATCCTCTCGTCCTTGGAAGAAGTTTATTTTTACTCTCTCATCTCTTTGGGCTGTTTCTTATATGGCTAGAATAAATCTATTTGCCTCCCTCATCTTTTTGGCCCGTGCCTTATATGACTGAAATAAGTCTATTTTACCTCTCTGATTGTTGGGTCATGCTGGACCGAGCCGGCACGTCGTGCCAAGGAAGAGGCCTAGGCATAGCCCAATGGTCGGGCTGGGCCACCGGTCTACGGGCCTTTTCACCAACTATAATCTAGCCCACACATTTTCATAATATAGAAAAAGGTCAAGCCCATGTGATAGGAAAAAGAGAAATGGGCTAAGCCCACTTATTCATCGTGTTTATAAAAAAGGAACAGTGAACGGTTAAGATCTCACCGTGACCAAAAATGACAACCGACACGATCACGCATGGGCCGTGCGTGCGGCCGACTGCGTGCAGTGTTAGTATTTTCATGTTGCATGCCGAGAGACATGTATGCACGGTCAAGACAATTTTTTAAAAACATGGTACAAAAGCAAACGCTAACAACATGCGCACGGTTACCCTTATGAATATAATATTTATATGCACACAATGTCTAGTAACAAGTTTATAATTAAGCACTAGTCGGCTATATATATTCTGCCATTACAAACACTGATCACACACACAGACAAAGTTAACTCGTACTCCCTCCTTTATATGACGTTGGAATGAACTAACCAACATCAAACAAATAAAACTAGCAAACAAATAAAACTAGAGGGAGTACAACGATAATCATTGACAGCTCGTACTGTCGCGAGGAGGGGAGAACTAGTAAATCATCTGCGCCTCCTCCTCTACATCTCGCCATTATTAATTTCACACTTACGACATACTTGTTAGCACACATCGTTGTTGGCATCAATCGATCCAATGTTCAGGTAGTGCTGTTGCGAGCATTAGTAGTTCACCGTCGATGTGTACGACGCGCCGGGCTTCCAGCCGGAAGGGATGACGTTGCTGGCGACGAGCGTCTTGCCGGAGCTGGACGTGAGGCGGATGGAGAGCGGCGCCTGCAGCACCGCGCCGGCGTTCAGCTTCCAGACGGCGCCCCACGACTGCTGCATCGGCGTCCAGGCGGCGCCGGCGCCGGTGTGCATGAGGTCCATGCCGGAGAGGTCGCCGTCTCCGTTTTCGTACTTGACGAGCACGGCGAAGTAGCTGGGGTTCGAGCCGGCGTCCACGACAAAGGTGAGCATCACTCCAGCCCAGTTGCACGGCACGCTGACACGACAAGAAGATCAATTAAATGACAGTTGCAACTGCTGTGCCGCTTGGCCGCGCCGTTGCTGCTAGCTGCGGCAACACGTACAATTTGTTTGCATGGAAGACAGTGCAAGATGCTTACCGGTTGTACTGGATTTGGAGGACGCCGGCGCCGCGCAGCTGGTCAGCCTGGCCAGGCTTGGCCATGGCACCGAACGCCGTCCCGCTCAGGTCGAAGTGGACCGGCTCGCTGAGGCACGGGCCTCCGGGACACTCGTCGGTGAGGACGACAGTCACCGGGTTGCCCGAGCAAGCGCTATTTCCAGTGCATTTCACCTGAAACATTGTTGATTAATATTCTCCAATGTTAGATATGCAACAGACGCATATAATATACATGTGTGTGTGTGTGTGTATGTATATATATATATATATATATATATATATATATATATATATATATATATATATATATATATATATATATATATATATATATATATATATATATATATATATATATATATATATATATATATATATATATATATATATATATATATATATATATATGTTCATTGTACATCGTACGGCCGGTATTCTCTCTCGGTATGTGTAATGTGTTATGTATTTATACCTGGTAGCAAGAGCCGCAGCCCAGGCCGGAGTTGTAGATGGAAGGGCTGCCGGCGGCGATCATGGACGAGAACGGTGCCTGGTCGACGGCAGCCTGGTACCCACATGCTCCACCTGTACACACACATATTAATAGCATTGTTGTTAAGACGTAGTAGTACATGATATAGGCATGAAATTTCTTTTCGAGGAATAATGCTCATCTTGATTACAACATATTTACCATCACTTCCGGCGCCATTAGCAGCACCGTACCACGTAGCTCCGCCATTGGACCAGCTGGAGAGCTTGCGGTGGAACTCGATGGAAGCGCAAGGACGTGGAAGCAAGGTGACAGCGACAATGATAACGAAGGTTGACAATATCAGCTGGAACTTGGAACCCATGGCTGCTATAAAGCTAGCCTAGCAAACTGGGTGTTTAGCTTAACTTGCTAGGATTCTTGTTGCTTTGCAAGGATTGGGAGGATGCAAGCAGATTGTGTGAGTTGGCTAGGCAAAGGAGGTGTTCTATTTATAGGCAGCAGATCGACGACGGCTGTGTGGGCATATATATCCTTCCATGCATGCATGCATATATTCAGACAAATCGCTCTGCTTTGCTTGCTCTGTTGGGTATAGTTCCACGTCCATGCTATAATGCACGTGGCTAGGGTCAACATACGTTAAGTACAGCCGAAAAGTAATTAGCTAGGAATATTTACGTAGTAGTAGGTCGGTCCTTTTGTGTGTAGTTCACTCGTCCAATCCTCAATTCGATCGGTATCTGGACCATGGCAGTTACCGGTATTATTTACTAGAGTACTTTCTCCGTTTTATATTATAAGTTGTTTGACTTTTTTAAGTTAAAATTCCTTAAGTTTTAATCAAGTGTATAAAAAAATTAACAGCATCTACTACTATACAGAATTAGTTTCATTAAATTTACACATTGAATATACTTTAATAATATATTTATTTTATATTAAAAATATTAAAATATTTTTTTACAAACTTGATCAATTTTAAAAAAATTTAACTAAAAAAATTAAAACAATTTATAATATGAAACGAAAGGAGTCGCTTTCATTTTCTGCCTGCTTGGCTAGATCTAGCAAGCTAGTAGTTACCATTTTGGCTGGAGCCCATCTTTGGTTAACTTCTACTCGTGGTAAATGTAGTATACATGTTATGCGTCATTGCAGCCTGAACTTCCGAGGCCGCATGAGTGAAATGTGCATATATTGATGTGTTACTAATAATACAATTAATGTGCAGTTGTGTTAATCTGCAACAGAAGTTAACTGTACATGATTATAATTTGTGCATAACAAATTAACAATGTCAAATACTTGCAGGACGACGATGCTTACGTTTTCCGTATCTCTATTGGCAAAATGGAAAGTCAAAAGTGCACAGGAGATTGGCCGTTATTTCGGTTGATTACCACACGCGCGCGTGATGCGATGGTGACCGCTAAGCTTGCGCATCCCGAGAGAGACGTCTCCCCTGGGCCTAGCGCACCATTCCTCCCGGTCAATTTCATCCCCGGCCGCATCCCCAAATCCGCCAATCACTCGCCCCCTCCGTCAACTCTCCCGATCAACGAACGACCCGTCGTCGGGCGTCGGCTCCCGCGTGAGCAAAGCACCGTGATTCGGGGCAGCTTTGCCGGGCCATGGCCTCCCGATCAGCCACGACTCTCTACCACAGCGAGAATCAGGCGCACCGCGCGTGGACGTATACGTACGCCACAGCGGCGGCCAACGTGTGCTTGGCCGGCGGGCGGGCGGGCGGGCGGGCTAGCTCCGGCCGGGTGCCATGCATGAATGTAGCTGCACCGTCGATCGATCGGTCGCGATCGATGTGCATGTGTGGGATGACAGAAGTCAAGGTTGAGTATTGTGGTCGCGTCAAAAATCGCTTGAGTGCCCGGGTGGCTAGTTAATTTTGTCCGCCTGATTTCTGCTATTAACCCGTGGGTCCCGCCATACCGGTGAATCGGCACCGCACGTATGGTATGACGCGAAAATGTTAGTAATTCGCTAGCGCCGGGCTATATACGACGGGACTATTTTTTCGAAACAGTACAAACGTAATAGGCGTCAACAACACACGTACACACGCATACTTTAACTATTTGTCATTTTTAAATTTGATGTTAATAACATGTGGACTCTTATGTGTCAATTACACATGGGTCCGAATGATAAATCATTAATTACCACATCTAAAAGTGATAAATAATTAATTTTTTTATATGTATCACAGATTATCCTGTTAGTCTGTTATTGTCGTCGTCTCCTAGTGGCAACCCACTACTCTCGACCTCTCAGATGTGAGCCCGCCTGCCCACGAGGGCCTTCAATGCTAGGCCCATTAACATTTAACTCGCCCAAGCCGAAACAGGAACTTCAATTGTCCGAGGGATGTTTTTATTTAGAAAAAATTGAAAAAAACACTCAAATAACATTCTGAGTTTGAGATTCTCCCCTCTATAAGACAATTTGATGTAAATATCCCTTTTCTAATTCACGTTGTTTTGATATTCCTTCTTAATTACCGATGTTTGCTTTTTTTTTCTTTTGCCCTCCTTTCATATGTGTTATATGACTTAGCGCATCTGTTTATGTACTTATCCTAACCACATCTTCTTTCTCAGCGACATATTGCCGCATCGAGCTCATCTTCCTTATCTTGAATCTATTAAAGAAAACCAACCACCATTGAACCCCATGAGATAAACACAACAACTCATCTTCCAGTAATCAAGATGTGAAGACCGCCGCTTTCGAACGATGTGTTGGACGCCATGAGTCAGAATGTCATAGCTGTATCATATAGGGCATTGCCGATATGATGACAACCATGACTTTTTGCTTATTAGTATCAATACAAGCAACCTGGGTTTGCGTCATAAGAATGGACGAGTAACGACAATTGGGGAGGGGAAATCTTAAACCAAGGTGAATTATGAAGGAGTATTTGCAACAAATCGTTTTATATGAGGGAATCTTAAACTCAGGATGATATTTGAGGTGTTTTTTTAATTCTCCTTTTTATTTCTCTTGACACCGCCTGCTGTGTATTTTTTAAAAAAAAATTAAACATCACCAGACGATACGATGTTTCGTATTGATATAGAAAAAAGAATTACAAGACTACAATCATGTAAGAGTATAATCAGAAAAACAAAAAACAAAACACACCGTCACACACCGCCATCACCAACACACTCCAAGAAACTAACACCACACCGACCACTGCTATGCGTTGCTAATGTGCAACAAAGCCACCATACTGAACCGCCCAAACCAAACTCCACACAGCTAAAGAAGTGACCTACTAGACACCCAGTGAGAAGGGATACAGAAGAAAAGAGCGAGCGAAAAAAGAGAAAAAAGGATTCCCTATCCTTCGAAACAAATCTGCCGCCATCTAAGAGTGCCAACCTAGTATCATTCTTGAACTCTCAAACCAAGAAATTGTATATGCAGGACATACATTGAAGCCTAAGAGCCATGACTCTTAGAGAAAAAAATTGTAAAATTGCAAAGGAAATGATTATCATATAATTGCGGCAGCCACAAAACAAGCTGATTCAGCCTGATCTGAATTGAAATCTGACGATACAAACACGTGCAGCAAATTAATTGATACTCCCTCCATCCCAAAATATAAGAGATTTTGAGTAGATATGATATATCCTGTACTACGAATCTAGATAGACAGATTTCGTAGTACTATGATGTGTCACATCCATCCAAAAATCCTTTATATTTTGAGACGGATGGAGTAGTACATCAGCATGACTGTGTTGTAACAATCATCAGACATCCGTGATGAGTCATTCGTGTCGGACTAATGTGACTTGCTTGGGATGAGTCATCTCTAACATGTCGAAAAGTATTTCGTTTAATATATGACTACTGGGAATGATCCGTCACCAATATGAGGTCATCTTTGTCGGGTCGTATTTGTAACACATCACGAATGACCTATAACAGGTCACAACTATGCCCCGTCACAGGTAACATGTCATCCGTGACGGGTGTAATGAGATGACCCGTCAAAATGAGAGCACTCATCCGTGACAAGTAATCCGTGAAGGGTGGTAGTTACGGCCCGTCACGAATGAGAGAAAAAATCAAAATTTTGATTTTTCCAAACTCGGACAGAGACATACCCTATATGAAAGTTGTAGATCTCGACGAGATCTATAACTTTAAAATTGGCAACATTTGAATTTCAGATAGTTTATATGCTCGAATATGTATTATAAGTAATAAGATCTATTTTGGAAAACGTAATTTTGAATTTTTCAAATGATCTCGGATGGAGACATGCCCTATATCAAAGTCAAAGGGTTCGATGAGATCTACAACGTTTTAATTGACAATATTTTTATTTGAGGTTGTTTACATCTCCAAATATATTTTATAAGTGATGTGATCTATTTTTATTTTTTTTTAATTTTTCAAATGACCTTGGATGGAAACATGCCCTACACTAAAATTGTGGAACTCGATGAGATCTATAAAATAATTTTATAGTTGAAAGCGTTCTCATTTGAAATCATCTAGAGTTTCAAATTTATGTTTTATTTTTGACGAGTATAGTCAAAAGAATAACATTTGAAGACTTATCAACATATGGTCTATAGGTGAGATGGTAAGATTAGTTTGCATGTGTTGAGAGGTCCTAGGTTCGAATCCAACTTTGGTGCGCATGTAAATATCACCTGAGAAATCATGAATTTTGGGCTAGTGATGTGTGGACATGGTTGAAATTTCCTAGTAATATTAAAAATATTTTTAGGGTTTCTTTTGTGCATTTAAAATTCAAAATCGTAAATTCTCATCCTTGACGGTTCACATAATTATGAACTGTCCATAAAAGTCATCCGTGATGGGTGATAACTTACCACCGATAAAGATGAGGATAAAGATGAGTCACGAACCGTCACGGATGACTCATCCGTGACGGGTGGTAACTTACCGCCCGATAAAGATGACTCACCGGTGTTGGATGTTCACCCGTTATGGATAAGATTTTTTCATCAGTAACCAATAATCACTGACGAGGCTTTTTTCCGGCACAGATGTATGTTGCCACCCATTACAAATGAAGGGCTTTGTTGTAGTGAATATAACTTTTATATATACTGTAATTACATATTCCTCCGGTTCTATTTTTGATAATGATATGGTTTCCAAAATATATGTTTGATTATGTTTTTTATTGTAATACATATAATAAATAAATGTACTTTTACTTTTATTGTAGTACATGGTAAGATAAATTTACTTTTATTATAGTACATGGTAAGATAAATCTATATATATTGTCTAGTAACTTTCAACTAAAATTTTAAAATTATTAATAGTCAAAGTTATAAAAAGTTAACCTTAATCTTGTTCAAATTATGGAACAGGAGGAAGTAAGTTGCATAGAATTATTGGTGGTCAAAGTTTGAGCAGCCACTATAATGTATTCCCACCATTTTAGGCCATGTTCGGTTACTTGGGATTTAATCCCCAAGGATAATCAATCTAGGGGATCTTCTCATATCACTCAATCCCTGTTGGAGATGAATCCCTTCCTTTCCCCTAATCCATCTCTAGAAACCCTGTGTTTGGTTTTGGCTGGGATTTTGGATTGCAAAATCTAAAAACTGCTGACCAACGTGAATACATGAAATTTGCTACTCCACAATAGCTGAATACATAGAAGTCCATTGTCAATAAACGGATCAACAGATATGACTGAAAGTATGAACCAATGAAAATCGAAACCCACCATGTACCTAGTTACATCACAAATTAAACAAGTCCAAGATGAGTGGATGAGCTGACGAGCAGCAGGAGACGTTAGTTGATGCCTTGACTTTCACCATGAAGTCTGAACATTTGTTCTATTCAAAGGTTGCATCAACAATATACATATTCAAAGGTTCAGGGATCAACATTTGCTGATGCCGCACCAAAACCAGATGCGGCACAAAACCAGTATCCTCGCAGACTTCCTTCTTCCCAAAGCCTGCAGAGAAAAAAGAAGTTCCCTTTAGTTTCTGACTGAAACTGAGTTAATCTAAGGAATACTTCTGTGCAGTGAGCAATTGTTTCGAATTGGTGGTTGTGATCTCAATCTATGATAGAGAAAAGAGAAATTTTTATGTACATTTTTCATAGTTTTAACTACCAAAAAGGAAATTTAAAATAATGGACTGCTATCTGTAGGTTGTTGCTTGCTGCTTGCACATCTCAACCAAAAGAATCTATCTTTCAGCAAAATATGACAGGTGTGTGTGATCGATGATCAATAATCAGAACAAAAATATACTTGCTTAATTGCTGATGGTCAAGAGCATCGATGCATATATCAAGTCAACACTATAATATACCATTGAAAAGTTCACATGTAGCAAGGAGGAGGTTGGTCTTCTCCGACTCTAATTGGTGCACAGATAATCTACAAAGCAGACACAGTTTACATGAGTAAAATTAAGATATTTCTAAAATGCAAGGCCTATATGTGCTAGTCCCAATAAAATAAAACAGCCAAGGTCAGACAGATTAAAACAGTAAAATGTTCCATTCCACACTCAAAACATCCTAGAAAGTTGCTTGGAACTCATCAGCCCTCACAAGTTGTATGCATGCATGATGTCCGTATTTCCACTCATACACAATATGGTAAATTTAGTATAATTATCCAGTTAAATTTTTATTTCGCCAATCTTAGTATGTACCAAATTAATTACATAAAATTTGCCCAAATTGTATAGTGATTGTACTTTTACTGTCAGCCAATGTGGCCGAAGTTCAGAGACATACTACCTTGAGGACGTCTCACCGTAGTACTAAAAGAAATTTACAGAAAATACTAATTAAATCTCCTTCCACTATATTGCTATACTTTCAGTAATCTTCCAAATGATTCTCTAAGGAGAACGAAGCAGAATTAAAAAAAGTAAAAATACAATAGTGCAGATAAGTTCAATTACTTTTTAATGCACATAAGTTCAATTGTTCCATTGACTAGAGCAGTATAAAGTAATCAATTATATGTTTATAACTCAAGTTTTAGCGTAGATAAGTTCACAACATTTGAAAAATAAAATCTGAAAGCTACATAAATTAAAACATTGCATGACTTTGCTCAGGACATTTACACAGCTGAAACCAAAACAAAAATTTAAATACATGCACAAAGCTAGGTTGTCTGGAATTAGAGCTCAGATAACAAATCCACAAACAGGGTGCAAATAAATCCAAAATAGAAGCACACGCAGATCTTATGGTATTTAAAGCAGAAGTTGGCCGCACTAGCTTACAATAAGGAATGCCTAGTTGCTGTTCACTGTAACAACTGAAAGCACTCTAGGACTATAAACAAAATCAAGCTGAAAGTTCAACCATCTACTAGTACCGATCGAGTAGTTCCAAAATGCCTTACCAGTCAAATAAACAATTACATGATTCTTATTAGTATACAAAACGTTACTCAAACGCAAGTCTGACAGTTAGCTTGCTTACTAGTGATTATTAGCCTATTAATCCTAACCTTAACCCTAACCCTAGAAGAGGAGGGGAGAGGGGAGAGGGGAAGGGGAGGAACTCACCGGGGAAAAGGTAGCCACCGGAGAAGACAACTGCCGGAGGATAGAGCGTGCTGTCGCCGTCGCGTTCGGGTCGCGCCAGCCGGATTGGTTACTGTTGATAGTCATTACACACCAATTTTGACCGTCAATATTCCTAAAAATGATAAAGAACTAGCAATGCTTGCATGCATATTTATTTAGAAATAACCTAGTTACACATGTAGTTGGCAAAGTATTTTTTACCTTATAATGGAGGAGAAATAGTGAAAAATACATGTTCAACCAATCAAAGATCGACACGTGGCATACACGTGGATGGAAGGGCCCACAAACCCAATGAAACACCTGCAAATGGGCCCAACCACCATGCTACTGGATAAGGACCCACCTAAGCAAGCCCTGGAGAAAGGACTGGGCCAGAGGGGCCAGCTAAGGGTCGGCCGACCCAGGTCCAGCCTATCTGGCCCTCAAACTTCACTATCAACTATCAATGATGGTTGTGACCGTTTCTATCGGTGAAAACCGTAATTAGGAAGGACACATGGCAGCTCAAGAGTGAAGATGCTTTTTTGATGCTTGGAATCTCCCCCTTCTCCATCACTATATAAAGGGCTCTCATCTTCTCCTCCAACACACACCAAGAAGGACAAAAAGAAGCTCTCCATAGTTTACTTTGTTCTAGTGCTAGTAGAGTCAGGAATAGAATAGTGCTCTAGTTCTTCAAGTCTTCCGGAGAATCTTGTATGGTTCTAGTAGCTAATATCTCTCTTGTAAGACTTTATGCTAGAATAATGAAATACTCTTCTTTATATATTCATGATACTTTACTCTATTTGCATAATTATTCAACTATCATCTTTAGTCTAAACTTGTCTTGTATTAATTATATGGCTAGCTTATTGGAGATATGCAATGGTATTAACTTAATGTTCATGTATATGATTGCTGTATATCAGCTGCAGAGGTGTAGAGTAATATTTAGTAATGCAAGCATGGTGCTTAGGTTATTAAATATCATTAAGTGATGCTATATGCCACGAAACTGTAGAGGTAGGCCGCTGATGGTGACAGCTCAGTACGGGTATTCCTCCACATACATATATAGGGCTAAGAGAGGTTCCTGGTGCGGGTACTCCTCCATATTTATAACCGGTTGGATGGCCATGAATGATTGTCGTAAGGAACTTAACAATCAAGGATGTTTTCTCGATATACTAGGAGGGCATAGTTAGGGGGCTCAGCCATATAAATGTATAATAGCAAGTATATACTAGAATGAGTATATAATAGAAGTACAGAAATGAAACTTTCTTTATTCTTCTCTACTTAGTCTAGATTCATTATTTAGATAGAGTTATATCTTGTTGTCTTTTCTGTGTGTCAACCTACCCTACGCTTTATTGTTATAACCCCTGCATAGACTTTGATCTACATAATATGATATAAATTGGTAACATGGTATTCTCTTAACCATATCTTTCATTGGGATTAAACAAATACGATACCTTAGAATACTTCCGGGTGAAATGCTACAGTGATATATTCGTGCGCTTGCGGATTTATATCTGTAATCGTAAGAAATACCGACTAATGTTTCGGGAGCCATTACTGAGAATTATATTCCTAGTAATATCGTTAAGAAATATCAACAGTTACTAGAGATATGTTTATAACTCTCGTTGCACCGCCGCTGCATTGCAACCTGCTAGAAAAACCCAGTAGCAGGCACAGGATTACATTTGAAAAAAAAAATTGAATCATATAGTATCTGAAGTAGAAGCAAAAATCAGTAGTCTGCATAGATTGAGCAAGCAATCACCGCATCATGTTCATTGGAAATCACTTTAACCTCCAGGATCAAATTACTAGTGATTATTAGACTATTAGTGTTGACCAGAAGAGGATTTAACATATAACTGTTGCTGTGCAAAGTGTAGTATATGGACCAAGATGTATCTTTAAACAACATTAGCTTACAATTAAGATAAACATAAATTAGGCAACCATTGAATCATGCTCCTAATGGAAAATCACTTCAACCGAGGCTCGAATTACTAGTGATTATTAGCATACTGTTCGTTGAGTATACCTATATAAATAAAAGTTATCCCAAAGCAAACAACATTAAATGTGTGCCATGCTGAGAATCACACAATCATATGTAAGGACCTCCAAGAACCAAGGGAGGAGTCTAGGTGACAAATCAATGGGGAAGAAGACCATAACAAGAAACCAGTAGAGTGTTTGCAAGAGGAGCAAGAGGAGAAGGAAAGTAGATAGAAAGAGGAGCACCCATATCGATGCTGATGAGTAGCGGTGGTTGTGTCAGCGGAGGCGGCAGAGGAGGAGGGAGAAAGGTGATGAAGCCGAAGCAGGTGCTCGTCCTCACTAGCTCATCACCCAGCATCGCCGCACGCCGCCGTTGCAGCAGAGCGCACATGAGAGAAACCCTAACCCTAGAAGAGGAGGGAAAAGGGGAAGGGGGAAACTAACCGAAGAGAAGGTGGCCTCCAGAGGAGAAAGCTGCCGGAGGAGAGAACGTGCCATCACGGTCACCATCGCCGTCACCTCCAAGTCACGTCGTGCCGCTACCCCCGCTGCAGCGCCCCCTCGCGTTGCACCGCCGTGCTCTCGAGGGTTTTTTCCTCGCCAGCAGAGAAGCTGAATATTTCCTAGCCTATGACAAGGGGAAAATGCCGAGATGGGCCTAGTTAGAATCCCGACCGGGCTGAACCGAACACACTTTTTTCTGTGGGCCAGGATTCATTCCATGTCGGGGATGATCCACGGGGTTACGGCCCAATCCTGGCCATTCCTGGCCCAACCGAACAAGGCCTTATGGTTCTAAACAACCATTTTTCCTAGGGTTAATTGGATCCATGCCATTATAAATTTACCTATTTTGAGATATACCATTACTATTTATGAAATTGGAATCATGCCACTATAATTTCACATGTGTTTGAGATGTACCACTACTTATCCTTTCAATGCAAATTTCAAAATTTTCGGACCAAACTACTCTCGTCTTCTTCCTCCATCCTCTCCTTCATCCCCCTTTCTATCTCTCCTCTCACCTCTGGCATGCATCAGCAGCTACCATAGTGAGGTCAAGCCAAGGGTGGGCACGGATGGTGACAAGCTTGGCAGAAGGGAGCTGATCCAGAGCTGCTGCTTGCTGCGGACACGTTGAGCAGGTAGTGAGCGTGTATTGGCTGCAGTTGCTGGGGCTGTAGCGTGTATCCATGACGACGACGCGCCGCGAATGTACGTGCAATGCACGCGCTTCATGGCGAAGGACTTCACCGTCGTCAAGCGGTCCGATGGTTGGCGCTTTGCGCATCACCACGGCACTACGCTGGAGCTCGAGCGGAGCAAGCAACAGCTATGACGGAGCTTCGAATCCGCTCCCTCCGCCGAGCTTGTTGCCGTCAACGACCATCCTTCGCCTTATGGCAGTTGGTGATGCATGCCGAAGGTGAGAGGAGAGAGAAAAGGGAAATGAAGGAGATGATGGAGGAAGAAGACGAGGGCAGTTTGGTTCGAAAATTTTGGAATTTGCATTGAAAGGGTAAGTAATGGCACATCTCAAACACATGTTAAATTATAGTAACATGGTTCTAATTTCACGAATAGTAATGACATATCTCAAAACAGGTAAATTTATAATGGCCTCACCGTCGCCATCGCCGCCGCTACCCATCGAAGCGCCACAACCGCCACCCAGCGGCGAGTCCCAGCCGCCGGTCTCCCATCTCCTTCTTCTCTCAATGCCGCCAGCCATCTCTTATCCCCGATGCCTCCGGCGCCGTCTTCCAACCTACCAGCGCCATCGCCATCCCCGCCCCTGCCCCCCAAACTCCACCTCAACCCACATCCACCAACCCAAAGAAAACCTAATCCGGCTAGCTTGCCGGAGTTCGGTGGCCGCGGGATTCACCATAAAAGGAGATGAAGAAGTCACTACATAAATCTCTGCGTGATCCGATGGTTAAAAGTTTCGACCAAGGTCTCCCAAGGTATGTTTTGCGATATATTTAATTACCAATTCCGATTTCTTTAGATATATCTAAGATGTTGCTTTACGAGGCATAGAATATGTCGCTGAAACAATTTTAGATTAGAATCTCGATGAACTAAATGTTAGATAGATCTCCCTCCCCTTGAGCCCAACGGCACAAGGGGGCCTTGACCCGCGCCCTGATCGGGGGCGCCCAGCCCAGTGGCTGGTGGGCCCCCGTCACCCTGCGCCATACTAATAGGGGTGGAGGCCGGGGCGGCAGCACACGACACGAGGTTCGCTGCCGCCACCAGCTCCACCCACAAAACCCTAACCCTAACCGATCGAGGGGGCGTAGCCAGTGACGGGAATTCGCCACCGCCGTGCAACGACGATGGCCGGCACATCTTCATCATCAAACACCGGTCGGTACCTCTAAAATCCTATCCCCTCGTACATTGTACTCTAACACAAATAGAGTAAACCTCGATCGATCCAAAGCCTAGGTGATCCGCAATAGAGTCTAACAATGGTATCAGAGCGACCCTTTGTCTTAGATCGGTTCGGGAAATCAAAAGAAAAAGAAAGAAGAAAAGAACCGAAAGAAAAGAAAAGAAAAAGGGGAAAAACTTACCGTTTTTCGCCGCCGGCCGTCGTTGACGTCTGCGCGGGAGTCCCCTACCGCCGCCGTCAGTGCTCGCCGATGCGCGCGGGAAAGAATCCCTCCTCCGCCACCGCCGATCGTCGTCGCGGGCGTGCGCACCGCCACAAGCCCGCTTGACGGTGGCGCACTCACCCTCGGGCGAGAGCGCGTGCCGGCAAGGGGGCGTGCGACGGCGCCGCCGCACTGCACGGGCACGAGAAAGGGAGGAGGAGAGAGCAAATGGGGGCTAGGGTTTTCGGGCGGCGGCGTCGGCTCGGCGGTTTTGACCGGCCGATCTCGGCGCGTGACCGTCCGATCGAAACCCTAGCGATCGGACGGCCGGCGGCGGTCGGGCCAAATTTGGCCCAAGAGGGCGCTCGGCGGGGGCGGCTTTCCCGGCCCAGGCCCAGGTTGCGGCCTGGGGGAGGGGAGGGGCGCCGCGCGCGCGTCAAAAGGCCATGGGCCGACCGGCAAAGGGCCGGGGAAAAGTCCGAATTGGGTCCCTCGGCCGAATTTTAAATAGGCCGTTTTTGGGCCAAATTTGACTAAGTTTAATTTGTGCCCCTCGGCCAAAAAATAGATAAAAGAATTTTTCCTTTTAAATTTTGTCAATTTTCATGCAAATTTCAATAGAATTTTAATTGTTTTTGCATGTTTTTACCTCTGTTTAAATTTGAACCAACGGGAGAATTTTTACCGGGAGTAAATAACAGAAAGATTTGCTACTGTTAATGCGAATTTTAATAGAGTTTTCCGTTGCAAATAGATGAAATTGATAAAATTAGTGTTTCTAAAATTAAATTTCGAACCAACGGGAGAATTTAATTTTAGGAACATTAATTCTGTGCTATGATGTTGTAATTTTCTAACCAACGTTGATAATTGCAATGTTATAGCTATGGCTCTATGTGTTATGTCTATTTTCTGCCCAACGGTGATGTAGACTTAATACATGATATTTTAAATGTTAATTTTGTTTTCACTGTACATGATTATTTCAGGAGGCTACTCCTTGATGGGTTGCATAAAAGATATTCCGATCCTGAAGGGAGATAACTATGGAGAATGGAAAAGAAAACTCGACCTTGCTTTCATCTTGGGAGAGGTGGACTGGGTGTTGACCACCCCACGTCCTATAGCACCTGCTGCACTTGTCAGAGGTGAAAATGAGTCAGATGCTGACTGGCAAAAGAGAGAGAGGGACAATGCTCCCCTCATCATGTCGTATGACGTTGAGCATACGAAATGGTCCCTAGCCAACAAGAAATGTTTGGCTGTGGTAAAGAACACGATTGAGCCAACCATATTGGGCTCAATCCCAGAGTGTGACGCCGTCTCAGAGTACCTCGAAAGAATAAAGAGCCAGTTTACTGGTTCTTCAAAGACTTATGCCACACAACTGATAAAGCAGCTTGTGACAGAGAGGTACCATGGAGGTGGTGTCAGAGATCACATTCTTAGGATGAGCAACATGGCTTCCAAGTTGAAGCCAATGGATTTGGGCATTACAGATGACTTTCTGGTCCATCTGGTTATGGCCTCATTGCCAAAGCTTTTTGACAACTTTGTTGTCAACTACAATATAAGTCCAGAGAAATGAAATTTTGAAAAGCTCATCGCTAATTGTGTGCAAGAGGAGGAAAGAATCAAGGAGGCCAATGATGGCTCAATTAACTATGTTAAAGATAACAAGAAAAAGAACTATAAGACACCCTCCTCAAAAGCAAAACAGCCTCAGCATCTACCTCAGCAACAACAGTTTACTGTTGAAAAGGATCAGTGTCTACACTGCAAGAAGACAGGACATTACAAGAAAGATGAATATCTTTTATGCAACCCATCAAGGAGTAGCTTCCTGAAAATGATCATGGCAAAGAAAGGTGAGAACATTATTTCATTTGTAAATGAATCTCATTATGTTGGTTATTCTAGATCCACATGGTGGGTTGATTCTGGAGCAACTATTCATGCTTGTAATTGTTTAAAGGCATTCCGTTCGACGAGGACTACGCAAAGAAGCGAAAGATCCATTAAAGTTGCAAATGGAGTTGAAGAAAAAGTTGAAGCTATTGGCGATCTTCCTTTAGAGCTCCCGAATGGCTTCACACTTTTACTTCGAGATGTTTTTTATGTTCCTTCTTTGCAAAGAAATTTAATAAGTGTATCCAAATTGGATTTTGATGGATATGATTGCCGTTTTGGAAATGGCAAATGCGAACTATGGTATAATAATGCATGTATTGGTCTTGCTGTGTTGCAAGACGAGCTTTATTTGTTATCTCTTTCTGAGAATGTGAATGTTGTGTCCTCGTTGACAAAAGAAAACAAGAAAAGAAAACGAACTCCTAATGTCTCATCGAAATTATGGCACTGTCGTTTAGGCCATATTTCGAGGGGAAGAATTGAGAGACTAGTTAAGAATGATATTCTTCCTCCGTTGGAGTTCTCAGACTTAGAACAATGCATAGAATGCATTAAAGAAAAATTTGTAAAGAGCATCAAAAAGGGTGCACAGCGAAGCGCAGGAATATTAGAGATCATTCATACAGATATTTGTGGTCCATTTCCTGTGAAAAGTGTGGATGGCTATGACTCATTCATAACATTCACAGATGATTACTCCCGATATGGTTATATTTATCCAATTAAAGAAAGATCAGAAGCATTGGATAAATTTAAGATATTCAAAGCTGAAGTTGAAAATCAGCATGATATAAAAATTAAAGTTGTAAGATCTGATCGTGGGGGGGAGTACTACGGTCGGCATACGCCTTATGGGCAAGTCCCCGGACCTTTTGCAAGGTTCTTACTAGAAAATGGTATAGTAGCCCAGTATTCTACACCGGGTGAACCTCAACAGAATGGGGTAGCTGAAAGGCGCAACCGTACCCTTATGGATATGGTGCGTAGCATGATAAGCTATTCCACCCTACCATTGGGTTTATGGATGGAGGCGTTAAAAACCGCCATTCATATCCTCAACAGAGTTCCAAGCAAATCGGTGCCCAAAACACCGTATGAGCTATGGACAGGAAGAGTACCCTCGCTAGCTCACCTCCGTGTGTGGGGGAGTCCTGCGGAGGCTAAAGTATTCAACCCAAACCTTGGCAAGTTGGATCCCAAAACAGTGAGCTGCCATTTTATTGGCTATCCTGAAAGATCAAAGGGTTATCGTTTCTACTGTCCAAACAGTTATACAAAGTTTGTAGAAACGAGACACGCCGTCTTCTTGGAAGACGAAGTAATTAAGGGGAGCTCGGTAGTTCGAGAGATTGATCTTGAGGAGAGGCGGGTGTCTGTACCCGCTCCGTCAATTCAAGACCCTTTCTTCTCTCTACCTGCTGATGTTGTGCCTGCAATGCATGACGTTGCGGTACCAACACCTGTTGTTACCTCTCCTGTGGCAACAATGAATGAAAGTGAGGAACCTGTCCTACAGGATTCAACAGAAATTGTTGCCACACCAGAGGAGGAGCTGCAACAGCCTCAAACAGATAATGTGCCTGTACAGAATGTGCCAGAACAGGAGGCCCCTAGAAGGTCTGAAAGAGTCAGAAGATCGGCTATCCGTGATGACTATGAAGTTTATAATATAGAAGAGTCACATATGCAGGATGATCCCACCTCATATGAAGAGGCCATGAGAAGCGCTCGCTCATCTGAATGGTTTGAAGCCATGAAAGATGAAATGAAATCAATGAAACTAAACGATGTCTGGGATTTGGAAGAAATTCCTAAAGGAGCCAAAACAGTAGGCTGTAAATGGGTCTACAAAACCAAATATGACTCCAGAGGGAATATAGAAAAGTTTAAGGCGCGACTTGTGGCAAAAGGTTTCACGCAAAGAGAAGGGATTGATTACAATGAGACATTTTCTCCAGTCTCTTGTAAAGATTCCTTTAGAATTATAATGGCACTGGTGGCACATTATGATTTAGAATTACATCAGATGGATGTAAAAACAACATTTCTAAATGGAGATTTGGAGGAAAAAGTATACATGGCACAACTGAAAGGTTTTGTTGTGAAAGAAAACGATAATATGGGATGCCGTCTAAAAAGATCCATTTATGGATTAAAGCAAGCTTCGAGACAGTGGTACTTGAAGTTTGATGGGACAATAAAGAAATTTGGGTTTCAAGAGAATGTTGAGGACAACTGTATTTATACAAAGTTTAGGAATGAGAGATTCATTTTCCTAATTCTGTATGTAGATGACATTCTACTGGCTAGTAGTGATATCAGTCTATTACAGGAAACAAAGAAATTCTTGTCCTCAAACTTTGACATGAAAGACCTCGGTGAGGCTTCATATGTTTTGGGCATAGAGATTCACCGAGATAGAACGAAGTATGCATTGGGACTTTCTCAAAAGGCATATATAGAAAAGGTGCTGAAGAAATTCAACATGTACAGATGCAGTGCTACACCTGCTCCTATAGTCAAAGGAGAAAAGTATGGGACATGGCAATGTCCCAGAAATCAGTACGAGCTCAACGAAATGAAAACAAAGCCATATGCATCAGCTGTGGGAAGCTTACAGTATGCGCAAGTGTGCACACGCCCTGACTTGGCATTTGTCACCGGGTTACTTGGCAGATTTCAGAGTAATCCAGGCCCAGAGCACTGGAAATTAGTAAAGAAAGTTTTGCGTTATTTACAAGGTACAAAAGGCCTCATGTTGTCTTACAGAAGATCAGAATCACTCCAGATAGTGGGGTATTCTGATTCTGATTTTGCAAAAGATAATACAAAGTCAACATCGGGATACGTGTTCACCCTTGCAGGAGGAGTTATTTCATGGAAAAGCTCAAAACAGACTATCACTGCAGGGTCTACGATGTATGCCGAGTTTATAGCATGCTATGAGGCCACGGGGCAGGTGAACTGACTAAAGAAGTTCATACCCGGTTTAAAGGTGGTTGACAGTATTGAGAAACCACTAAAGTTATACTGCGATAACGAACCCGCAATAATGTACGCTCACAACAATCAGTCAAGTGGTGCGGCCAAACACATTGACATAAAGTACTATGTTGTGAAGGACAAAGTCCGGGATCAAACAATCAGTCTCGAGCACATTAGAACAGAAAGAATGCTCGCGGATCCGCTCACGAAAGGTCTACCACCCAACGTGTTCAAGGAACATGTAGCTGGCATGGGTTTAAGGGAAGCCTTATGAATCCTGGACTATAGGGCCCAAAAGTTAAAGTATCTGTTTCTGAATAGAGTTGTGTATAGTGGCTGTCGAATCCATCGGTGATTGACCGTGACGATGAAACATGCTCTATGTGCAAATCTGTGATGGAATAGAAAAAGGCTAAAAGAAATAGTGAGATCAAGGGGGAGAATGTTAGATAGATCTCCCTCCCCTTGAGCCCAACGGCACAAGGGGGCCTTGACCCGCGCCCTGATCGGGGGCGCCCAGCCCAGTGGCTGGTGGGCCCCCGTCACCCTGCGCCATACTAATAGGGGTGGAGGCCGGGGCGGCAGCACACGACACGAGGTTCGCTGCCGCCACCAGCTCCACCCACAAAACCCTAACCCTAACCGATTGAGGGGGCGCAGCCAGTGACGGGAATTCGCCACCGCTGTGCAACGACGATGGCCGGCACATCTTCATCATCAAACACCGGTCGGTACCTCTAAAATCCTATCCCCTCGTACATTGTACTCTAACACAAATAGAGTAAACCTCGATCGATCTAAAGCCTAGGTGATCCGCAATAGAGTCTAACACTAAACCCTTGGGACCTTCAACTGATGAATATTTTACTGTTAATGGTAGCTGGAGCCATCATGTTATCTGTGATAGGTTGTTCTGTAATATATAATGCTACGGCATAAACAGATGTTTTCAATGGAACATGTTTGTTTTCTTCTTTTATCGAAGATGAGCTTTGTTCCTTGTTTAATTGTTTATATCCTAGATATTATTATATTCTTGATGTATTCTTCATAGTTTTTTTTTATGGGAACTATGGCACGCTTTTGCTGGCTTCAACTTTGTTGCACAAAAATGGACCACACTTTAGAAAGCTATACATAGGTGCATCGGAGAATTGTATTCTTCATTGTTACTATATACAGTAATCAATTGGGAACAGAGGAATGTAATTTTGAATGTTTCAATGTCTCAGTGGGAGGCCAGCTTTGTGGTTACCTTAAGCTTGTTGTTTTGCATCCATGGTCAACTAGACAATCTTGGTAAGCTCTCTTCTCTTGTATTATGTATAGAGTTGAACTGATTTCCCATATTGATCTTCATATGTTGCTTTGGCAGGTTTCACAAGCATCGATTGCGGATATATCACGAGGCCAAGCTACCCAGATTTCAAGACAAATCTAACATATGTAGCCAATGTGGGCTTCACAAATGCAGGGTTTCTTCACACTGTTGATGTTGGGAACTTGCAGAGGGATCTTACACAACGGTACACAACCGTTCGCTACTTTCCCATTGGAACTCGCAACTGCTATACGCTCAAGCAGCTAACACGAGGTGGCAAGTATCTGGTGAGGGCCACCTTTGGGTACGGCAACTATGATGCTCTCAACATGCCTCCTGCCTTTGATCTCTATCTCGGGGCCAACTACTGGGTCAAGGTGAACATTACCAACTCCAGCAGAGCATACGTCCATGAGACGATTGCAGTGCCCCCTGCTGAATTCTTGCAGGTTTGCTTGGTAAACACTGGGTCAGGAACTCCTTTCATCTCAGGGCTTGACCTCAGTCACTCCCTGCAAATTTTTATCTGGAGGCCGATGTGGCACAGTCTCTGGTTTTGCTCAGTTTCTTCCGTGAAACGGTCAGCTTGGCTTCAATCGCTTACATTTTGGAACTGATGAGCACCACATTAGGTACCCAGTTGATCGCTATGACCGCTTCTGGCAGAGGTATGAAGACATTCCTGGCTGGGAAGATGTTCCTGACAAAATCAATGGGACAGTCAAGAGCCCCCAAAACGATACCTATGGTGCACCTTCTGATCTTATGCGTAGTGCATCTACTGCGCTGAATGCCTCAAGGATGGACCTGCCATGGAGTTCTGATGCATCCATGGATGTTGGCGTTGGCCCCGAGTACATTGTTGTGCTCTACTTTGCCGAGGTGCAGGCTATCCCAGATAACTTGTCACGGCAGTTCCTTGTTTCTGTGGATAACACCCTGCTGGCTGCTGCATTCAGCCCACGGCACATCTCCCTCATTACAACAATAATCTCTGACCTTCCACCTTTGATTAGTGCCATGGAGATATTCTTGGGGCGGACACTGAATGAGTCTTCCACTGGCTCCTCAGATGGTATGTAGCATGAATTATAACTTTCACAACATTTTTTCCCCCTTCCCAATCAATCGACATGTTTGTTCATCTGTCTGTTTGTCTGTGTATTGCTACCACCATATTTTAATGTATGACGTTTAAGACAAGCTAATTAAGCCCTTTTTGCCTAATTAGCTTGTACTAAACATGATATATTAAAATAAGGAGGTATATCATTAAATCATGATAAAAAGCAGTTCACTCTTACCTGTATTTTCCTCCGCTTTATACTTGCCTGCTATATATCTACAGCCATTGCCATGATGACTATACAGACAAAGTATTCTGTGAAGAGGAACTGGGAGGGTGATCCTTGTGCTCCCGCAGCTTTTGTATGGGATGGATTGAGCTGCATCCATACTTCCATCAGAGACATCCAATATAATCCTAGGGGTTTGCACAGAATAACAGCTTTGTGAGTTAATTCTGCATGCATGATCAATATCACAGCATGCACGATCAATATCACAGCATGCATATATATGCTGACAGAATTTTTATTGACTTGCACAATTGCATGCAACACAAAGCTAAGAGAAAAAAAATGAAAATCACATGGTGTACATTTTTCTTTTTGACTTTAATACTTTGATCTTAATTATCTGCAGGAACTTGTCATTCAGCGAATTGATTGGTGACATTGATGCTTCCTTTGGTCAGCTTTCGTTGCTCCGACACTTGTACGTAATGCATACTACTATATATCATTTGAGGCATGCATTTTCCAACACTTGTATAGTGTGATCATTAGTAGAAGTTGCAGACATGTATGTCAACTTGTAAAGTCGAGTTGAGTCATCATTCCACTGACTAGTCATTTTGTATATATTATGGTATAGTTGCTTCTTCTACTTGGTTCTGCTTGGTGGATCCAGAGAGCAAAATATAGTAGAAAAGCAGATGAAAGGAGTAGCTAGAACAGAATGGGCAAGAGATGGAGAAATGGGAAGAAAATGGAAGAGGGAAGAGCTATCGTGTGAGCAGACAGCATGATTGCAGAGTATTAGAGCATAGAACAGAATTGAGAATAGAGGGATAATATAGTATGTCCTGTCCAAGGTCCAAGCGCTAATATGTATTGTGCTGTAGCCAGACGTTGGAGACGCTTAGTCCAAGCTTAGCTAAAGACATGGCATTATGCCTGCATATTAGTACGATTCAGGCAATTTATTCTCTTTATTGAGTTTCAAGTAATAACATAACACTACAACGTTTTTATTTTTTGGCAACTTAATCCATCATGCTGCTATGTTTCCAGGGATCTATCTTACAATAACCTGTCAGGATCAATACCTGACTTTCTGGATCAAATGCCATTGCTTACCTTTCTGTACGTTCTACGCTTCTATTTAATCTATCTTTTTTAAAATTAGTGTAAAGTTCTCTAGCAAATAAGACTGCATATTTGGATACTGTAACGCACAAAACTATTTTGATATATAGTTCTCTTCTGTCATAGGGATTTGTCAAGCAACAACCTCAGTGGAACAGTTCCAACTAGTCTGCAAGAAAAATCTGACAGTGGCAGATGATACTAAAGTTTGTACTTGTTTCTCATATCATTTTGATGGAGGAAACTCATTATATTTCAAACTATTTATAATTTTATTGCATTAAATTGCTGTTAGCTTTTATGTGTCAAACAAGAGTGCAGGCAGTTTTTTGCAATTTGGCGCCTGTCATTAGAGGCTATAGTTGGATGCTTGATTGAAATTTAATCACCTAAAATCTCACCAATTTACCTGGAATTATATTAATTGTGATCTCTTACTTGTATGCCAATCGCCGTTAGTATAATTCTGTTTGCTAGGACTGAAAATAACCCCAACCTGTATGGAAATCATACCTGCGACCCCATTTCTAACAAAAACAAGAGGAACAAATTTATAGGTTTTGTAATAGCTGCTGTCATAGTAGCTACGGGGTTCGCGCTGTCCCTATCTGCACTTTTCATTTGGTACAGGAGAAGGAAGACAAACCCAGGTAACTATAGCTAAATTACCAGTATGTTCATAACATCGTAGGGATTCATTCGGCTAATTCACAGCAGCATTCATCCTGCACACTAAGTGCTATTTAAAATGGATGAGTGACTATGCATGCGTGAATGTCTCTCAATCCAGATGTGCTTCCTGAAGCTGATCCATACAAGAGTCGGAGGTTCAAGTACAAGGAACTCAGTCATCACGAATGACTGGAGAAATGTAACTGGGGAGGGTGGATTTGGTCATGTCTATGCTGGTCAATTGGAGTATGGAGCTGACATTGCTGTCAAGGTTGAATCACAAACATCTTTGCGAGGGAATCATAAGCAGTTTTTGGCAGAGGTATGTAGGAAGACACCGATTGTAGTACAGTTTGATGCATGCATGGTCTATATTATGCATCGTTGGATCATTAGAAAAAGTGTAAGTGTAGCCATGTGTATCTTGCAGGTTCAACACCTGACCAGGGTTCATCATAAGAACTTGGTGTCCTTAATTGGCAACTGTGACGACAAGAAACATCGATGCCTTGTCTATGAATACATGGATGGGGGAACCCTGGAGGGCCGGCTCAGAGGTCGGTAGCTAGTCACAACAAATTTTTACCCCCATAATATTCGCTAGTACTAGGCTTGTTTGACACTGCTGCAATATTCATGTGTGGCCTGTTCTCAACCATTGATCAAACAAAACATACTCTAATTACGCACAGTAGGAATTCACACATTAGTCAAAACAAGATAGAAAGTATTGTATGATTAGTTAATGGTTTAGTTTTTAAATTAAAAATGAGTCCTTATGTACGTGGCATGAAGCATCGCAGGAAAAATAAATTTGGAACTAAAAGGAGTTTCTATTCAAGTTAAAAAATATATAAAAGAAGGAAGAAAACAATATAAAATATAGTTTCAGAACCCATATTTAAGTCCTCCACAGTATAATCCCCCCTACATCTGTTCTTTTTCACAGGTCGTAATGATCCACCTGAACCACCTCTTACTTGGCTGCAACGCGTTAACATTGCACTAGGATCTGCCAATGGTACTGCGCATACCCAGAAATTTTAGTTTGCAGATCATTTTTAAATAGTGCAAATTTTAGTTTACTGTGCCTAGTATTCCATGTTTGAAATAGTTATACAAACACATGCGTGCAGGATTAAATTACCTGCACAGGTTGTGCAGTCCGCCGTTGATTCACAGAGATGTCAAGGCGGGAAACATCCTTCTGACAGCAAACCTTGAAGCAAAGATACCTGACTTTGGGTTGACAAGGGCTTCCATCCATGGGACAGTGGAAACACGCACCATCACCCAACTGGCTGGCACTCCGGGATTTATGGACCCAGAGTATATAACTACCTACTTGTTAATTCTTAACCACCTATGTTAGTTTAGCTTCATTCTTATATTTTTGTTTATATTGTTGTCAGTGGTAATCATGAGCGTGCATTGCATATGCTATGCAGATACCTTCAAGCTAGTCATCCAAGTGAGAGCAACGACCTGTACAGCTTCGGAGTTGTTCTCATGGTGGTCATCACAGGGAGACCAGCGATCGTCACCATCGATGGCACGGAGAGGAACCTTGCACAGTGTGTGCGTGACTGGCTTTCAAGCGGAAGAGGAATCAAGGCTATCACTGATCCGACGATACGAGACGATTGCAATCTCAGCTCTGTAGAGATGGTGGCACAATTGGCGCTCCGGCCAACTATGGCGGATGTTGTTACCACACTGACGGAGAGCTTGCAACTGGAGATGTCGTCGTCATCATCGTCGCCGCACTCCATGAGATCCAACACCACCATCTCATCATCAGCTGGGTTCACTGGTTCAGGGCGTGCTGATCATGACGCCGCTGTTGACTCCATTGCCGTGCTTCAAGTAGAACAAGCCATCGTGGAAACATCAACAAGGTATGTGACATGCGAATGATGGCCCGCGGAATTATTCGGGAATGTGTTAATATGTCATGAACCCTACGTCTAGTACTTGCGTTTGATTGGCATGAAACTCTTCCTGTATTTGGGCACTTCCTCTTGTTAAATCACTGGATTCTGTTACTTTTGGTGAACAGAGGGTACTCTGTTTTTGTCTGAGTGATCATTTCTATCTTTCTTAATGCTATGTATCATCATATCATCCTTCAGTTCCCAAATTAATCAACTGTATATGCAGGGAATACATGCATATATCCAATGAGCCATGAGTGTTGGATAAAAATTGTGAAGGAAATGATGGAGCTCTGATATGACAGAGACAATAGTGTGCCATGGGATTTTACCTGCTAACTGAAGGAACGCATCACAAGATGGACAGTATCAGAGCTAGATTCTTTTGGAATGGATTAGAGGATTAAAAGAGATATCACATGGGACAGACCATGTTGCCCAAAGGAATTTGGAGGGCTGGGATTTATAAATACTGGAGTTATGAATGCATCTCCGCTTTGTAAGTGGATTTTCATATTGGAATAGGGTTCAGAAGAGCCATGCTGTCAACTGCTTAGAGAGAAATACTCTATCCGTTTCAAAATATAAGTATTTCTAGGTTCTTTAGTAAGAATTAAGATGGAAAAATATTTTCTTTTAGCCCCTTCTGTAGTTGCATTTTGCATTTTGAATTACTTAACAGTTCCTTCCCAAGCATCTTGTTGGCTAAAAATGTATAGATTCTGTGATATAAATTTTGAATCTGCTTATATTTTGGAAGAGAGAAAGAAAGAGAGTAAACTAGTGATGATTGATGCCTCTTTCAGTCGAATGCTTCATGGGCTTCACAATTCTGGATGAGGCTCCACGCAGTCAAACGTTGGATGAACACCGGTTGGGAGTTCTCCATACATATGGTCAGTATGTCTGGTTACCTTGAAGCAGCTGTTAAATGGATATGTGCAAATGGAGAATGGGACACACAGCTTCGCAGGACACTTGGTGAATCTGAGTTGAGGAGTTGGAATGAACTGCAAAATATTCTGGAGGTGAAACAAGAGATGTGGTGTTCATCACCAGATTGTTTGTTCTTTTTTCGAACACGCAAAAGCTTTACGCATCGATGTTTTAGAAGCTATGAAAGTTCATTTACACGACCGCACCATGCTAGCAGCAGGCACCGTCACCAGAACGTTGTACAAAGCGCAAAAGTTTAGAGGGGTAAGCTAAAGTTTCAGGGAAGAATTCAAGCGGCAGCTTGGCTTAAGAAAATGACATGGCTAAGAGAGCCACATTGTAAGCTATGTTGGGGAAAGTGAACTTGTTACCTACAGTATATGGCTATATGCCCTCCTTCACGGTTTATGTGCTGTTGTTTGAGAAATGCATACAAATGGCGAAACCTACTAACCTTGCTTGAAAACTTCAGAACTGTGATTCTTTTTTAGCAAATTTGGAGTTCAATTTGGATCAGCTTCAGAACTTCAGAGGAGTTTGGGCAATTTGGAGAGAGTTGGTTAGTCTGCAGTCTAGTTGGATCGATTTTCAAACAAATCAGCACAGAAATCAGATTAATCTACTCTAGACATAAAGGTACAGAAAATAACAGAAAAATAACTTCAGTGATTTCTGTCGACTGCGTACTCTCAACCGACCATATATACTTTTATCAAATGGACAAGCACATGTCGGTGAGAAGCATCCATCCTCAAGGAAATCCAAAATAAGGGGAGAATATCTGGATATCAAATATATAATATTCCAATAAAATAAATTATACAGCATATCATTCACGGAAGTAAGCCTGCAGGTCCTGACTTCACTCCGGTTGATCTCCGGTCTCATCAGTGATGTTGTAGGTCTTTTTTTTTTAACCAAAATAATGTCGTCTTTTTGAACAACCATGTTGTTGTAACATTGTGAATAACCTCCTTCTCTCTGAATAAACTAAAAGATATTCATATGTGACAGATATATACATGATATCGACGATAAAGTCAGCATTTAGATATAAGAGAGCCTAAGAGCCTTGGAAGAGGCCTGCTACAATATTTCTTTTGTTTATACATAATTACTAATTAGTTAAATGATTATGTATAAAATAATTGTTGAAGATGACAGGAGTGGATCAGAATAAGATTATAGGGGACTCATCTCTTTCTTCCTTCTTCAACCCCCTTCTCCTCTTCCTCTCGCTCTTTTTCTCTTTTCTCTCTTCTTCTATCAATGATGATTCAACAGGGTAAGGAGTCTCTTCTTCTATCAATGATGATCCAACAGGATAAGGAGTCTTGAGTCTCTCAACATTCACGCTGAATCCGCTTCTAAAAAAGATGTCCCCGTCTCTTTTAAGGAGATATATGTAAAAATACAAGCCGATTTTCGATTTTTGTAGCCACGATTGTCCGGAAATTTTTTTCTATAATAATGTCCATTTTAAAATATAAACTTGTCTAGAATTAGAGCTAAAAATAGTTATATTTTGACTAATTAGATCTACCTGGAATTGATCAAACTTTTGCACACGTATGCCGTCTGCACTTCGCTTCGGCTAGCTGCTCCAGTTTGATGATCCGAACATGCATCCATGCTGACTCAGCTTATCATCCGTCACCAACCGATTCAAACTATGCATACAGTTCCCTAGCTCATTTATTAATTCCGTACAATTATTGTTTCTGTGTCTTCAACAGTCAACTGTGACCGGTCAAATTTGTATTATTTGACACATACTTTCTCTTAAAAAAAAGTATTATATCTTGGTCCCATCGATATTGTATTGTTATCCTCGTTCCCCACGGTGAAGGTTCTCGAAGATACAAATGTCGTTTCCATGGTATATTCTGTAATATTTGGTCTTAGTTACTTAACTCAATTGTAGAATTATATATTGCTACACACATATTAGCTAATGGACAAATAGATGTCAGATATTTCCATCAAAACAGGTTATTACCATGATTATCTATTTAATTATAAAGATAAATTAAATAATTTAAAAAATAAATTTGATAAATAGTTTAAAACTAACTGGTCTAGCTATTATAATGAATAAAAAGAGACTTTTTGATATTTTTTTAAACATATAACAAATAATTCGTTTTAATAATTTGATAAATAATCTGAATTGGCCCAAGTCAGTTTAGTTAGCCATGTACGAATAGATCTTTTGACTTAAGACTTCTTATTCTACCGTTAATTTGTCTATTTCAAGACATGTCATTAAAATTTTATAAAATTAGGACCGTATCACTCTCGTCACATTTTTTATCCATCTTCTTTCTTTTTCATATTCTTCCCTCTCTTTTTTTTCATCTTTGCGTTGACCACGCCGGCATCGCCGCCCCCACACACCGGCGACGCCGCGCGTCACAGCGGACCTGGCCGGCCACAACGGCGGCAGCGTCGACGCCATCGCGGCGGCCTCTTATCTTTACTAGTCCAACAGCAACTTCGGGTCTCCGGCAAGTCGTCGTCGTCGGTTCTCGTGGTGTCAAATTCTCCACGCCTCTATACAGCGACTGCAGTGACAATAAACAACACCATGGAGACCAGGCTAGCACCTTGGCGACCGGAGCTAGCCGCGTCCTCGCCGTCGGCCCCGCCGCATCGCCGCGAGCCGCCGCCCGCCGCTGAATCACCTCCTCCAGCTCCGTGGGCGCGGCGCGTCACGTATCAGTGCGCCGCCGCGACCGGTAGCCCGACCAGCGCGAGCATGGAGAGGCCGACGACGCACAGGTAGATCCTTCCCGGCAGCAAGGCCAGAAGATTGACCATCGTCATCGTGGACAACGCGACTCACAGGACGAACAGGCAGCAGGAGGCACCTCCCCATTCGCCTCCCTCGCCGGCGCCCTCCTCGCCGCTGACCGCATCAGGTGGAGAGAGAAGAGACATGGGGGAAGAGAAAAGATCGAAAGATGGACAGATAAAGATGGAACTGACATGTGGGACAAGAAAATAGAAAAAAAAAGATGGATGAAAAACGTGACGGCAGTGGCACGGTTCTAATATTGTAAAATTTTAATATCACAGATACGTATAGACGAATTATAGTGACATTTATTTGAATAGATACATTTGTAATGACACGGATTCAATTTATCCCTAAAAAATACAGGATTAAAGTGACCTCACACTTCACATCATGTGGATTGGAAAAGATACAGAAAAAACAACAGTAATATGACCGTTTGGATGGAGAAAAAAAAACACAAGAATCACAAGAGATATATATGCCAATGATATTTTTCCAAGATGTTGGACCTGATGTGAATATTTCTCAAAAATTCCTATTTTTTTAGTCAATTCAAAGGAATTTCACAAGATTTTTGGATGGCTATTCCTTTGATCCAAAGGACCACGTATGAAAAAAATTCATGAATTCCTCCAAAATTCCTTCGAAACCCTTTGTTCCAAAGGATCCATAAAAATTTGAAGATTGTACCTTTATGAAATGGACAAGCACTTATTGGTGAGAAGTATCCATCCTCAAGGAAATTCAAAATAGTGTGTACGGAATAAAATTGTAATATTTGGAAGAATATATGGATATGAAATATATATTATTCCAATAAAATAAAATACATACTATCATCATCCACAAGGAAGTAAGCCTGCACGTCCTGATCACCTCACTTTATTTGTGCATTACATTACATTATCCAACACACCAATTTTTTTTATCATATCATCTCGATCTTTATTTGTGTGTGCATCGCATTAGATAGATTATTTATTTAGTAGTAGCTAGCACATGCATGTATTAAGCCACACGGTTTGCAACGGGCTATAGACCGATGTTGACAGTGAAAGCAAAGTGGAGCGAGTAATTAGAAAGCAGGGTAATGCTGATGTCTCCAACGGTGGTGAGCTGTCGAAGACAAGGAAGACTGTATGGCCAAGGCCACTGCTAGCTTGATGGGGTGTAGAGGCAAGAAGGAAGGAGGTCTGGCGAGCCTTGCTGGCGCCTTTCAACACTGGGAGACTAGGTGACAAAGGAGGTGAGGGATCGGGTGAAGGATGGGCAGAGAAGTGGCGGCCGTAGCGGGGAATCGAAAGATGAGGGGGAGTTAAAGTTCAGGGGTTGCACGAATCTTAAAGTAGATTTAACAGTCTAAACAACGTAAGATGTGGGGTGAGATTTTATCACATGTTATATAGGCAATTGTTAATTAACTTTGCAACATTGATCGGTCAAATTTGCATCAGGCCACTCCCAATAAGAGTTTCGTTCTCATTAAATAGGGTGCCGTGTCATCATTTTTTATGATGTGGCAAGGAATTAATGAAGTGAGAGATAAAATAAGTTTTGTCTAGATGAAACTATGTCTACACTATTTCCAATACAATTTATCTCTTACATGCACTATATATCTATGAAACAACAAAAATGAAACAATGTATTGTATAGACTATTTCAATCATCAATAAAATGCATTGTTACTTATGTGGCACTCTTAGAAACATAAAAATGATACCTCCCATTGGGAATGGCCTTATTTGGCTGATACTTACTCTTCACAAAGAAACATTATTACATGTTGGTTCAATTGATATCATAATATTGTTTTCCTCGTTCCCCAAGAATAAGGTTCTCAAAGATACAAGTCATGTCTTGGTACTATGCAATGTTTGGTCTTTGTTACAGTACTTAACTCGATTGTAGAATTATATAGTGGCATGCATAAATTAGCTAATGTGGACAAGCAGACATGAAACATGTCCGTCTAAATTAGCTAGCCATGTAGCAACAGACCAGTTTCGATCGGCTTACAATTTGAAGATTTGTACCTTTACGAAATGAACAAGCACTTTGGTGAGAAGCATCCATCCTCGAGGAAATCAACAATAGTGTAGACGAAATAAAAATTTGGATTTAATGGGGAGAATATCTTGAGATGAAATATATATTTATTCCAATCCAATAAAACAAAATACATACAACATATCATCCACAAGAAAGTAAAGCCTGCATGTCTTGATCACCTCACCTTATTTGTGCATTACATTACATTATCCAACACACACCAATCTTTTATCATATCATCTCGATCTTTATTTGCGCATGCACCTCACATGAAATTAATTAATTACTACGTACTAGTAGCCCATGTATGCATCCAGGGAAGTGATTAGTGATCAAGTGAATGGATCAACGCTCGTTAATTACCAACCGTCCATCACATCACCTGATCCAGACCAGGCTCATTGCCAGCCGTCCATCCGGTCTTCTTGTCCCAGTACCTGTTCCAGACCATGATGCCTCCGTAGTTGGGCAGCTTGTTGATGAACTGCAGCACATCGTAGTAGAGATCCTTGTGCGACAGGTAGGCGTCCCTGTCCGCCTCCGGCGAGGCCACGACGCCGACGAGGACACGGCTCTGCGGGTACGCCGCCATCCACTTCTCCAGCTCGTCCCTCCGGGACACGCACCGACCGTCGCCGAACACCTTGACGTGGATCCGCGAGAAGAGCCCCGTCGACAGCGCCGCCTGCAGCCGCTGGTCCGGGAACACGCACCTCGCCGTCGCCGTCAGCATCACCCCGAGCCTCCCCTTGTAGTCCTTGTTGTGCGCGTACAGCCGCCTCGCCAGCTCGTCGTAGTGCTCCGTCGCGCCCTGGTCGATGAAGAAGTCGATGCCGTCGACGATGGCGTCGCCGAAGGGGCGGGAGACGCCCGGCCGGCCGCCGCCGAGGAAGGCGTTCCAGAGGTAGTCCTCCAGGTCGATGGCCGCCTGGGAGGTCGGGAGGGAGTACTCGCCGCCCTGCCCGCCGATGGCGAGGAGGACGAGGATGCCCCTGGACTGGCAGTGCTTGATGTCGGGGCCGACGGCGGAGACGGTGTGGCCGGAGATGTCGAGCTTGTAGGTGCCGGGGATGTAGCCGAAGGCGCTGAGGAAGGAGATGATGACGGTGGTGTAGAGGCCGGTGTCGCAGGCCTCACGGAGGGACCCCTCGAGCTGGTCCGTGTTCCGGCCCCAGAAGACGACGGTGTCGCCGGTGCTCTGGGCCGTCGCCGGAGCCGGACCGGCGGCGAGGCTGGACGAGAGCAGTAGAACCAGCAGCGGGGCAAGGCGTCGGGACGCCATTGATCTTACTTAATTTACTAGTCACTAATACGTGTACTTAGCTAGACAGCTACCGATTGAGATGCGGAGAATGGGGAGGTGTGCATGGGTATATATAGGGATGTCGCGCGTGTTCTCGATCGTCGGTGTCTAGACGTCTCTTCCTTCTCGCGCGCCGCCGGCGCCGTGGCAGCTAGGCAGGATGACTTACGTACGTGGCGATCAAACGATAAGCAAGGAAGGAAATTAACCTAGCTTCACGAGGAAGCAGGGTGGGGAGTGGGGACAGCTAGCGTTTTCGCGTGCGTGCAACTACAGTTCCAATCAATGGAAATTAAGCACTTGCTCGACCGATCGCGTGGGATTATCATGCTGAGGATAAAGATACATACCATTAATTTACGATACTCATAATTTGACCCTAAACGCAGAATAGTTTAGCATGAGTGCATGACAAATTACTTTTTTTCTAAAACGAACAGCGCTAGACGATATAATGTTTCATATTTCATAGTATTAAGATAGTAAAAAAAACGAGAGTAACTATAGTACTATACAACATTTAACATTTCTTTAGAAAAAACATTCAAATCTAGCTATGATATAATTGGAGTATAATTACATTGTATATAATTGATTAAATCTCGCGTAGCCGATTGGCCGTGGGTTCGAACCTGCCTATATGAAATTTTTTCCCCTCTTCACACAAATATGGAAGTGATCCGATGGTCTCTGCACAAATCTCGAAGTGATCATATGGTCATGAATTCAAAAGTTCTTAGGGATGAAAATGTCAATTTTTTAGCAAAATTCCAAAAGAAATACAAGACTATGGCCCTGAGAGTCTATAATTAGAAAAAAACACACCACCACACACCAACATCGCCAGCACATATCTCAAGGAAGGATTGGCACCATGTTGTTTTCCGCTAAGTCTGTTCTATCGTTGCCAAACCTACATAAATATGGAAGTGATCCGATGGTCTCCGCACAAATCTCGAAGTGATCATATGGTCATGACTTCAAAAGTTATTAGGGATGAAAAAAATGTCAATTTTTTAGCAAAATTCCAAAATAAATACAGGACTATGGCCCTAAGAGTCTATAATTAGAAAAAAACACACCACCACACACCAACATCGCCAGCACATATCTCAAGGAAGGATTGGCACCATGTTGTTTTCCGCTAAGTCTGTTCTATCGTTGCCAAACCTACATAAATATTGAAGTGATCCGATGGTCTCCGCACAAATCTTGAAGTGATCATATGGTCATGACTTCAAAAGTTTAAGTCTGTTCTATCGTTGCCAAACCTACATAAGAGCCATGACCGAACCGCCCACCACAGTTTCCATGCACCTGAAACACCCACAGGCTCTCAAAAATCACTGAGGTGAAAAGGGTTCTATAGGAAAAGGATGAGAGAGAAGAAAGATCCATTTGTTCTTTGGACAGAACCTGCCACCATTCAAAGGCGCTGCCTAGACTGTTTGCAAGCGGGTTTAGGAAATTATGGATCTCCTAGGTGACACCTTCAAGGAGGACGCGACGTCAGATGCAGTATCGCTATGTATCCAAAGAATTGGACATAGTTTTTCGCTTGGAGGGTTCCACTAGAGAGGGGGAGAGGTGCCTCGACAATGTCTATTAGAGGGATCATGATACACGAAAGTATTGGCATTGCCATACCCAACGCCATTGCTGGCCATGGGACAGAAAATCCAACAATCCATGTCGCCATTGGCTGCGCTCAACAGCCTGCCGCTAGCACCACACCTCATTGCAGCTATTGCACGACTATATCTAGATGTCGAAGCATCAAAGCCGATCATGCCTCATCGCCTTACCGACATCTCGACCATTGCATCCCGCCACCACTGCCACCTTGGACGTTGCCTCTGAGATCCCATTGAGCAGATCCGGCTAGATCTGGCCTCCATAAACAGTGCCAGTTTCGTCCCGTTTGCTATTGCGCCTACAAGAATGAGTATATAGTTTCCTCTTCACGAAACAACAATTATGACATAAGATGATATATACTCTCTCTGTCCCATAATATAAAAGATTATTCCCTTGTTTTGCAAACAGTAAGGAAGTAGCAAAAGTACAAGTGATAGTATAAAAGGTGATACGAGATGGAATAAAGTAGTAGATAGGTGGGGATTAAATTAGTACAAAAGTAGGTAAGTGGAGGAATAAACTATAAAAGGGTAGGTATGTGGAAAATAAAGGAATGTCTCGGGATCACAAAATCCATATATTTTGGGACAGAAAATAAATGCTAAAATCCCTTATATATGTTATAGGAAGGAGGGAGTAAGATATTATTGTTTTATTAATTATAAAAAAGATATGATATATTACTTCAGTATTTTCTTTATGATGTAGAGGGTGTAAAAGACAGCAATCGTCTCAATTCTTATACTTGTCCTTATATTCTCTCCATCCTCAAATATTTTTTAGTATGTAGAAATCTATTATAAAAAAGATGAACGGTCAAAGTTAAAAAAGAATAGTACCCGGTGATAAGTATTTGAAAGTAGAATTTGTTTCCATGAGATTGACATCATCATCTCCAATCCAAAAATTCTAATTCCTTAGTTTCTTGTTGGGACCTTAAGCGGTATATCGCCTCCATTTCGTCTCAATCTATAGTCTTTCTTCCTTCCCTTTGATAGATGGAGTTTGATGACACTACTATAAAACCCCTCATAAGTATTGGTTCATAGGTACCGGTTCAGTTAAAATCGGCACCTATGGACCTATTCCCACCTCCAATCGATGATTCACCTTTGAACACTATAGGTGCAGATTCTAGAGAAAAAACCGACAACAATACTAGGGGTATTGGTTTTTTAAAAAGAACCGGCACCTATGATATATTATAGGTATCGATTAATTAAAAATCGGCACCAAAATCTAGCCGAGCCGAGCCAGCAGGGTGGGAGCGAGATATTTTTTAGCAGGAGAAGAGCATGGGTGCCTTATCCTCTCCTCCTCTCTCCTTGTTTTGTGCATCTCTCTCCCTCACCCCACCTCTCGATCTCGCTCAACCCCGTCATCGTTTCGTCCGCCGCCCGCACCTAGCCTCCTCCTCCTCCTCGTCACTTCCTCGCTGACTCTGAGCTCTCTCTCCCTAGTTGTGCTGGATTAGGCCTCCTGGAGGTCGGGGGCCACCAGATCCGGGCTCCTTGAGGTCGGGGCTCGCCGGATCCAGCCGCCTCCGACCTCAGCACCGTGGATCACCCCGCATGCGCTCGGGGGCTAGAAGGAGATGATGGCGGCGACAGTATTGGCTCGGGGAATCGACGATGGTGGCGGTAGATCCATAGGGACGGTGAGTCCGATATGTTAAACATGTAATTGTCGGCCATGGTGGAACATGTAACGGTGAATTGTTCCGATCTGTTATATGCTTGTTCTTGTCTTCTTGGTCTGTGATGGTCTGTGATGTGCTTCTTTATTGTTGATGTGTGCATATGCTTTGTGTTCTTGTTGATTTGCAATGTGGATGGGGAAATTACAGATGGGGCTAGAAATCGGATCCGGCATACAATACAATCTTTTTTTTATTTTTCGAAGATTATAGGTGCCGGTTCTTTTTGTAGAATCAGCACCTATAATATCTTTAGATGCCAGTTCTGGAACCGCTATTCGAATGGACAAAGGTGCCCCAAAATTGATGCCGATTGGGAAATTGGCGCCTATAAATGATTCCCAATTGGTACCTATAGGGTGCTCTGTAGTAGTGTGAGTACGAGGTGATTTCATCTCACAGTTTTATTTCATGAAACAAAAACAACAAGTTTTTTTAGCAGGAACTACTCGATATCAAATTTATTATTATTTTCCTCTAAGTGCACATCAAATTTAACTATGCTTAATTATTTGTACATGAATTCTATATTGCCAAATAGTTGTATTCTTTTTGCAACTATTTGAATCATATGTGTCAGCAGCGAGTGCATACGCACCTGGCCAGGTGTAAAAAATCTCAGGCCGTTTTCATCTACTCGCTCCATTTCATAAAGATTGTAATTCTAAAGGGAGTAGGGGAAATTAGTCGAAAAAAAAATGATATATATTTATTAATAAGGGGTAATTGAGGGTAAAATGTAAAACAAAGCGAATGGGAGCGATTGTTTAATTTACAGGATAAGTATTACTTTATAATTATAACTCCTCAGTCTCAAAGTAAGCTCATTTTTTACCAATCCCACATATACTAATAAAAAAAAATCCAGAATACCCTCAATTCCTCAAATATTAATGCAATTGTTACTTTCTTTATTTATTCCTAATGCATTTATTTCCTATACTTCACAAACTCCGATGTAATCATTACTTAAAAATAAACTTATTTTGGGACAAACAGAAAAAACTAAAAATAAAGTGTAACTCTTTTACAAAATTTGAATGCTAATTGCAATCTTCTTATGAGTATACTGTACTTCTGCAGCAAGCAAAGCTGTTGGAGGAGGCAACCAGGGTTCAACTTACCGCGGGTGGCCCGGTTACCGCCACCCGGCGATACGGCGGTTACCGCGCGGTAACCGCCCAAAACCACGACAAATTCGTGATTTAAAAATTTGAATTCAAAAATTCAGGGAAACCGCGGTATGGACCGCGGTAACCGCGCAGTTTGGCGCGGTAACTGCGCGGTTTGGCGCTGTTACCACGCGATGTTTGATCAGAAGAAGAACGAAATGAAGAAAAAAATTTAAAAAATGGAGAAACACTTAAAAATGTGTAGAATTTGGGGATAATAATTAAAATATGTAGGATACTTGTGGGTATACAATAAAAAATTTTGGCATGATCTTTTCTATATTACGGACTTGAAATCAATTGAACAATTCATAACATAATATTTCAACAACAACAATCAACAATCTCAAGATGTTGCACAAGGTGTCCACATGTTCACATGTCAAGATGTCCACAATATAGAGTTCACAGGTGAAATAAATACAGTCCACAATATAGAGTTCACAATAGAGTCCACAATATAACATCCATAATATGATAGTTCACATAGCAAGCAATATGAAAATAGAAGTTTTGTTTTCAATCAAAGAAAATAGAGAAGGACATACCAACATAGAGCCAGCTATAAGTTCCACTGATTATATGCCATGTTGTACTTCTCTGTGGACATGAGCATCAAGCCATGCGAGTGTAGCAACCCTGCCTTATATTCCTCCCAACTTTGACTTGTCCATGATGCTGTTGTTTGCCACTGAGCATACAATTGGGCGTACCACTGGGGCTCTTGCCACTCGTACACCCATGTAGAAGAGGGATAATCAGACGGTTGGGGACGATTGTACGCATACGTTGGATAGCCACTTTCAATGCTAGAGGCACTGAATGAGCTGTAGCTATCCTGTGGTATATCAAGATGCTGTCGTTGTTGTTGGTCACTCAGTGAAATGGTAGTTCGTTGAGAGCTTGGAGCACCGTGATCACGGTCCCAAGTCACGTGAGTGAAGTCAGCCTCACCTGCAAATGAAATTGTAGGAAGAAAATTAATCAATAGTGAAATGCATGGTAAAGATCTAAATGGTAATTGAAGCACATCGCACCAGTCAATTGAATAGGGCTATGGTGATCGGACTGTTGGGTGTGACCCCTAGGAGGCACTTCAGTGGTGCCTTGGCCTCCTTGACCACCGTTGTCCCCGTCGTCTGAATCAGTTCTTGAGCTACTATCATTGGACTCTTGGTAGTCTGGGCTTCCTTCAGTTTCTTCATCGCTATCAACATTACGAGACTGTGGACCTTTGCTCTTAACTCTTTTGGATGTAGGTGTTTTTGGTGGCTGCCGAGTCTTCCTTTTTCCAATATGAGTGTCACCTATATTCACATCAGCCTACTCTGCAATAGTAGAAGCTCCCGTGGTTCTGCGCAGGTCAGTCAAGTCCACTAGGTTGGCTACAAGTGGACTAGGCATGGGAGCGTCACTCTCAGTTGAGTCTTCATCTAGTTCTGGGTTAGCATTGGACCGAGCATTATCCATCCATTCTTTAATCTGATTGTTAGTTTCATAGAATGATAGGTCCGCTAGTCTTTGAAGGGGATCGTTGTCCTCCTTTCTAACTTGGGCATTTGCTTGCTGAATTCGCAGGCGAAGGTTGTAGTTCACATAAACTAGTTTGTTCAGCTTCTTGTGGGTAAGTTTATTACAGACCTTGGTATGTACGAATGCGAATGTGCTCCAGTTCCGTTCACATCCACTTGAAGAGCAGCATTGACCAACCATACGCAACACAAGCCTCTTCAAATTCGGTGTGTCTGAGGCAAACATAGACCACCATTGTGCTGCACATGCCAATTTCCATGTCAATTGACAACACTAAATACGTGTAAAGCATCAGGACATATGACATGTGCAAATGATTAAAAACATACCAGGGAAAGTTTTTCCATCGGTGGCCATCTTTCTTGCAAGGGCCCTCCCAAATTCACCAGTCTTACGGCGATACATCTCAACCTCCAGCAAAGCGGCGGCGCCTGTATTGATGTCCGTCATCCACTCGAAGGCCTGACGGAGGTATTGGAAGACGGTGGCACTTGGAGAGTACGCGTAGTGCATCCTAGGGTTCAATGCCGCACCTACAAAACATGAAACAAGATCGATGAGAGTCACACAATACCAATTTTCTCATTATGTAATGACGGCTACTTACTGGCATTGATTAGAGTTTCATTACAGAGGTTGTGCATCCTTCTGTTAACAATTTCCATGTATGCTTCGAACTTATCCCTTTGACTCGCAAAAAGACTGTCGTACTCCATTTTCAACAACTGATATCTCAGAAGAACCTCACTCAAATTGGGGTTCTTGTCCTCGTCAGCAAATCGAAGGAAGGAGTACATTGGCTGAACTGAATTGACTACTGCCTGTAAGTTCTCCCACCAAGTCATGCTAGATAGGCATGCGTGTGCATACCTGCCCTTCGTTGTGCCACTGAATTTGCTTTGCATGAACCCAGAGGAAGCCATCCACTGCATGAACTGATCTTGCCTCCTAAGGAAGCTCTGAAGGAACATTTAGTTTGTGCCGAACCATGTAGCATTCCACTTAACCAGTTCACCACCTATAGCAGACACCATCATGACATGCAGCTTGGAATGGTTGTATAGCCATCTGCAAATTTTCCTCGCACTCGCAATCACCATTTCATGGTCCGGCATTTTTCCAACCTCCTTAAGCATCAAGTTAATTGTGTACGCCACACAAGGTTGCCACACAATTGTTGGATACTCTTGCCGCAGTAGTCTGCAAGCCTTCTTGTAGTTAGACCCATTGTCAGTGATAATCTGAACGACATGTTGGGGGCCTACTTCGCGTACCACCTTTCTTATCTCCTGCATGGGTCAATCATAAAATAAAACAAGACCTCAAACACTACACTTGATGTTATCAAATGAGGCTAAAGTGTTAAAGGAACATCGTCACCTTCAGTACAAAGTTAGCATCTTGGCTTTGGCCCGTGGCATCAACGGAGTTGTGGAAAAACATGATTCCATTGCAATATATCAAAAAGTTGATGACCACCATACCCGTCGGTCCTGTCTAAGAATCACACATTAAAGTAACACCGTACTCATCCCAATTACGTTTGAACTTGTCGAATTGCTTCTTGACGTCCTTCTCTGTAGCATCAAGATACTTGCCATCAATCTCCTTACCGCTTGGCGAAGGTATGTTTTCACCTACAATGTACAAATGCCAAATAATTAGTGTGCGAACTGTTAGAACAATGTAAATCCATATGTAATGCATACGTACCCCACTTCTGTGTTTCTCGAACGGCACTGACAAAGTATGGATTATCAGCATTTCTTGCAGGAATGCCGGAGGTGTAGAAGAATCTTGCCCATGACTCACCAATGGCCTCCCTAGCTTGCCTCCCCTTCTTTGTGAAGAATCCTGTATCGATGCGTGTCTGCACAGGAGACTTGCCAGATGCTAGGTTGTAATCTCTCACAGAAGGTGACTCCCTGTGAGATGTAGCCCTTCGCAACAAACTGGCAATTGGGTTGCTTCTACCTTTCCGTGCCTCGGGCTCAGCGGATCCACTGCCACCGCCATGCTCATATGTGCCACCTCGTTCCTCCACACCCTTCCTAAAGTTTGCCTCTTGCCGTGAGGCTTACATGGCTGCTTCCATTTGTTTCTCCTCGTCGGCATCACCTGTTAGGTCATAATAGTTGACCCTAGCCGCTTCAACCCTTCTTGACCTCTCACTGTGACGAGTATCACCTGCATCTTTTATCCTGTCCAACTCGCGCCTGAAAAATTCGCGGACATCTGGAGGCACTGAATTGCAATATGTAACCCCTTTTCCTTTTTCAGCTAAATGAATTTTAAGTCGAGTTGCTCCACAACCGTCCTTTCTCTGATGACAATACTTACAACGCCATCCAGGTGCTATGCTCTCCCCGTGCTCCCACACCGGGTCCCTACTATCTGTCATATCCACCCTGTATGTAACATACGCGAAAAGTATAGTATTAAAAATGAAATCACCAAGGCCACATTTTTAATTCACTAATGACATACGTATAAAAATTCTACTTACACATAGTCTTTTATTACTAATAGATATTTCGAATAAGCATATGAAATCATAATTATGGTGCTTCAAAGCTAGCTAAAGAATTTTTTTGAAATCAAAATTACAAAATGCAGCTATGTGGTTTACCATCGATTTGTGCGCGGTAACCACGGTTACCGCTCGTTATAGCGCCCGGAACTCACCCTCTAAAGCTACGGCGACCGGCCTAAACCGCGCGATAATCGTCACAAATTGCGCGGTTACCGCGCAAAACCGCGCAGTAGGAGAGTTCTTACTGTGGGCTCGCTAGCGTGGACGGTTACCGCGCCCTACCGCGCGGTATCCCCGCTCGCCGGCGCGGTGGCGACAGATCTGGCGTGGTTTTGCCACGTCTGGCGTCGCCGAGGCTAAGGACGGAGAGGGAGAGGGAGACCAGAGAGAGAGCACGGTAGAGATGGGAGGAGATATTTTCTCCTCGGTTGGGCCTCTATGGGCCATATGCACAGTATCGGGCCGGCCCATTTTTTTTCCTATTTCTAAATTTATTCTCCATTTTACTCTTAAATTTGAATAAATATTACTCTTTTTTGAGAAATTTCTTCATCATAAAACACTACAAATCAAGCACTACCTTCACCATATTTTTTGATTTTTTTTTTATTTTTTTTCTTTTTTTTTGAATTTTTGAATTCGGGCAAATTTCATTAAACCGTACCGCGCGGTTACCACCGGTAAGTTGAACCCTGGAGGCAAAATGTATATATATATATATATATATATATATATATATATATATGTGTGTGTGTGTATTTAATCAAGAATTTACTGTCCATTATGCTGACTCGATATGGATGGATCGGAGTCTCAGAGATGATGTGTATCGACCACAGAGCTTGTTCAGTCATGTTAGCTCTACCCTGAAAGATACTGATCTGATCGACGTGGACGTTTGGACTAATTGAATTAAATGGTGAAAAGGACATGCAAATCACTTTCAAGCATGTGTGGAGAAATACTGGATGGAAAATATATGAATAATAATGACACATATATCATATTCATATATTATAATATATATGCGATATCGATGAATGGAGATTGTTGCATCCTTCACGCATGGCCGCACAATGTGTGATAATGTTGATAACTCGATATGATATTATTATTTTGCGGCAACCCAACCAATCTGCGTGGGGTCGATGCATATGATCTCTTGCAGAAGTGTGCACGCTCCTGCATATATGCTACCTTTGCCTTATCCACCAGCTCATGGCACATTGCCATCAAAGGGTAGTATGGTTTCCGAGCTCAATTCAACAAAATTAATGTTCCTGGCGCCTGAAACTTATGTATACAGGCTGCCACTAAAATACCGTCAAATTTCCATCATATTTTTAAGACATAGGTCAAATCAAGATTCGTGCATTATTCAGACCCTATCTTATTTACTCTCTCCGTTTCAAATTGCTTATTGTTGAATGTTTATCTTAAACCAAACATATCTATCCTTTCACCATAAATTTTTAGAAATCTGTGTAGTTTTAACAACATCAAAGTATATCGCATGATAAATCTAAAAATATAAATCATAGGATGTTAACTGTACATGTTTATAGAAATTAATGGAAAAATTAAAACATTTGACTTCGGACAAATTAAAACGATAAGTAATTTGAAACGTTGGAGGGAGTATTAGTACCGTTCTTTGCTTCGACTGCTAGATCCTTCATCTCTCCTCTACCTTCCCCCACTGACCACTGTCCCACCACCATAAGCCGAGCAATAACAAAGAGGCCCGCATTCCATCCCTTTCATGTGTTCCACTTCCATCTAGAGATGCCACCTTGCATTATTCACATTAATTCAAGCTTGAGGTAAATAAGAAATTTCTTACAACTGTAATCACGAAAAGCATTAGAGACTCTGAATCATTTGGTTCTTTTTGTGTTGAAAAGATATAATAGGTTTCATTTGGATCATGCTCTCGATAATATGTTTGACAATTATTGTTAGTTCAACTTGTGGAGATATATTGGGATGAGACTAATGTTGGACACCTGATTTTTCCTCAAAAATCTGACGTTGTTTCACCTCTCGTACATAAATGTGTCAAAACTAGAGAACGAAAATGGTTCAATAATTTAAACGGTGAAACACAATTGAATCACACTTGAATAATTTTGTTCTAGTATTTGAAACATTGAGTTTCAACTATTGCAACATCTAGGGATCTCATGCATCAAAGAAAAAAAAGAAACACCATCAATATACCCACTCCAGTATTTTGATTCAACACAAAGAAACGTTAAAATTAATTGTCTAAAACATAAAAGATACAAAAAAGATATGGACTAGATCTACTTCTTCCTCCTCTCTGGTGTTCGGTTGTCACTAGGCTCAACACCGAGGTACTCTTCCGGACCACCAATAGTTCATGATCCTCTGTCGTCATTGGCGCTATAGGTGTGGGTCCTCACCCGGGATGCTATGGGGCCGTCGTGCCATGCCGCTGTTGAGGATGCCAAGGCCAAGCTCATCGTGCCGCCATTGAGGATGAGAGGCCATTCTGGTTATAAATGAGAGAAGTAGAGACAAATAGGGGGAGTGGAGAGAGTGACAGTTCGAGAGGTTTGAAGAGAGGATAAAATAGGATCGAGGTTGAGTGGAGGAGAAATCATGGCATGAGGGGTGTATCCGATATTTAACCTAGTGTCAAACACTTGATCTAAAACTTTTTCAGATATAATGGAAACATAACCATAAAATAGGAATCAAAATATATTATTATCTTCATAAAATTGTGGAAAATATTTTTCAGTAACATATTGTATATTTATGTAGAACTAATGGTTATGTACATCGAATTTAAATTTATGGTTTCATTGTGTGATAGATTAGTCATATTGGATTTTCCCTTAACATACCTTTTGATGTACACATTAATTAGAGAATCAAAACGAAAAATTTTGTGGAGAATTTCTCCCTTTTCTCAATTTGAATTCAAATTTTGTGAAGATAGAGGCCGCCACACCCACTACGTTATATTGTTAATTCCTTTTTTTGGGGTGTAAAAGAATGTTTTATAACCATTTTTCCCGCCAAATGAACATTTATACTCCCTTTTCTAGATAAGTCCAATTCAAAATTTTACTCTGTCCTGTCCCAAAATAAAGTGCATTTTTAGTATACTACTTTTTCTCTGTAAAATGCAGTTTAGGCTTATTTAGGGATGGAATAATATATAGATGATACTCCACGTTTTACTATAAAATACTGTAGAATGATGAATTAATATATGTCAAATTATTATAAAAATAGTGTGGGATAATACATTGAGCTCTAAAACATAATAAATTATAGATGATGTGTTATGTTTGTATGAAGTTTAAGCTGTAATAATTGTTAGTGGATTATCGTGTGACATATTGTACATTAAATTTTAAGGATCCAGTAGTGTGTAGTAGCTACTACTAGGTTGCTGTAAACTACGTATAGATGGCATAGATCAGGAGATACTTGTGGGTGTCCAAAGAGTGCATGTTTAGATTGGTGCCATTTAAACCATATCATTGCTCGATAAAATTGAAAAATATATGATGACATTTAGGCGAGTTCTTGAGTTCTCAACTCACCTGTTCGTTTTCCACGTATACGCTTTTCAAACTGCTAAACGGTGTGTTTTTGTAAAAAATTTCTATACAAAAGTTGCTTAAAAAAATCAAATTAATCCATTTTTCAAAAAAAAATTAGCTAATACTTAATTAATCACGCGCTAATGGACCGTTCCGTTTTTCGTGCTTGGAAAGTGTCTTCCCAACTCCAGTCCAAGGAACACACCCTTTGTTTAGTTTGTTAAATCATACTTATAGAATTTGATAATATTATATTTAGCATATTCTATCAAACTTTAATAATGCTGTTAACTTACCAAAATTTTGACAATACTAAATTTTAAAAAGGTTAAAAATAACTATAAACTGAACAAGCTCAGAGTTTCCCGTAATATTTGTGCCGTACGTGTATGCTGTGCCAATACAAGGATAGGTGCATGCACCTGCTCCTGCTGGGCGGCTAGCTGGTAGTACGTGCAACGTGCGGTTTTGGATCGATATATCGAATCGTGCAGGGGGGTGTGTGTTGGTGAAGGTTGGTTGGCCGGAAAAAAGACAGACGAACGAGCTGCCGCCGCGTAGCGCTGCCGCACGCGCGTTCGTCAGCCGTACGTCGGCCGGGTAGGTAGATGGTCAATGCTAGCGCCGATGGATCGGACAAAACTAGCATAATCACGCGTGTGAGTGTTAATTAGTAAGGATAGGTAAGTAAGTACGTGTGCAAGATTAACTAGATAAGATCAGCACGCATCGACCAAATATAGTTAGTCTTATCACATCATATCAAAGTTAATCGATCACCATATATATATATAGCTTGAAAAGCGCGATTCTACAAACTTTTTCTTCGTCTAGAGAATTCCTCAAAGATAATAGAGCTCTTTATCCTTGCTTTGCACTAGCATGTTGTATCGGTGCTCGTCGTCATCATGATAGAATACAGCGGTGGAGCTAGGTATTTAACTTTAGAGTGAATCACACAATGAATCACATCTATTAATTACTACCATCGTTAGAGCACAAACTAGGTTTATTCCTATGTTTTATTTTGGAATAGGTGAATTAACTTGTACTTTGTCTCAATTTGAACTAGCTTTTTGTTCCTTGTCACTATTGCCTGCCAATCACACCTCGCTCATGCTTCCTCTGGGTCAGGCTGCCAAAAATGGGGACGACCTCACTACCCTGCTAATCCTCCAGAACCTCTGCAACCCCTCTATCGCCTTACTCGATTACTCCTCTCCAGATCCGATAATGTCAATGATCGCTATGTTGAGATGACTTCTTCTTCCCCTAAACCATGTTTCCCCTGGATCTCCTACCTTCGCGTCAGCTCGGCCTCCGCCTCAATTTGCATCACCGCTCAAGGTCAATTCCACCACTGTCTAGCTACCCCGTGTTCGATCGATCTCTGCCTTTTGACTGCCCCCTTCCCCTGTCTAGGCTGTGTTTTAGAGAAAAGCAAAAGAGAAAATTGATAAGATACGCAAAACGAGATGATTTATTAGCACATAATTAATTGATAATTAACTATTTTAAATTCAAAAATAAATTAATAGGGTTTTTAAAAGTTTACAACTTTTTTATAATTTTTTTTAAAAAACATACCATTTAACAATTCGAGAAACGTTTATGTGAAAAATAAATATGTTTTTTTATCTTTTCATGGATCTCAGCCTTATCCCTGCAGCTCTTCCTCCGCCTAGTTGCCCCATAGCTCAGCCTCCACCCACCGGTGCCATTGTGCAGCTTTGTCTCGCCATAGCCACGACGTTGCAGAAGACACTGGAGAGGATTTTGCTATGGGAGCTCATCACCGAGAGCCATTTGTGCTGTTTTCTTTATTTTTTTCGGCCGGGCTCACAGGTAGGCCACTGGTCCAAGCTGTACAAATTGGGTAAAAAGGCTATTCTAAGGTTGAAACTTTGGCAAAGAAAAGTAGTTTAAAGTTATTGAAGATCGTTAAATATCGATTTCGACCATCAATTATCTTGATAAATAAAAAAAATTAACATTTTTTACATGCAGTTTCATTTGTCCTTGGAGAATCTTATGGATGCAGGAATTATACATTAAAGTGAAGAAAAAAATGCATCGGCATGCAAAGAAACACACCTTTAACCAATCAATCGGGAGAGAGCACAAGAATTGAAGAGCCTACATCTCAGCTCAAACCGACATAATTTGAGCACTCCATTAACTACCAAAATTAATATATCCCTATTCTAGTCCATTTGTTGCTATAGAGGAGGCCGTGTAGCATTATGTAACATCTTAAAACATACTGGGAATTATTTTTTGCACAAATGTTATTTAGTTGTCTTGAGCATTGTCAAGTTGCATCCCTTCGATATCTTTTTCCATTCATATCATCATCATCATCAATATAAATTCCTTCAAATTGTCCTTGCAAAAACACTACAAAAATGTTCCAACAATTCACAATTTCTTCCACCCGCAAACCATCCAATAAATTTCCAAATTATACTGTTTATTTGGGCCAAAACACCTTCCCTGCAGGCTCATCCCTTTTCCTTCCTCTTCTGGGCCGTCCAAGCCAATTCTCGTACCAGGCCGGCTCACTGCACAGCCCAGCAGAGCGAGCCGAGCCGCTGCTGCTCTGTCCGCTCACGCCCGTGGAGAAGCAGCGTCCACACCGCCGCACTCTTGGCCGCGCGACTGCCGACGTACTGCTCTTGCTCTCTAACGTGGGTCGTTAATATATGGGCTCGTTAGTTGTGGACTCGCATATCAGCCTCTCAAAGTCATCTTCATTTACTTTGTTGTCACTGCCATACCAATCCTACGGAAGGAGCTGACGCTCACAATGGCAGCAGCTTCATCTCGATTGTCCTTGTGAGCACTCAGATTGTCATAGATGGGGCACCCCATGGATCAGTTATGAACGAAATTGAGAGAAAGAACATGCAACAATCCTGCCTGTGATCAATTGAACGCCATAATATCAAAAGTTTTAGGTGGGGATTTCAGCTTTCAATACAATTCAGATTTCAGACAAGAAAAAACGGGACTACCACTACCACAGCTCTAAAAAACAAACTAAGCATAAAGCATTCCAGCACCAACCAAATGGCCAATTACAAACCATCATCTGACATTGACAAGAACAAAAACTAGCAACAAAATACTCTCATCAACCAACCAACTCTAGTTTGTTCAGTGCACACAGAGTGAAGGAAACCTGCTGGGCTGCTGTCTTCTGAAGGGAATGAATCACCAAAAGATGTAATATATAGGTCAGGTTACAGTTACTTCATCCATCTTACAAGCTAAACAATATCCATCAATTTTTAAGTTCGAAAACTCATCGGTCTTCATACCTGCTTCCAAAACCCTTTATATGAGGCTAATATCCTGTTCAAGAACATGATGTTCGGATGGATGCCTCTGTTCAGCACTGCAAACAAAATGAAATTCTTCAGCTTTCTCCCACTTGTCATGGGCACACAAACCATGGATTAGGTAAACTGAAAACCCTAATCTCAGGGCTCAATCTTTCATTTTTTTGGAAGTGGATTTTTGTCCCTGAGAGGACATTCCCTCGTTTCATGCATGACGTCCAAAAAGTTATCAAATTTCTTTTAAAAAATTATCAAGATAGATCAATATATGATATATTTTTTCATAAACATGCAAGTTACAATTCGAAACAAAAATAACAAATTTAACCGTAAATTATGCGTTCTATTTATAGTCAAATTTGTTATTTTTGTTTCTACTTGTATAAGTTGAATTTGAATATGCATGTTTATAGAGTGACATATCACATATTGATCTATCTTACTAAATTTTTTCAAATTTTTTGATGACTTTTAAGCGACATACAAAAATAAGAGGATATCCCCTTAAGGGATGATTAGAGTTTTCTCATTTTGTTCTAGTATATGCGGCGCAGTTGGCTCGTCCTATCTAGCAGCTTGCACGGACGGAAGTGGGAACGGGAGCATTGCCATCAGCGGGAGCTGCGCTCGGGCCTGAGATGGGGCACGGCCTTATCTGCCTCCATGAGCAGTTGAGCCCCGTGCAGATTGCGGAAGGCACAACCTCGGAGCCTCGGAGAGAGTTGGGCGAGGCGAGGCGGCGGCGGCTGGTATAGGAGGAGTGGCGGTTGTTTAGGGTTAGGGTGGAGTGGGATGTGTATATGAAGGGATTGAGATCAGGACCGTCCAACTAAGAGATTTGAACTTCTTTTGATTAGAGAAATTAATTACCCATCCATGCCAAAAACATAGTAGCAAGCTCCACAAGAGGGAGAAAAAGCCACTCGTTTTCTACGCACATGTTTTCCTAACTATTAAATGTGTGAGTTTTGTAAAATTTTTGATAAAAAAGTTGCTTCAAAAAATTAAATTAATCTATTTTTTAAGTTTGAAATAATTAATACTCAATTAATTATACGTTAATGGCTCACCTTATTTTTCTTATCTTCTTAATCATGTTCTTTCTTCTCCTCTCAAACACATAACAATGCTTGAGAAATAAGAGAACAATTTGATATCTCATAGACTCATACTATAATCTCATGGCATCAGATGCAAAATCAACTTCACTCCCAACGCAGAACTCATATATACTACGCCCTCCTCCGTCTCAAAATATAATAATTTTTAGCCTTCAGAATTTGTACCAAAATATAACAACTTCTCTATCAACATTTTCTTCCTAATCAATCATAACCCTTCACCATTCAATTTTTTCACCTTCCTCCAGTTCTCATCCATCACAATCTTCCACATTTAATTCTACTTACATTCTTAATAACCGTGTTCAACCCCAAAAATTCTTATATTCTGGGACGGAGATATAGTACCTCTAGGTGAAATTCGGTGGGCAAAATTGAAACAACACCTTCTAAGGTGCAAGATCCTATCTTAATTTTCGACCTCCTCGAGATCTTGATAAGATGACAATGCTAAAAACGTTGTTTTAGCATGTCCTAACGGCCATGAAAAGCCTCTATATGGCTTTCGCCCTATCCCTTCAATTCAACCCAATTACAAATCCAGAATCAGGGGAGAGTCCAGGTCAAAGGGTATGTTCGGTTTGAGGCCTGAGAAAAGTTTAAGTCCTAGTATGCATGAATGATATGTGTTTGGTTCGAGACCTGAGCCGAAAACACATAAAACTAAAGAAATATGAATCTTCAAACGACTTTGGATGTGTTGACGCGAAATTCATCGTGACACACGAAGGCCTGGGAGATCTGCTTAGTTTCAGTGTAAGACCTATCAATTGGGTTCAGGGCATGCCAGTTAGTTTGATCCTACAACTAACAACATGGAAATAGATCGATGAACAAGATCGGCCAATAAGCCGATGTCAATAGGGTTTTGAACAATCGGCTATAGATCCAATGTAGATTCAAATAATCAGGCAAACAATGAAATTTATGTTATCATCGGCTGAAATTAAGCTATGCATAATCATCAATAAATCGTTCTTTAACAAAGACAATCTTGATAGATCGGACCCAACCGAGACAGTATAAGGTTGAAGTTGATAAAGATAGACTTAACTACAGATCATACATGTTTGAGTATAAGCCGATGTAGTTTGAGGTTGAAGTTTGAGGTTGAAGTTTGTTGTTGAGCAACTGAGGTCCGCCCCGCCGCCGCCGCCGCCTGATCCACATGCGTGGGGGCAAAGCGGTGGCCGGATCCACCACCGCCGCCATGTCTCCGCCCGCCAGCCCGACGGAGGAGGAGGGGAAAGTGGAGGATGTTGTCTCTGCACGCCAGCGTCGCCCGTTCCCGAGCTGTCATCTCCGCGCGCCCGCGCCGCCCGTCCCCGAGGCCACCGTCGAGGGCCCCGTCTCTACTGGGAAGTGGAGGAGAGGAAGAGGGGAAAGTGAGGGGAAGAGGAGAAGGAAAAGTGGGAGGAGGAGGAGAAAAAGTGGAGAAGGAAATAGAAGGCGGAGAGGCTGGATGCGAAGAAAAAAATTGGAGGGGTAGTGGTAGTTCGTAGGCAGAGGAGAGAATATCCGTATGGAAAAATTGATTTTCGCATGTGGATCTCTTAACAGGCCCGCACGCATACGGGCCATGCGGGCCTGTTAAGAGATCTGCATGCGAAAATCAATTTTTCCATGCGGGCCTTTTAAGGAGCCGCATGCGAAAATGTAGGTCAATTTTTACAGACGTGACTAGTTACGGTCCGCTTGTAATCTATAAAAGCCCTCGTACAGAAAAATCATTTCGTAGCAGTGCCAAGCTATCTCACGAGCAGTCGGTGGCTCATTTAGCTCGATCAAACTAGACTAGACCGACTGGCATGTTGGTTGTTTAAGCCTCTTAACTTTTTTGGTGGTGAAAACCCTAACTTCTCAAGCTCTCAAGATTCACAAAACCCACCCCATTCCACACATAGCACATCCACCACTGCCCACATGTCCGCACCTCACACAATCATGCCGCTGTTGCTAGTCGTTAAATCCATATTCAACCGCCAACATTTTAACAAAAATATAAAGAAACACATCTTCTTCTCCTTATCAGTTTGCCTATTTCTAACGACTTCCATAAGTTCTGTTGTGTCCAAACTATTTTGCAATAACCAGCGGAAATAAGGAGAAAATAGGAAATTCTGAGTAAAAATGGAAGTAGTTCCTCGCCAACCTGTGAGCCAAACTAGATGTCATGGTCTGGCCGGCCTGCCCCAGATTGGCTGGCTGTGACATGGCTTGGCAGGGACAGGCTAGTGTGCCAAAGTGGCCCTGCCAGCCACCTTTCATAGCCCAGCCGGCTCCCTAACTTCACCAGGCAAAACCCAACTGAGAAAGTGGACCAAACCGACCTATGAGTTGGTCGGCCATTGCACCCCCTAGCCCAGCCAGCCTAGCCCAACTATCGACCGACCTCGCGTGGGAATTGTGGAGCTAAACTGACTTCATGGCATGATTGGAATTGTTGTAGAACGGCTACGTCAACGGATCGCCCGGATCCACTCCCTTCCCTCCTGCAGAGGATGAGGTGCCGAGAAGATGTAGAAGCCCATATCCCTTCCCGATCAATCACACCACAGGAGACAATAAACACAAGATATAGGAGTGGAGCTCTCTCTTTATTATCAATGATTGTGTGTACAATGATGGGCACCCATGCCCCTCTATTTATAGGTAGAGGGGGTCTTAGAGATAAGAATGGTTTTATCTCTAAAACTGATTCGGATTGGTCCACAAGTTAGAATCTTATTTCCTCATGAGGACAATATTCGTAAACACTCCCTCTTGGACCTATCCATGACCAACTTATGCCTCGTCAAAACTCCTACCAAAACCCAGTGGGAAAAAGGCTAGGAGAAAGAGTACATAGTTGTCGCTTATGCATTGCACATTGTTGCCTCATTAAAAACCTTATGTGAGGAACAATAGCTCCACTCACTCAAGAAAAAAAAGAGTACAACACTATGGACTAACCGGTCCATATTGTGGGTCATGTTCTGGGGTGCTCTCCCCCTGAACCTAGCAAACCTCAAAGTCTTCTCATCCCAATTCTCTACACAAGCTTCCGAGAACTAACAGTTGGGAGAGACTAGGTGATCAATCCTCTAGATTATCACTCAATTTGAATTGCTACTCACCTCACCTCGCCTCAGGAGTTTGTGAGGTGACCCACTTGTATTTGTGGTGTTTGTCAATAAAGATAGATCTTTCTATGATAGGACCGTAGGAACAGGTCTAAGTGATCGTATCGAGCCAATACCCCTGGTATACTCTAAGACATTCCAATGTCTCGCAAATGATGATAAAGATGTAATACATACTACCTTGACAACAACCTTTGTCGTAGACCATACTCCCATAGCATTAAACATCTCTCAGATATATGCGTAGGCAAGAATCCATCAGATCCTTAAACCATTAGTTTCAAAGACTTATCTCATTTTACCACTAAAACAAGAATAGGTAACATAGAGAGTAATGTATTCTATCACTATCATGTACCATAATACCATACTGGTGTGCAACGCAATCTATTTCGTCCTTCCAAAGGATTATGGGGATAAACAAGCCGCAATGGCACACACCTCCTAGGCATGACCCCATCAAGTACTAGGCCTTGATCATTGCAACCTTCTCTGATGGTATCAACAATAGTTGGGAATCCATCAAGATCAACCACAAGCCTTCCAAAGACGTATTGTACCGATCAGAACAACTAACTAGTCTGAAAAATTCAAGCACTGTGGGGGATAACACACAACCAACAACACCAAGTATACCTTAGCAGGTATTTGAGGACACCACCATTCCAACCATCAGGTGGAGCAGACATACCACGATTGCACACACTCCTAGTGATAATCGCGAGATGCACATGTGCTTACAGACCCCGTCTATTTGATCTCATCAGGTTCCTCATTGCAATCGTATTGGATCACAAATGGGTCATCATCCCTCCAAGGGATTACACAATTATTGGTGTAATCAGACTTACTAATTATTTTGTGTCTCAGAGAAAATTTCATTAGTGAGGTCTCCCCCTCAGAGAAAATTCCATCAATGAGATTTTCTCCCAACGGGAGATGGTACTCTTACCGGAATACCTATTAATATGAGATTTGTATGTTGCAATTTCAGTATAGAGTCTATTCAAGATCTCCTCATGGATTTCCAAATCCTTTAACTACATATTTAATTTCATGTCATTTTGCCAATACCTTTATTTAGCAGAACATTCAACTCACGTTGGGAGAGGTCTCATGTAGGACCTACTTGAACTATCGCACATCACCACCTCATTATATTAATAATGACCCATAAAATTCGAACAACGTTCGCGACTTTTACTTAGCAATTTGGTTCAGCCTCAATTGCATTTCCAATTTGACCCGATTTGAGCGCTACACGCTCATGCCATGGACTTTGTTTCGGATCCGGTTCTCTCGGAGAGAATCATTAGCAAGAGGCGACATAGTGTCGACACATTTATTCCTACTTACACATTTAACCAGATCTTCATCACTTCCCAAAATGATCCATCCATGGTTGTTCCATATTCCCAGCATCATAATATGCGTGCATTGCTAGGAATGTCGTCTTCACGACTAACATCATTATGAGGTATATCACCTTCCAAAGGTGAATTCTCCGCTAGGAGAATCAGAGGAGTATACTCACTTCCTGTTAGAACTCTTATGCTATGACTAAGGCCCACAAACCGTGTTAGCAGGCATCCCCACAAAACATGATCAAATGCCATAAGTCTTATGTGGATATGATATTATTCTCGGGTCTATCCATATTTACCACAATTGGGAGCATTACTCTATTTAACAACCAATCTAGTTGTTCCTCATATGATTTTGTTTAGCAAAAACTCCATGCCTCAAGCAACCAGGAGTATGAACTAAACTCACAAGTTTAGTTCGTTTAGTGCGTTTACTCAAAGAAATCTCCAGGCATTTTTAAATGGGCATTTCTCTTCCCCTAATGCCGAGATGTCTTACAATAGCATACTTACAATCCCCATGCCGTGGCACCAGATTATGGTATTTCATCTCAACCACATGTGTTCTCCCACGAATGTATGCTGTGGTGGTGATATATTTGGGAAATATTATGCACTTTAATAGGAGAGATTTTTCCATTATATGCAGTGAGCCTAGACATATACCAATACAGTGGCATGAAAACTGCATTCTTCCTTCCTCCGAATGGCTATCCTCAACCTCCAAGTTAGAATATACAAGTTTGCACAATCACGATTGCTACGAAATGTGTATGCAACCATCATGCAAATACTTTATCCATGGACTAATGCTCACCCAGTGCCATTCAACTCACAATCGGTTCTAGATCGACGTGCATTAGACATCCCATGTCATATGCTTAAGAAGGCAACCTATGGTGGCAAAACGCATTCTAATACGCTCAATAAGGAGTATGGTAGTAAAATGCGCGGCCTCCAGCCTGCGTTGCCAAGTAGATTTTTGTGGTACAGAGTTGTGTTAAAGTTCAGCTCGTCTAATGCCCAAGTTTGACCCTTATTACTCATACCAAACTCTAGAATTGGGTCACTCATAATTGAGCAACATGTTTTAGGTACGATCCACGAGCGAATTGTCAAACCACATTTGCTAATGTCCCCTGGACATAGCCATCGAGAGATAATCAATACCTCCAACAATGGTAATATTCACTATAAAACCATTATGTGTAGACATATCCACAAAAATAGTGGAATGCGTCGGTGCAACCGTCGTTGGCACAACAAGCTCAACACATGCAACACGACGAACCTTTGCATGGCTTGCACATGTCCACACAAGAAAAACGCCATTGTACAATAGGCATGGTCATCAACCCATGGGCGATCAACCAACTCAACCGGGGAGTAGTCACTGACTACATGAGCATGGTAAAATGCAATAGTGCATAGCCAACATTTGTTTGAAATACAATTACACCAAATTGTGTGGTTGTAACTCCTCGGATCATACACTAATTGTTCTTCTAAACTAAAGCATTTTATCCATTTCAGCATGAAGATAAGCTTTAGAATAGAATAGGAAAGACCAAGAACTTTATTTATCTGAGAAGGGAAATTTTATCATCCTTGAAAAAGTACCTCAACGTACCAACATTTTACACTAAAAATTTTAGTACCTCAATGTACCTAGTACCTAGAGGTACCATAATTTTACACTAGAAAATACGGTACCTCTCGGTACCTTCTCAAGGATGGTAAAATTGCTCATCTGAGAAATATCGATCTGATGCAAAGTTCCAAACTAAGCAAAAGATAAACTGCTTGGCAACAGTATAGCTGACCAATGTCCTCCTAGGGCATGATCTAAACTAGCCATACAACTCATATTGTCAAAACAAATTATTAGACAAACACTACCAACCATTGGTCATCAACCAAAGGTCAACATTTAGCACTAGATCCACTCGAGGACCGAGACTGGATCAATACCCTAGTCAAGCTGTTGACGCTGTAGTGAAGTGGGAATCATGTCTATTCACAACAGCTACCCTCAAGCTTATTCCGCTAGATTTGCCTCTGTTTTTCCGGTGTCCTCGCAAGATAGCAGGTTCCAAATAATATTGAGAAGATATGTGCACACCAGGTGCAACCGTATGAACCGTGTCATTCAACCACATGGAAAACACTTTACATCTTTCACCATACCGGGTGAAAAATATCTCAAATTATTGAACCTCGCAACTCCATGTTGCCAAAAAATTGAGGTATAATCATATATCTCCAAATTAGGAAAGCATGCTCTCAACCATGGGAAAGCAAAAATGTCGACCGTAGTCTAACCATATTCTGATTGAGATGTTAAGCCACTAGGGGAAAGACACAATCAATCCCAAGCACATTGTCTAATTCCACACATTTCAACGACTCAGAATCCCATTCTTGAGTATGATTATAGAGATAGAGTGATCTACATTAATGACCAAAATCATACAATAGTCATTGAAGGCCTCGATGTGAAATCACTCGCGCTATCTATCTGAATCGTTTCATGCGGTTCTCAGAGAACGCAACACACAAATGAACGATATGCGTGATGAATTTGGCAAAAGCATGGATATCATACAACAAGTATATGTGACTCCATTTTGTAGACACATCGATATCAGCGTTTATGTATGAAGGAGTGCATCAGTAAAGAGTGGTCTTATCCATAGCCATGGATATTTAATTTCCCAAAATTTTCGTGCATTAGGTGATTTTCTGTTATTTACTTGGTCTTATTGGCATTATATTCCCAATATTTATGCCCCACAGAAAACCATCACACACAAAGGCGGGAAATATAAACCCATCATAATGCTTCCAAGGGGGATTCTACACTATGTGAACATAATTTAAGGAAGTATCATAACCTAGAAATCTGTATCTAGATTATTTAGTTGGAATTGCATCAATTTTAAAAGCAACGCAATACTTAAAAACACCATTACATGGTTATTTACGGGTCTAGGGACCCACATGCAAGAAACCAACTAAAACAAGGCCCAAACATCAAAGTTATAGCCTATATACACAAAGATATAAAATTTCAGTAAAATATAGGGTCCAAAATGTAAGTTTACATTGGATAGTGAACTTTAGGCGCAAAATCAACTTTCCTAGGGACTTATGCGCAAGTTTTTATTTCTTTGTGTGGGCTATCACGAGCACTTGGGCCTTTGCGATCGGGAGGAGGTAGGCTGGCCCAGCCGGCCCGCATGACCATGAGAGAGAGAGAGAGAGGGGTGAGAGGGGATTAGGGTTTCCCCTCTTCCTACCGACACCCGCTACAGCGCCTATCGCCCAGCGCGCCGGCCAGACAAGCACAGCGGCAGCGACGAAAGACACCGACTATCGGTGTAGGTGGAGATCGAGGCGACGCATGGCGAGGACTTCGCCGATGACCCATCGACTGCCCGGCGGCAGGACGGCGGTGGCGGTGTCGCTCCCAAGCGGCGTTCGATGCGGTGGTGGCTCGGCGTTGTCGGGCGGAGCTCCGCTGCAACCCACACGTCCAGAAGATGGCAGCAGGACGAGCTTGACTTCGACGGCGACAACCGAATTGCGTCCAGCTACGACGTCCCGGCGGTTTTTGATCCAAGGTCGGCGCCCGTTCGTCCCATTGACCCTCACCACGGCTCCAGGTGCGTCGATGAGGGGCTGACGGCGGCGGTTGCCCGTCCTCGACATCGGGTCTAGCGGCGATGACGACGTGGGTCATTGTCCTCCATGTTGGCGGCGGTTTCCCGCAATGGCACCGACACGATGGTCGGCGGCGTCCCAATAGCAACGACGAACAGCGGCCGGCCAGCCCGGCCCCAACCCAGCAACGTGGGTGGTCTGGCGGCGGTGACGCATGCTCCCGGCGTGGCTCCGACGAGGGGGAGTTGCTGAGAGATAGAGATAGAAAATTGAGGGATGCAGGAGAGATTGAGGGAGCGGTGAGGACTCCCACTCAATTTTTTTCGATTAAAACACATGGTTTTCTTTCGGTTTTCAACAAAAAAAATAGATGCAAATAGATCTAAAACAAGAAATTAATCAACTGCTAGATCATAGGCAGGAAAACCAATCTATTACTATTATTGCATCAAGAACATGATAAAAAGCGAGAAAACCTAATCAATCTACTAATTGCAATCAACAATTTTACCCTAGATTGATCGGCAGTAGGACTCGAGGCAGTGACGAGTCAATTGCGGTGATGAGGAAGCAGATCTAGTCGTAGTAGCCCGTCAACGTCAGCCCAGCGATAGAGCTGCTGATAACGTGTTGTAGAACGGTTACGTCAATGGATCACCCAGATCCACTCCCTTCCCTCCCGCAGAAGATGAGGCACTGAGAAGATGTAGAAACCCATATCCCTTCCCGATCAATCACACCACAGGAGACAATAAACACATGATGTAAGGGTAGAGCTTTCTTTTTATTATCAATGATTATGCGTACAATGATGAATACCCATGTCCCTCTATTTATAGTTAAAAAGGGTCTTAGAGATAAGAATGGTTTTACCTCTAAAACTGATTTGGATTGGTTCCAAGTTTAAATCTTATCTTCTCACGAAGATAATATTCGTAGCAGGAATCATTGACCAAACTAACGGAGGGGCCTAGCGGGCCTAGCTAGCCGGGCCAAGTCCACGTGCACCAGCCCAGCCATCGCCTCTGCCACCACTATAAATGCCTTCTGTCATTCATTTGCAACACACGAAGTGGAGCAGAAGAAGGAAAAGGAGCGCCATATGCTGCCGAAATACTAGAATAGGGCAGAGAGTGAGTGAGGGAGAAGTTCCGAGGAGGAGTCGGGGATGTTGGCTCGTAGTCCAAATTATTCCTTAGAGATGTGTCTCGGTCTTCTCAGTCAGGTAGTAACATATAATCTCTCTTTTTTTTAAATTTAGTTTATAAGACAATGGTTTCTAAGTTCCATGTTTAATAATAACCTAGCTAGTTGCCGAAGTAATCCACATCAGCTAGCAAAAGGTTCTCATCATAAGACTACTAAAAAACGCTTTCACATATGGCTAAAATATGGCTAAATATTCGTTATAAGATCTCAAATCTATTTTTACAAATTCTCATATCTCAGTTTGAAAAATGTATCTGAGATCTTGTAACAAATATTAGGGCCTTTAAGTGATATCAAATGAAAATTTGTCAACTGCAAAGTTATATATAGGGCAAAATGTTTTACAGAACATCTAAAGTTTGTGCTCTTTGCTCGGGGAAACCGCAAGAACATGTATCTATTGTAGCACATTGAAAAAAGTGGTAATTAGCTACTGGATACTCACGGTATTATTTTATTATTTCTTAAGGAATTGGAGAGAGAAACATTCATTAAAGACAAATTTACTCATGGTCGAACTGATTTCAACCTGATCTGCTCATGGTTGAACTGATTTCAACCCGATCGGGTCAGGTTCAAGCCAGCCACAAGGCTTCTCGCAGTAAATCGATTCCCCTCGCAAACCCTAGTTTTTACTAGTGGCGGTGGCGACCGGCAATGACGAGTCCTAGCAGTGAGCGGGTACGAGGGATTGTTGCGGAGCGGTTGATTGAAGCGGCAAGCAATGGTTCCAAGCTGGTAGTAGCGCGGCAGTTTCAAGCTGGTAGCGACAGATCTCATCGACGAGATGGATGACTCATTCTACATGGGGTCTTCGTCAGTGCGTAACCCTTACATGGACTGACTTCTTCCTTGCCAACTTCTTCATCGGCGACTTCTTCCTAAGCGACATCACCCCAGGGGACAACATTCCAACCATCGCCGACGCCACGAAGGCCTCACAGCTCCATCAATGCAAGCACATAGCTTCAATCCGCTGCTGCCCTCACCGAGGCTCGCTGCCGGTCGTGGACCACGCCACCACTACTACGTCTCCGTCCTAATTTCTAGGGTTTGAGGAGAGGGGATGGGGATTCAGGGGAGTGAGACGACTGGATGTTGGTTTGAACCAGACCCAGTCAGCTGTAAGTCGAATGAAGGCATGGGTAGAATTGTACTTTCAGTTGTTTCTCTCTCCAGTTCCTCAGAATATAATCAAACAAGGCAAATTTTGCTACACGACATTGTGACTTCGTGGTTTTAGCCGTAGGACACTGCATGAAATGACTTTTGGGGGAAAACTCTCTATAAACGTGGAAATTAGCTCATGGGCATCGCACCCATTAGAATATTCATTTCTAGTTGAATAGGAGAAAGAAATCACGTGAAAGTTCTGAAATATCCCTGGACCCACATGACAGGTCTCCCATCTCGTTGTCTCTATCTATCTCTCAAGCTCATGGGGCCCGTATTCCACGGGTGTCAAGCAGCTAATTACCACCTTTGGATGTCCTGTAATAAATTTTGTTTAGGTAGATACCGTCAAGCTCTATAACTTTGATATAAAATTTATCTTTATCCAACTTTATATGAAAAAGTTATGTATAGAATGCGTTTTTTTTAAAAATAATTCTCACATATAGACAACTTAAATATCTGTATATGAAAATTGATTTTTCACGTGCGGACGTACTAATCCACATGCATGTGAAAATGAGGTCTTTTCACATACGGTTGACTTGAAAATTGAAATTTCGAATAGTTATTCAGATAGTTTCAGGATATAAAAGCCTAGCCCATTTACAAACTCTAGTCCCGCATCTCTTACCTATTTGTCAAATATTTTTATATTTTATAAACATGGTACGTAGCTCTCCATAGTATGTCATATTTTCTAGTTCCAAACCATACACTATATTCAGTACTAATATTGATATTAAAAACATTAAAATAATAATTATATATTAAATAATTTTTTTAATGGAATAGCTTATTCTTTTTAAAAAAGAAGAGTCCATGTCAATTACATTTGTTAATTATTAATTTTAGAATTAAATAAATACCATTCAAAATTAATATTCTAATACAGATACAACTTCATGTTTACACTTTACTCGTTTACAATGATTTATTTAAAACGAATTTAGTATATTATTTTGAATAAAAGAATACTTAATATGTCTTCGTTGATTTTGTAAGCATGGTATAAGCGGTTTTCATGTTCCGATAAATATTCATGACCATATTTGTTTCGATTTGTATTCGCTCCGTATATGTGTTCGATAATATTTGATTTTGTTTCTCTATATAGGATTTCCGTTTCTGATTCCGAGTTTAAAAATACGAAAACTAGAGGTAGTTTGTGACCCGTTTTCATCCATACTGCCAGTGTATGCATCTGCTGTTGTTGCGCACATTCTTCTGTGTGGCATGCAAACACTACTCTATTGTTCTCCCCTCACCGAGTGGGTATGCTCTCTCTCTTTTCTCCCTCCATATATTAACCACTTTAAATAATTTTTTTCTTAATTATTTATCCGATCTATGATTCGATTACATCGTTGTATTTGTTGTACAATTAAATCTTTGTAGCAAGATATCACAATATTATATTATATTTCTCATGGAAAAATATATATGTTTCACCACTGAAATTTGCTGTTTCACGTGTATGAAGAAATTAATTGAAATTTGACTATGTTGTACAGAGTATATTTTAAATTTAACTTTATGGTTTTTTTCCATGTTTCTCAATGTTTCCTGTATTGATTGTCGATATTGTAATTAATATTTTTTTAATGTTACACCTTCTTTTAAAATTTTAACAAGTAAGTTGAAACATCTGAGAACGTGATGCAACAATTTTTCTAGAAGCGATAAAACAGTGCCTGATTTTTTTATTCCCTTAATTATTTAGGAGTAGGAGACCTTACTTAATTGGTGAGTGGTAGCAGAACCTTGTATTCACCCAGCCCTTAGCTTGTTACTTTCAGTCTTATCAAAAACAGACAACGCCTAACACGAGGTAGTTTATATATTAATTTTCTAGGTAGCCGGAATATATGCTTTAGAGAAGTAAATTAAAGTAAACATTGTAACAACAAAGTAGTTTGAAAAGTTTGTGTTAAGTATCTTCCTTTTTGCTAGATATACCAGCATCGTTATCTTCAGGACTTCAGCATACATGTTAATCCGATGAACAGTTAATTGGTTAATACCGTTGTTTCGCGCTCGTGGTTTCTTACTTGACGCACGTGCATCGCGTGCTTGCTGGCGCGCGCTAGCCGTACGTACTCCAGCATATAGCATCGCGTGTATGCTAATGCGCTGTACGTATAGCACACCAGCTGTACGGTGAAGGTGAAAGGTAATTCGTCGTTATCTTTGGATATATCGCCACGCATTGACGCATCCATGCCTGCACGCCACGCCGCCGACGGCGCGCACACAACATGACACAATACGTCCGCCGACGCACGCGCGCCATATATCCATCTCCCTATATATATATATCCATGCATACACCTCGCATCAATCCATCGCGGCTAGCTCCATCGTGTAATCTCTAGAGGTTTGCAAAGCTAATTAAGCGTAAGATCGATCAATGGCGCTGCGACGCCTCACTGTTCTTACCACCCTGGCCGTGCTACTGCTCTCCTCCCCGGCGACGGCGCAGCAAGGCAGCATAGGCGACACCGTGGTGTTCTGGGGCCGGAACAAGGCCGAGGGCTCCCTCCGTGAGGCCTGCGACACCGGCCTCTACACCACCGTCATCATCTCCTTCCTCAGCGCATTCGGCCGCGGCAGCTACAAGCTCGACCTCTCCGGCCACCTCGTCGTCCCCATCGGCGGCGACATCAAGTACTGCCAGTCCAAGGACAAGACCGTCCTCCTCGCCATCGGCGGGCAGGGCGGCGAGTACTACCTCCCGTCCTCCCAGGCCGCCGCCGACCTGGACGACTACCTCTGGAATGCCTTCCTCGGTGGCGGCCGCGGCGGCGTCGCCCGCCCCTTCGGCGACGCCGTCGTCAACGGCATCGACTTCTTCATCGACCAGGGCGCAACGGAGCACTACGACGAGCTGGCCAGGCTGCTCCATGCCCACAACAATGGCGGGATGATGCTGACGGCCACGACGCGGTGCGTGTTCCCGGACCAGCGGCTGCAGGCGGCGCTGGCGACGGGGCTCTTCTCGCGCATCCACGTGAAGCTGTTCAGCGACGGGCGGTGCACCTGGGGCCGGAGAGAGTCGCTGGAGAAATGGGCGGCGGCGTACCCGGACAGCCGGATCTTCGTCGGCATTGTGGCTTCGCCGGAGGCGGACAGGGACGCCTACATGTCCCACAAGGACCTCTACTTCGACGTGCTGCAGTTCATCAACAAGATCCCCAACTACGGAGGTATCATGGTCTGGAACAGGTACTGGGACAAGAAGACAGGCTACATCAACGGTGACGTGTTCTAATTCCTTATTAAGCTAAACAGACTATTATATATACATACCAAGATGAATATGATACGGTAAATGTGTTGGTCAATGTACAAATAAAAGTGAGGTCATCAGTATATGCACATATCAAGTACAATGAATTACTAACTGGTGGTGACTGTAATTTGTAATGTCAATTTGTGTATTTCCCGGTTTCGTGGGTGATGTGTTGTATCTTACTTCACCTTTGCTATTCCTATCTCCGTGCCTGATTTTTCTTAAGTCGTCCGAGTCGACTGTTTAAACCAATAGATGGTTTTTGAGATTCGTGCCAGACTTTACGCCCTGCTCAGGAGTCAGGCCTTTTGATGGTGTTCCCGTGTGCCCTCCGTTTTGAAAAAAAGAAAACCTGGTATGTTTTCCCTCTAACGATCCCTGATTCAGTAGTTAGGTATAACACAAACATAGCCCGTACAGAATAAAGAACAATCTCTGATTCAGTAGTTAGGTATACAAAAGCATAGCCGGTACATAATAAAGACTGCTTTGGCCGGCCGTAACCTAACAAAGGAATAGCAACCAAAATCAAAATAATAGTAGGTCCAAGATGGCATGCTCGGTTCTTAATTTGATCCTTGCTCAAATAGACCCGGTTGGCAGGAAACGTGTCATATGTACCGGTTTTAAATAAATTGGTACCTATAGATCTGACCCCTATGGGTTGTTCTGTACTAGGGCCCTTTGGAAAGGCATTGTCGCAAACATCCTTCATTGGTGTAGGAGTTAGCCATAGTTGGGGCTTCTCTTGTTGCCGGTAAATCTTTGGAAGGATCGAAACTATAACATAATAACATATAAGTTCTATTACTTCTTATTGGGAGTTTCATTCACACCAGAAGTTTTGATTTTAATTAATTCGCTGTGAAGTTGTGAATTTTTCGGTAAATCCTATTCAACCCCCTCTCCCTCTTGGCAACATCATGATTCTTTCACTTCCAGGTTGATGGTGGCCAGGAGAGCACGACGGTAGTAAATCCTATTCAACCCTATCTTCCTCTTGGCAACATCAAGATCCTTTCACTTTTAGGTTGATGGTGGCCAGGAGAGCACGACGGTATGTCTAGCAGTGGTGTTGATAGCTACTTGAGCAGAGATCTACGGTGAGGCAACTAATACATTAGGGAGTGCCTACATTCACTGGTACATAAAATATTTTTCCATACGAGAGGCCTAGTAGGTTGCAGGTGGGCCATAAGTGGCCGCACCTGCAAATACCGATCCGTCGGGGCCGATTGACGGTCCGCATGCGATAATGCATTGTAGCATGCAGCTGCTTATTATAATTAAAAATAATTCATGGCAATATATTGAGCTATCGCCACCAAATTATTAAATAAAAAATAATTTGTGGCAATATATTATACTATTGATAATTTTTCTATGGCAAATAACCATATTTTGTTGCAACGATTTACGATCGTTGTTTTATTCAATTTTTTTTGTTGTAATAGGAAATATGCTATCACCATAAAAAAAACATTACTGTGGTAATTTTTTGTTGCCATAGTTTTAATTTTTGTGGCAATTTGCATAGTACATGGCTGTGGTAATTTTCTTTTCACTATTTTCTATTGCCACGATCAACAAATTCGTTGCAATAAAAAATTTATCATCTTATAATTTAACTTAATTTTTTCATATGGATACGTGTGAAAATTATAGCTCTCGACAAGATCTACAATTTTATAGGAGACAAAATTTTCATTTGAAATATTTTAGATACTAAAATCCATGATGAAAAACTAGAAAATATATATTTTCTAACAAATTTGATGCATACTTGAGTTGGTAAAGGAGAACGTGCGTGAGGGAGAGGTCTTAGGTTCGAATCCTAGCCATGACAATGTATAATAAGAAATACTTAGGATGATGGTTTAATATTTAAACTTTTAATTTGATATGTAGAACTAATGCCATGTATGAAGTGGTGGCAATAATCATTTATTGCAACGATGTGAAGTGTTGCAATCTGAGTTTTAGCCACATCCATTTTGTGGCAATATCAAAATTTGTTACCACTAAATAAAAATCGTTGCAATAACACTACTGGAGAACTGATCTTTGCTTGATCAGCGAAAATCACAAATATCTCGAATCTCTTACGAACCGGTGTTAAAGATCTCTAGTACCGGTTAAAATGCCCAACGGCACATTGCTATCTTTAGTACCGGTTAGTAATATCAATTGGTACTAAAGATCATTTTTAGTCCCGGTTCACTTTTTGTAAGACGTTCTCAGGCCTCTTAGGATCTTTAGTACCGGTTGGTGGCACCAACCGGTACTAAAGATCAACACTTTAGTATCGGTTGGTGTCACCAACCGGTATTAAAGATTTTATTGATCTTTAATCGGTTAGTGACACCAACGAGTACTAAAGATCATGTCCTTTATATAGGTCTTCTTCCTCCTTCAGCCCGAGCCATTGCTGCAAAGTAAAAGGAGGAGGAAGGGAGGTGTTGCCAAAATATTTTGTGAAAATATTTTAGTGATATTATACAAATCGAAGGGATCTAAAAGGTTAGCAACTTCATCCTCTATTGTACATGGTTAGCATATTACATTTCTAGCTATATTTCTATACGTCGCTCTCTCGAATAAGTTTATGGAAAAAGATGAGAGAAAAATTTTGTAGAGAAAATAAGGGTAATTCATAATATTAGAAACATTTGGGTAAAAATGTGTAAAAAAAGACAACAAAGGAAAAAAATGAAGATAAAAGAGTAGAAAACTAAGTTCATTTAAAAATAATTAGAAATAAGTAGAATGCATTAAAAATATGTTTAAAACTATGAAAAAACTTTTGAAAATAATTAAAATAAGGATAATACATGGAGAAATATATTTACCAATTTTTAAAAGTGATAGAATTTATATATAATTGACCATCACTCCGGTTAAGTCCATTTAAAACTCGTTATAGTTGTTAGAAATAAAAAGGATTCATTAAAAATGTGTCATTTTAATTATGATGTTTTAAACTATTATATGATTATTTAATTAGTTTCACTTTCGTGGACTTCTTTTACATTTGTTTATTTGATGTAGATGAATCAGCAATGGATGCACACCATGAACTGATGATCGAAGGAGTTTATTGATGGCGTGCATTATTTTTTGAGTGTGGCCAATGCCCACAAACCTAAGGGTCTTATATGTTGTCCATGCAAAAAGTGCAAAAATTAGAAGGAATATTCTACATCAAGAACTATTCATGTTCATTTGTTGCGGTCAGGATTCATGCCTAGGTATAATTTTTGGACCTCGCACGAAGAGTTAGGAGTTGCAATGGAAGAAGATGAAGAAGAAGACAACATTCCGGACTGGGCTCAATACGATGGATTTGCAGAAAATACAACAGGCGAGGCGGACGGGGCTGTTGAAGATAATGACGGTGTGGATGATCTTGGTCAGATTATTTGTGATAAAGAAGGACTGTGAAAGTGAAAAAAAGGTCTAGAAATTAGAGCGTATGTTAGCGGACCACAAAACGTCCTTGTACCCAGGTTGCGAACAGGGGCACAAAAAGTTGGGTGCCACGCTGGAATTCTTGCAATGGAAGGCAAAAAATGGTGTGAGTGACAAGGCATTTGGCGAGTTATTGAAACTCGTAAAGAACATTCTTCCAGAGGAAAACAAATTGCTCGAAACAACATACGAAACTAAGAAGGTAGTCTGCCCTTTAGGCCTGGAAGTCTAGAAGATACACGTATGTCTGAACGATGTATCCTCTATCACGGTGAGGAGTATGAGAAACTAGAAGCATGCCCAATTTGTAAGGCATTATAGTACAAGATTAGACGAGATGACCTAGGTGATGTTAACGGACAACTTTCGAAGAAGAGAGTTCCTGCTAAGGTGATGTGGTATTTCCCTATAATACCACGGCTAAGGTGTTTGTTCAGAAACAAAGCGCATGCTAGAGTGATGTGCTGGCACGCAGAAGAATGTAAACAAGATAGGATACTGAGACACCCCACTGATGGGTCGTTATGGCAAAACATCGACATAACATTTCAAGACTTCGGAAAGAATGCACGGAACATAAGGTTTAGTTTAAGTACGGATGGCATGAATCCATTTGAAGAGATGAGCAATGGCCATAGTACTTGGCCTATGACCATGTGTATCTACAACCTTCCCTCTTGGTTATGCATAAAGTGAAAGTACATCATGATGCCTATTATTATTCAAGGTACAAAGCAACCTGGTAATGACATTGATGTGTACTTAAGACCATTGGTTGAAGATCTAAAACTGCTGTGGAAGAAAGAAGGTCTCCCTGTGTGGGATGAGGACAAACAGGAGCAATTTAACCTACGAGCATTGCTCTTCATAACCATTAACGATTGACCTACACTTAACAACCTATCCGGACAATCAAACAAGGGGTATAGGGCTTGCACCCACTATATATATGATACTGACAGTACATTTTTAAAGCATTGTAGGAAGGTTCTGTATATGGGCCATCGTTGATTTCTTGTTGCAAGCCACCCTGTCCAAAAGAAAGGCAAACATTTTGAAGAGAAGGCAGACCACCATACTAAGCCTAAACATCGTAACGGAAAAACCATGTTTGTTAAGGTGAAAGATCTGAAAGCAGTATTTGGAAAGGGACCAAGCAGCCAACTTGTAGCAAGTGAAGACAGTCACGCTGCGATGTGGAAGAAGTCTATTTTTTGAGAGTTACCCTATTGGGAAGTCTTAGATGTCCACCACACAATCGACATAATGCACCTAACTAAGAACCTTTGCGTCAATCTGCTGGGCTTCCTAGGTGTATATGAGAAATCGAAAGGTACACTTGAAGAACGTAATAATCTCAAGTATATGAAACAATGCGACAACCTTCATCCGAAACCGAAGGAGAAAGGAAGCCATTATTTGAGTCCAGCCAGCTACACTCTGAGCAAAGCAGAGAAGGAAAGTATGTTTGAATGCTTGGACAATATCAAGGTACCATCCTCAAATATAAAGGGAATAATAAGCCTAAAAGAGAAGAAGTTCACAAACCTAAAGTCTCATAACTGCCACATGTTGATAACATAGCTGCTTCCTGTTATAATTTGGGATATCTTTCATGATAATGTCCGGGCAACAGTAAAAAATCTATGTGCTTTCCTAAACGCAATTTCACAGAAGATGATTGATCCAGACAGATTAACTGCCCTGCAAAATGACCTGGTGCAATGTCTTGTCAGCTTTGAGATGATCTTTCCACCATCCTTCTACAATATAATGACACATCTTCTGTGTCACCTTGTCAAAGAGATCGGTATTCTTGGTCTTGTGTACCTACACAACATGTTCCCTATCGAGGGGTACATGGGCGTTCTAAAGAAGTACGTTCGTAACCGTTCTCGTCCGGAAGCAAGCGTCACCAAGGGGTATGGAACAGAGGAGGTCATTAAGTTCTGCATAGAATTTATTGAAGTCCTTCGTCCAATCAAGGTCCCCGAATCAACCATAAGGGGAGACTACGGGGAAAGGGGACACTTGGAAGGAAAACAATAATGACTGTAGACAACAATTTATTCCGTAAAGTACATTTCACGGTTTTGCAACAATCTTCATTGGTGGCTCCTTATATCGAGGAGCACTTGGTGGTTGTTCGCTCCAAAAACATCGGTAAGTTCGATGCCTGGATTACACGTCATCACATTGATACTTTTCCTGCTTAGTTATGACAACATCTCATGGGTAACGAGACAATTGACCAACAAATAGCCTTCTTGGCGAGGGGACCATTTTACTCAATCTCGACATTCCAAGGATATGAGATCAATGGGTATCCATTTTACACAGGAGCCCAGGATAAAAAGAGCACGAACCAGAACAGTGCTGTTCGTATTGATGCCATGAGATACGATGGGACAACTAGCACGTATTACGGTGCCATCGATGAGATATGAGAACTCGACTATGGACCTCTAAAAGTCCCTCTGTTTCGGTGCCAATGGGTTAGGCTGACTGGTGAAGGTGTAACGATTGATGACTGTGGGATGACAACACTTGATCTTAACAAGAGGATACTCAGACGAACCATTCGTCCTAGCCAATGATGTAACACAAGTTTTCTACGTGAAGGACATGTCTAGCAAACCAAAGAAGGGGAAAGGGCCCGACGAGCCAAAGCGCAACGTGGTTCTCCAAGAAAAAGGAAAATCGTTAGAGTCGAGGATAAGACTGATGAAGATTACGATCAGTTTGACGGGCAACCTCTGTTCGCAGTGACGGTTGACCCGAGTATCTCCAATCAAATGAGGACACCCCTTACTCACGCAATGATCATAGCGAAGGAACATTCATTAGGAGAAAGTACGTGACGTCAACCATCACGTTGTAAATTATTTTTAATGTATTGACTCTTATAATGATGCATATATGTTTCGACTGCTTGACTCTTGTATTGATGAAATTGGTGAGAAAAATGTGGTGCAAGATGTCTCAAACATTGAACCAAACAACTTAATGGCTATAATGCTTACTGCAAAGAGACCTAGCATATTTTGGACGCAGTGTGCTGCACGTTGTATTGACTCAATGCTTGAAGACATTGAAAATATTACTTTTGTCAAGAATATGTTTGTTTCTAGGGATTGGGAGGACAGCAAGTGGTCCAAGGGAGCCGTGGGTGAGAAATTCTATAATCTAGTAGTAAACAAAACAAGATGTTCTGGCATAGAGTGCTAGATGCTAAATCAGATGTACTAATAAATTTCATTTAAACAAGATGTACTAACAAATTTTCAGAGACAACATCATGTCATAATGTCACGTTGTAAATTATTTTTAATGTATTCAAGGTCCATCTGTTTCAATTGATTTTTAATATATTCTCCTTATTTTAATGATTTTATTTTATTTTTAATGTACTTAATCGGGCATAGGTTAACTATATATGATTTTTAAAATTTTATTACAATTTTCAACATGTTTTAAATGTTTTCTCATTATTTTTGTGATTTTATTTTATTTTTAATGCACTTAATCGGGCATGGGTTAATTATATATGATTTGTAAAATTTTATAACAGTTTTAAACTATTTTAAATGTTTTCTCATTATTTTTATGATTTTCTTTTATTTTTAATGTACTTAATTGGGCATAGGTTAATTACATATGATTTTCAAAATGTTATTATAATTTTTAAACTCTTTTTAATGTACTTTAATTTTTTTATGATTTTTGAAATTTTTAATGCAGTTTATTGGGCTAAAGTTAATTACTATTGTATTAAACCTACTTTTAATGAAATTAATTTGGCCAAGGCTTTTAACCTATATATGTTTATTAATTTTTAGTCCCGATTGTTATACAAAGCTGAGAAAAAATTTTTGGAAATAGCAAGAAATGATCTTTAGACCCGGTTGGTGGCATCAACCAGGACTAAAGATATCTTTAGTCTCGGTTCATGCCACCAACCAGGACTAAAGATATTATCTTACTATCTTTAGTCCCGGTTGATTTCACCAACTGGGACTAAAGATTATTGTATATATAAAGGGCGCATCGTCTTCTCCGATCTCTCACACTTAGCAGTTTTCTCATCACTACTCGTCTTCTCGTCGAGCCATCGCTATCGTCGTCACTGCCGCCGTCGTCGCCGTCCTCACCGCTGCCGTTGCTGCCACCGTCGGGCCGTGGTTGGGCCGCCGCGCACGCTCACTCCTCAATCTCCCCGGCCTGCGCCACCCCCTCCGGATCCGGACTCCTCCGCTGTGCCGCTCCTCCTCTACCTCACACGTCGCCACCCTCGCACGACGCTGTCACCGCCCTCGTACATCGTCGCCGTCTCACACTCCGCGCCGGACTTCGCCGCCACTGCTGGCTCCTTCGATCGCCGTCACACGCATGTCGCCGTTACCTCCGCCGGACTCTTGCTCCACGCCCTCGCCGCCGATGTCGCCGCCGCCGTTCCCTGTTCGGCACAAACCCTGCCATCGCCGCCGGCGCCGCCCCCACCGCCACCGACAAGTTGAATGAGCCGGCGCACGGTGGACCGAGTCAACCATGCGCCGGTAGCCTGTGGGGAGGGCTAATAGGGCGAGCCCACCTGTTAGTCCCTCCATCGCGCGCCGCCACCACTGTCATCATAGAGGGACTAAGAAAGGGACTAACAAATTAAAACCTAATCTAAAATTGGACTTAGTAAAATTGGATGTCGAGCGAACGTCGAGCGAATGCATGGTGTGCGTTCGGGTTGGTGCGTGCGGAGAACTCGCGCACGGTTTTTGCTTGGGAGTTCGGCCAACCGAACGTCTCCCGAACGCACGGTATGCATTAGGGATGGTGCGTGCGGCCGACGCGGTATCCTTGGCAAGTTCCACCTGACCGCCTTGTTTCCATCCCATCAACATGCTTAGAATCTTCGGGATGGTGCCTTTCCCACATGCTACGCTTGGTGAGTCAGGACCGCAGGCACAATCCTGATTTTAAAAAAAATAAAAATTAAAAGTAATACTCTTAATTTACACGTGCTAACTCTATGACAATATTTATTAATGCAAACCAAACAATTACATTGCATATATCTTTTTGGTATTTTAGTTGACTAATGTACATGTTTTAACTAATTATTTTTTGTCTTGTCAGAATTACGTTGTCCACCTGCTTACGCGGGTGACGCTCTAGCTTACGTGGTCCCAAGGCCGCCAAGCAAAACTAAGGCAAGTGACATGAAACTAAAATTTTTAGATTATATATGACATATGCTGACTAATTATATGCATCTCTTTTCATACATACCTAATTTAATTAATTATTGCGTACACAATGTTTTATTGTTCGTGTAGTACATAAGTAAATAAAGTAGTAAGTTGATTATTGTTTATGTATTAACTATGATTGCAATATACATGTAGGTTGCATATTTCGTAAGTAGGTGAAATTTAGCTGTTCTTCGTAGTTGTCGACAACGTGGATATATATGACAATATACATATAGGTTGCATATTTCTTAAGTAAGTGAAATTTAGAAGTTCTTCGTAGTTGTCAATAATGTGGATATATATAACAATATACATATAGGTTGCATATTTCTTAACAATAACATTTTCTATATTATTTAATGTTACGAATAGATGATAGGTCACGATGACGAACAAATCCTCTTGGATGAGATCAACAAGGGTAGCAGCCAATATTGGGCGGACAAGGAGGGGAACGAGGACCACCCCAACTAGTACTTGAATGAGGAGGGGAACGAGGAGAGAAACGAGGAGGGGAACGAAGAGGGAAACGATGATGAGCATAGTGACAGCCAAGCAAATGTTGGTTCGAAGAGGGCATGTAGACAACGAGGTCTTGTGAGAAAGGTGGATGGGAGACATATTATAACTGAAATAAAACCAGATGGACAACCAGTTGCCCCGCCGATGTAGCAAGAAAGTTTGTGTCACATAGCGGTTGGGTCGTGAGGGATCATGTCCCCATAAACATATAGAACTGGCGCCAAACAAGGTCATGCGGGGATGTGGAACAATCTTATCTCCCAAATACGGAGAAGGACATGTTGTGGACCACCATGCTCGAGACCTTCATGGTCCCTCAAGCAGAACAGGCCAAAGTGAAGGAATAGACTCTAAAGAAGATGGCCCAATAATTCCAGAACTTCAAGAAATATATGTATAACAAATACATCTTGAAGGATCTGACACCGAACTTTGACACATTCCCCAAACGGAAGGATCATTGGGATGCATTTGTGGCGTACAAGACAGGAGAGAAAGGGCAAGTGAAGTTAGCCAAGAACAAAGCCAATGCTGCTAAGCAGCAGTATTTTCACCGGCTAGAGTCAGGCGGTTATAAGAAGGCAAGCAATGGAAGTAGCATTAGAAGAAAAAGGTATTGTTCTGGCCACAACTGATTGGCCTGAACAATCAAAGCATTGGTACTTTGCTCACGATGGAAGACTCAATGCCGCTGATGGCTCCCCGATCTTCAGCGACAACATACGCCAAGCCGCACATCGTCTCGTGGATGCCCTAGACGCCTCAGCGCAGGGAAATTTCTAGCGTGATAGAGAGAAGGACGAGCTTACGCTTACACTGCAGAATGCCAAGCACCCAGGACGAACGCGCGGAAAAGGCGTGGTTCCATGGAAGTATGGGTTTCAAGAGGACATCCACATGTAATAGAGTCGCATGAGATCCAAGAGAGATCAAGATGCGAAGTTGACAGATCTTGAATTGAAGGTCGCGTCCTATGACACATGGTTTCAAGAGAAGGTGGCATGACAAGTGGACCTACGCTTAAGTGAGTCATGCCAGCAGACCCAACCATCCGTTCCTCCCGTCATGATGAGCCCATCAGGCAATCAAAGCAGCTGCGCTTCTATAAGGCAAGTAGGAGAACAGAGCATCGAAGCTGCAGCAGAGACAGTTATCAACGAACCACTCTGCCCCGTGGATGAAATTACGCAGCAGATACCGTGTGAGCTGCATATTCCCTTCAGGAACCTATCAATCAAGGTATGCTTGTAGATTGTGAAATTAGTGCATATGTTAATTACTAACCTCGTTTCTCGTGAAGGTGGCAGAGGGCATGGCCATACAAGTGCAGCAAGACGGGACGTACCATTGTAGGCCGATTCCACCTTGGCACTCAAAGGTCAAAGTTGAATGGGTGGTACTAGGCTTTGAGGATCTTGAGCTGGACATCCCCGGAGGAGACGGGGAGACGAAACTAGGAGAGACAGCCTACACCATTATACTATGGTGCAAGCGCTACATCGTGCTTTCCGGGCGAGCAGTGACGTCCGTTCCTACATCTTCACTGCTGCAACCTCGGTGTCTGCTGCTTGCACCATCTCCTTTGCCTGCACTGTCTCCTCCGCAACCGCGGTCTCCACCGCCTGCACCGTCTTCCCTACCTGCACAATCTCCTCCGTCTTCAATGTCGCAACTAGATGCAAGTACCAGGCAGTCTTGCCCACGTCGTCCCGCGCCGTCAAAGTCCACACAACAAATGAAGAAGCTAAGACTTGACGAGCCAAAACAAGCCGCTTTCAGGAAAAGAACATATGATAGGATTGATGAGGAGATTGACGAGGTCATGAGAAAACAAGTGAAGGAGCACTTCAAGCCGCGGATTCTAGAGAAGAAGAATCCAATAGACCCGGCAGCTAAGGCCTTCTTTCAGACTACGATCGCTCTATTCGCAAGTACTATGGGAAGAGCAAGAGTAAGCCAAAGGCTGTCTCCCAGCTCGGAATGCATGAAAAACAAGCGGTTGACCTGATACCATCGACCTACGATGTTACTTTACAACAATTTATGGCGGATACAAAACTGAGCAAGGAGCAACTACTAGGGATGGCCCCTATCGGGACCCACACGGCCGCAGAACTAAAACACAAGTACATACTCGACGAACCACTTGTCAGGCCAGAGCTGATCAAGAACCTTAGTACACAGATGTATTGGTTCCATGAATGGTACATGCAAAACTTAGCTACTGGTAGGCTTATGTTCGCGACAAGGATTAGAAATGAACATTTCTTCCGTGGGACATACGATATGTGGATCCACCGTGAGGATGTCCACAACTTATACCATCAAGACACCCTTGACGTCTCTCTTCTCAGTTGCTAGGTTTTGTAAGTGTCGTTTAATTTTATTTTGTTCATTAGCTCGTCGTATGTGACATCAATGATTTAATGTCTTTTTTTGCTATAGAATGGAGATTCAAATATGTAGTAGGCAAGAATACTTCAAGTGTGGTTTCATGGACCCCTACGTAATCAACAAGAAGAACTTAGAACGCTGGCCAGGTGAAACCGGGGAAAACATTTACAAATTCCTGGTGCAGCAACATTTCAAGAAATACATACTATTGCCTTACAACACAAAGTGAGTTTTTACCGCCTTTTGTACCAATTTCCTTCTCGTATTCACATAATGATATGCAATTTCACGTAATTTGCAGATTTCACTGGGTCCTCTTCGTCATAGACATGTCCAGAAGCAAGATTCATGTCATGGACTCTGTGCGGAAAGACAGGGAAACATTCGATACAATTTTCGACATGATTAAAAGGTAATGTCATCCACTAGTACTATCATTATGATTGCTGCTATCGCTACTATGTGGATCAAAGCATCATTAATTATAGTTTGCAACTGCAGGGCGTGGGCGAAATTCGGTACAAACGTCCGCGGTGAATTCAAGGAAGAACTAGCTGTGAGGATGGACTTTCCGATACATACATGGTCCAAAATTATAAATCTCATTTATTCTATAATAGAAATATTTCATAAGTAAATGGTGTTTCTCCTTTAGTGTTTACGACAGAAACAGAGGAACAACTTGTGCGGCTATTATATTTGTGTGTTTATTCACAACGTAGCACACGATGTTAACAATGATAAGGATCTCCAAGTACGTACACCCCATTCATACCTTTTACAGTCTTTTCATTTATTTAATATATTGATATCTCATTTTTTTAAACGACAGGTTCTTTGGATGAAGGACCAACTTCCCAGACGGATTACATAAAGACTGTTCAAGAACAACTCATGAGATTTATTATGGACGATATTGTTAATCCAACAGGAGAATTCCATGACAACGGAAAACCTATTCCTCGAAATGAATTGTCCACCTCTTAGCTAATTTTGTAATATATGATGGAACATTAGTTCAATTGTACATGTATGTAAGTTAATTTCCATTGTACATAAGTAATATATACCAACAATTATATATACGTGATGCTATATAGAAATATATATTAATCATATGTGTGTGTATTTACTTATATATATATATATATATAGGATTATTACAAATATGTATGTACATAAAAAAGTAGCAAGCAATAAAAAGAATTTGAAAAAAAGAAAAAATATCTTTAATATTGATTGGTAACATCAACCGATACTAAAAGATGATAGCACTAGCCACTACCATCTTTAGTACCGGGTATTAAAGATGAATTTTTAGTCCCGATTATTTCTGTCGGGACTAAAAATACCTATCTTTAGTCTCGGATTATGTGTCCCAGTTGCACAACCGGGACTAAAAGGGATTGCGAACCGGGTCTAATGTGGCCTTCCCCAGCAGTGTAACCTATTATCACTATATTTATTACCATGGCTAACAACAATTTTAAAATGATGGTAACATGTATCTATTGTCACGATTTTAGCATTGATGTCATGATTTTTTTTGGTGGTGATAAATCATTTTTCTAGTTGTGTTGGAGGAGCACGGTGTAGTCGTGGTGCTACAGCGGTAGACGGCGACATCAGCGGGTGTTGGTCGGATGACGGAAATCCTCTGAGAGTTTCTAGGAAAGTTTTAATTAGGGAGTCCTTAGAATCAAGCTGGCGCAAGGGTTTGGCTGATGGCTCACCGAGTGACGACATTGACAGCAAGGGGCATCGGTGGGGTGTCTCCAGTCGGTGCAAACAGCGATGGTGGGGTGATCTACCGGATGGCTCTATGGCTCAAATGGCAGAATGGGATCATGAGATCTTGGGACAGATATGACGTGTATGGTTTGTAACAGAGCTAACCGAAAATAGATGATGACAAGATCGTGTGCTCACCGGCACCAAGGGCAGTGTGCCTATTCCTGGGGACCCAGAGGTGGTCTCCTCTTGGGTCTGCTTGGAATAGAACTAGGGTAAGTTGGGGTTCACGCTGGCATGATGGTAGGCTAGCTAAAAGGAGGAGGTTGGACGTCGGGCTCAGTGGCGTTTCTCGGCATTGATGTTATGACCCAGCATTCTCGAGCCACAAGCCCATGAGGACTCGCCTAGCGTTCTCGAGCCATGAGGATGATGGAAAGTGATAGGGTTATATTACAGAGGTATGCCACGAGGTTATAGAGTTGGGTTTGGTCGGGTTTCCCCTCTGTTTGGTCATGAGGGCAAGAGTGAACCGGCTAGGACCATACTCGCACTCCGACAGGGTCTATGTTACACGGGCATCGTCTTGGTGGCCATGGGATGGTCCGCCAAGGTAGGGGGGGTAGGTTATGTAACAGCCCACATTTGTTCTTTTGTGCATAAAAACGTTTTTCATGTGCATTGCACTGCATGTATTATTTTGTGCATAAAAAATCCCAGCCGAGCAGACTAATGTTTGCACGATTGCTCTAAATGGTTCCCACCGCCCTAACCGACTCTTGAGTTTTCAATATTCTCCAAAAATTCTGGATAAATTCCTAAAAATTCCATACCTTACTACCAGCCTTGCCTCCAAGTTTTGTTGGGATTGAAGCAAGTTTGCCCATCTAACCATATAGTGAAACCCTCAGCCGAAATTGAAAAATTTAGGGCACTGTTCACCTGACAGGACTCCTTTCTCTCTTCCTCTCGTTTTCTCTTACTAGCATAATGCCCGTGCGTTGCAGCGAATTCTAAATTACATTCATTGACATATATTAAAATTCTAAACCATATATCCTAATTAGGCATAAATGATGAAGAAAATATAATCATAAAAATAACATCATGAAACTCCAAATAACTCTAGCTGGAATGATAATTTAATATCAGGAAAATTATATAACTAAATCCTCATTCTTTTTCATTTAGCTATAAATAATTCAATACAGAGAAAAATTATAAGTTACAATAATTTTTAGTGGGTCAAATAGTGCTAAAACTAATGTTGTTAATGGAAAAACAACTGAATTTAGCTAGAAATTGAAATAACTTATTTTAATAGATGAAAAATCTGATTATTGATTCTGAATGGGTACCCGTTTCATTGACATAAATTATAATTTTTCTATTCTATTAATATTCCTATGGTCTCAATATTATATGAGTAGTTTAGGAGCATGATTGGGCTGGACCAAGAAATGGTTCCCAACACGCACTGTTCATCATCTTCCCTAGCCAAGAAACAAAAGAGAAGGAAAGATGGGCGCCGGTGCTCCGGCAATCAAACGGCGGTGAGGAAGGTGGTAGGACGTGCCCCATGATGTGCCTCTCCATAGATGGTGGAGGTTAGGGACGAAGAAAACCAGATCAGTAGTAACGCGCCCGACAACGATGTGGTCCTGACAGAGAGAGAAACGACAATGGCGAGCTTTGGTGGTGAACACGATAGGATGAGTGCATCGAAATGCGTTCCCGGACGAGGGGATTCCGTTTTCCTTGAACGCGCAAGAAGAATGAAAGATGGAGAAAAAACGATTAACACTGCTCATCGTATTTCCTAGCGGAAACAAGAAATAGTAGAGGAGGGAAGATGAGCGACGGTGCTCCGACGACCAAACAACAGTGAGTAAAGTGGTCGGACGTGTCTCACGATGTGACTCGTCCATAGAGGGTGGCGGTTGTAAACAAAGAAAAACAGAACAGCGGGAACGCAACCAGTAATGATGTGGTCCCGACAGAGAGAGAAACAGCAACGGAGAGCTCTTGTGGTGAACATGGCTTGGTGAGTGTGTCAAAACGTGTTCCTGGGCAAGGGGGTTTCGTTTTTCTTGAACACGCAGGAGGGAGGGAGCGCAGGGGAGAAGACGGACGCTGGGAAGAGGGGTCAACGGAGAGAAGGGGTGCCAGGGAGGAGAGGGGCCGCGGGGGGAGGGGAGGGACGGACGAAAGAAATGGGGGCTCCGGGAGGGAGGAGGGGATGGACGAAAATAGGTGTGGAAGCCTTACATATTTTTTAATTAGGTATATAGATTTTGTTGACCTGTTGACCCAATCTATTTATTTGGCAAGGAAGACAACTCCATGGGACATACTTCTTATGTTGGTCCCCACCTCTAATTCGGGCCCCACAGCCCAGCCAAACGTGAGCCATTTCCTGCCGTGCTGGGTAGTGCGAGCCAGGCTAGCCCTCGCGCGCGACCGCGAGTTTCGACCGAGCCACGTCCCACCAGATCGCCCTGGAGACCCCACGCCACGTCATAGCTCCTCCTCGACACCCTGCCACGCCAAAATAGCGCGGAAGAGAGAGAGAGGCTGCCTGCCTCAGGACCTCACGAGATGCACTCTACTAGTCTCTGCAACACCCTGTCCTGTCCCATTTATCTGTCGCACGCTTGCCGCACACAGGCCATCTAGAGGCTGAGGGAGTAGAGCAAGCACCCGCTCTCTCCCCTCCGTTCCTAGGCTTCCTCCTTAACCAAGACCTTGTCCTCCTAACTCCCCAGCTCTCCCTTGTTCTTAGGCAACCAAGGACCCAAGTGATTGTCCCTTGGTTCACTGGGCACACGAGGTGCCGCCTGCGGCACTGGCAAGCACACCTCCGCCGTTCCAACACCACCGGTGAGTGTCATCTCATCCCAGGCATGTCACCTCGCGTCCCTTCACCCACTGATTCCGTTTTTGCACTCAGTTGACGCTGAGCACAAATGCAGTGCCGTCGTGTTCTCCAATGCCGGCCCGGCGTTGCCATGACCTAACAAGCGCTAAACTCTATCCCTGGTGAGTATCTCGATATCCAAGCAGCTTCACCATGTGTTCTTGTTCCTCCCCCACCTTAATCTGTTTTCCTCCTCCATGGTAGAACTTGCTGCTGCCCGATTGTCGAAACTTGGTTTCGGCAATAAGAATCTGGGGGTAGCAGTCAAGAGCCAAACACGATGGGTTAGTAGACAAAAGAATTTAGACAGGTTCAGGCCCTCTCTTCGAGGGGTAATACCCTACTCCTGTTTCGGGGATTCGATCCGCCGAGTGGTTTATTGATCTGTTGATCTCAATCAATATGTGCTCTCGTGAGTTTGTGTATTTTCGCTATGCCCCTCAAGGGACGCCCCACCCTCCTTATATAGTCTCGGAGGGTAGGTTTACAAGTCGGAGATCTATCATATTTTATGCCGGACTCCTCAATCTTACCAATTATAGACTATGAGCTGTTACCTTATCTCAATGGCAACGTAACACTCAAGTCATAAGCCAGTTTACATAACCATGAGTCATAACCTATCCCCTATGGTAAGTCGGATAAGCTAGCTGTGAGGGTATCCAGTACCCATAATCTCCACAGTAGCCCCCGAGTCCTTCACAGTCGACGAGATAATCTTGCCTCGAACCAGAATTACACATAGCCGAGTGACTCTTCAGCCAGGTGCTTCTATCGCCGAGTGTCTCCAGGAGTCTACCGAGTGCTTTATCATCCAAAAAGGCTGTGAAGGGCTGAAAATAGTCCAAAAAATTTCTTAAGAATAAATATTTGATGCACCTAATTAGGTGTAGCCCCCGACTATGTGTTTAGTTAAACAAACTAAGCATATAGTCAAGAACTATAATAATCATACTCTCCTGAGTTAAATAAATGCCTAGCCTAAGCCAAAAGCAATCATAAAAAATCATATAACACATAACCTCATAATCAAGGTATAGTGTATAATGAATTCTAAGTACTCGGCAAGCTCATGCTTATCTGAGTCGTTTTACCCGAGTCATTCTCAGAACAAACAACTCAGCCAACCCTCATGGGTAGAAAATCCGAGTTAATAACTTATCAGTCATCTGAAAAATATGACCAAAATATTAAATAGCTCCAGCCATAATATCGGTCTTAATCAAAAAGAGCATACCAAGGTGGCAAAGAAAGCATTGATATAATCATAAAATCAAATGCTTTGCAAAAAGCAAACAGCTCCTGTAACCTATAAAAAAGTTACCAGGACAGTTATAAAAAACTTTACTGTTTGTCACCTTTCAAGTTACATCGTACCAACCTTCAACAAGTTGTGTAACTGCTGTATTAAAGGATTTTGAAGGTATTGGACAATAAGACATGCGCATATTGCCAGAGCAAATTTGCTTAAGTCCTCAAGGACACATGTCAAGCCACACCTGTAATATGGATATGGGCCGCAAGTTTCTCATGGGCTCGGCCCAAACACGAGAAAACCCAGCAAAACCCTAAAAATCTTTCTTAAAGCACCGGCATCTTCCCCGCCGCTTCATCTTCCTGAAATTTTTCCCCTTTTCGCGCTACTATTCATCAACTGCTCCAGCGAATCCGGAAACTCACATACGCTCAAATCCACCCATCCAAGAACTCAAGTTCCACCACAATCCTTCATCCGCATCCAGCCTCTAGCATCTCCTCAAAAAATCCCCATCCCCCACGCTAGATCCACCTCCGCTCAACTCGCAGCCATGGCGGAAGAGAGAGAAATCCCCTTCGACCAATGGGCGACCTCGGATGTGAAGGAATCGATCCTGCGGGAGATGGTGAAGAATGGAGTTCTTCCGCCCAAAGAAATCATCGGTTGGCGTCCGGCGTTCGGCGAGGAGTTCCCCACCCCGAACACCGGTGAGATTGTGGTCTTCACCTCTTTCTTCTACTGCGGATTTGGCCTTCCCACTTCTGATTTCTTCCGTGTTATTCTTGAATATTACGGTCTCTGAATCTATCACTTGAATCCCAATTTCATCCTCCACATTGCAATCTTCATTCACGTATGCGAAGTTTTCTTAGGCATTCTTCCCCATTTCAATCTATTTCGCCGCATGTTCTATGTCAAGCCACACCCGACCAAGGATGATCCCTGCGTCGTCGGTGGGGCTGGCTTTCAACTCCGCGGGACTCTCCACAGAGATTACTTCTCCCTCCCCTTGAAATCCTCCAATAAGGGCTGGCATGCAAACTAGTTCTACATCTCAAACCCTCATCCCAGTTTACCCGACTTCGTCGGCCTTCCACCGATCCAAAGAGCCAACAGGAGCACAATGCCAGAAAACCAAGATTGGGTAGACGCAAATAACCTCCATGCTAACATTCTTGAAATGAAGAAGAAAGACCTCCAAGGAGAGCAAATTACCCAGCATTTTATCAAGAACCGACTGGCTCCCATCAAGGAGAGATCTAAGCCAGCGTTCGAGTATGAGGGCAAAAGCGACCCCAATCGGGAAGACCGCGATGCTCTGAGTTACCAGGCCTTGTGCACTCGTATGTACAAGATTTTCTCCTCTGGGATCACAGTAGATCGTAGCCACAAGATGCTGGTTCCTCCCTTCAACCTGTTCTGACCACCTCCTCCAGTAAGCAGACTCGGCCTCTTCAATTTCTTTCTATGTCACTCATGTTCTTTAATATATCTCAAAAATTCTGCTTGCAGGCTAATGCTCTCATCATATCTCGGCCATACAAAGTATATCATGATGATCAGCCGACTCGGCCTGCTGCCAAAAAACCAACTGGCGGCCCCAAAATCAAAGTTGAACCTTAAGAAAAGAGGGCTGCCGATGACGAAGATATTAGCAAGCGGGCGAGCAAAAGGAGACTGGTCGTCGACGACTCGGATGACGAAGAAATCCGAATTCCACAAGTCAACATAAGTCCGTCAAAGCCATCCACCAGATCTGTCCCTAAAATCACTATATCTAACAGGTATCTTGCACAACCAAAGTCAGCTTCTTGTTGAAAATTCTTTCCTTTCCGTTTCAATCACCTTCATCTTCTTTCTTGCAGAAAACCCCAGGACATAGATCCCACCGGGCGAAGTGAAACCACCAATCCTTCTGCAGCGTCAGAAAAACCAAGACCTGCAGAACAAGGGTCTCAAAACCCTCCCTCGAGTGAGGACGCTCCTGAAGTAGAGCCCCCGAGTAGAGATGCTCCTGAAGTTGAGCCCCCGACTACCAGCCAAGATATCCCAGCTGAAAACCAGTCGGCCGAAAATCCACAGGACTCGCGCAGTCAGGAAGCTTCGTCCAAAGACCCGGCTCCTCAAACAGGTAGGCTTCAATATAATCTCCAGACTCTTGTCTTCAATATGCTCCTTACTTCTATCTCTATTCATCTTCTCTAGATCAATCAGCCGAAAAGGAGGAAATCTCCCGACTGAAGTCTTCAGCTGACTCGGTCCCTCCTATCAAGATCGAGTGGCGCGATGCCGAAGGTGTGAAGCAAGGCATCATTTTAAATAAGCAAAAATAGAATTAGGAACGTGTCATGCTCGTCGCTAGCCTCAACAAAGCGACCCGGCTGATGAACATAAGCATAACTCTTCCATGTCTTATCTTCGCGATCCGACGTAGTTGACTATCTTCATACCCTCGTGCAAAGAATATATTGTCGCTCAATGACCAAGTCAGACACACTCGAGAAGTTGGTTCCCCACGTGAACTCTCTGGAAAACGTCCACCAAGACCTCAAGGCCGCCAGAGAAGAAGCTGCAGCTCGAGAAGTCGTCTTGCGAGCAGAAATTGCGAAGCTCCGAGATGTGAACTTGGAGCTCCGTGGCTCAATCGGAGGTGAGTCAAACCATCCTGTCCTTATTTTGTCTTCATATATTCGTCTGATCCTAATGGTATGCAAATCTCGTAGCCATATCTGAAGTCAACTCTCTCAAGGCCTAGCTAGAAAAAGCGGAAATTGATAAAGCTAAGCTGGAGTCTGAGAAGGAAAAAGCCCTGGAAGAGATTGAAGGTAACTCGCGAATTTCGCATTTCTCAATTTTCTTGGTCTTGACTGTCGATGTAACCCGCACTGCTTTAATCTTGTAGCTAATAAGGTGAAGTCCCAAGCACAATTTAATGTCTTTGCCGAAAAGGTCCAAAGAGCTGAAAGTGTTCGGGATGACATCACTAACGCGGCAACTCCTATCTTGTCAGCAATATACCGCCAAGGACTTGGGACAAACTCATTGGATGTTGTTGAAGTCTTCAACAAGCTCAGGACGGCGCCGGCAAAATACATGGAGAATATCACAGACGCGGCCGTCATGAGCGCAAGTTTTTCTCTTGCACAGACAAAATCACTTTATCCTCGGATAGATGTAGATTCTGTAGGAGATGGCTTCGCAGCGGGCACCACAGATGAGCAAGCCGTGGGATTTATAAATGAAGCACAAGAGTCGGCGAAGAAAATAGCTGTAGATGTAGCTGCAAACTTCCAGGAATAGTTGACTTGTCATAATGCTGACTTGTGAATATTTGGTTTATTTTTGTTAATGCCCTGATCCGAGTCTTTATATATAATTTCTTAAGAATTTTTGTCCGACTGTCAGTAAGCCTAGGCTTGATTCAGCCGTCGAAAAGTTCTCAGTCCTTATCTATTAAACTCGAACCAAAATATTAAACAATGATAAACTAAATACAAACAAGTTATTGATGATGAAAAAGAAATTCACACTTTATTGATATATATATATGTATAGCCCCCGACTGACAACTCAAGAAGTCATCTTGCTTGGGTTTGGCAGTCGAGAAGAACATGAAGTCAAAAAGACTTAAGTATAATATCGACGAAGGTGTTCAATATTCCAGGAGTTCTCCACCATGGTCCCATCTTCGCGCTTCAAGCGATATGCTTCTGGCCGAGTAACCTCAGCGATTATATAGGGTCCTTCCCATAGTGGAGATAACTTGTGACGATCTTTTGTAGTTTGAATCTTGCGTAAAACCATGTCACCAACAATAAAGGCTCGTGACCGAACATTGCGATTATGGTAGCGCCGAAGTCCTTGAAGATACCTTGCCGACTGAACCAATGCGGCCTCACGAGCCTCTTCTAGTCAGGTCAAGTCATCCACTCTATCTTGATCATAACGTTCGTCATTGAAACTGCGAACTCGAAGGGATTCGTATTCCATCTCACTCGGCAACATTGCTTCTGCTCTGTAAACTAAGAAAAAAAGAGATTGGCCGGTAGCCCGACTGGGTGTAGTCCGCAGTGACCATAACACTGATGGCAACTCTTGAACCCATCGTCCAGCGTACGGTCGTAATCTATTGAACACTCGGGCCTTGATGCCTTGAAGAACCATACCATTGGCACGTTCGACTTGTCCGTTGCTCTTAGGGTGTGCCACCGACGCATAGCATATCTTGATTCCGAAGTCTTCACAGAACTCCTTGAAAACGCCTCCAGTAAACTGAGTCTCATTGTCGGTTATGATTCTGTTTGGGACGCCAAACCGATGCACAATGTTTAGAATAAAGTCGCGTGCCTTATCCACAGTTATCGTAGCTACCGGCTTAGCCTCAATCCACTTGGAAAACTTATCAATCGTGACGAACAGGTGTGTAAATCCTCCTGGAGCCTTCTTGAAAGGACCAACCATATCCAAGCCCCAAACGACGAAGGGCCATGATAGAGGAATTGTTTGTAGATCTTGAGCCGGCATATGTCTCTGCCGGGCAAAGAATTGACAACCTTCACACGTGCGCACCACCTTGTCTGCGTCGGAAACCGCCATGAGCCAAAAGTATCCTTGCCTGTAAGCCTTGCCCACCAGAGTACGCGCTGCCGCATGACTGCCGCAAATGCCCGAGTGAATATCGTGCAATAATTGTCGTCCCTCCTCAGGCGTAACGCACCTCATCAGAACTCCAGAAGGGCTTCTCTTGTACAGTTCCGAGTCAACCATCACATAGCTCTGACTGCGACGTCGGACTCGTTCCGCATCATCCCGGTCTTCCGGCAGCTCCTGCTGAGTCAAAAACTTGATGATCGGTGTCCTCTAGTCGGCGTCGAGCATGGCGACCTGGTTTGTAACTTCCTCATCGGGGGTTGATTTCTTAGCAACAGTCGGCTCGTATAGGTGCTCCACGAAAACGTCAGTCGGGGCTGCTTCGCGCTTGGACCCAAACTACGCCAATTGGTTTGCCGCTTCATTATTATGTCTTAAGACATGGGATAACTCCAGTCCATCAAACTTGTCCTCAAGCTTGCGAACCTCTTGTCGATAAGCCTCCATGGTTTCATTTAAATAGGACCAGTCCTTCATTACTTGGTTGACCACCAGCTGGGAGTCCCCTCGTACAACCATCCGCCGTATCCCGAGTGAAACAGCAAGTCGTAGGCCAAGCAGCAAGGCTTGATACTCGACGACGTTATGCGAAGCTGGAAAATGAATGTGTAGAACATACCGCAGCCTCTCTCCAGTCGGGGAAATCAGCACAACTCCCGCTCCCAGGCCGGTGACCCTTTTAGATCCGTCAAAGTGCATGGTCCAGTACTGTAGATCCTCTCTAGGTACATCTTCTTGTTGCTCGGTCCACTTGGCTACGAAATCTACCAGGACTTGAGATTTTATAGACGTCCTCGCCTTGAAAGTTATGTCCAGCGGCATCAACTCTAGAGCCCACTTCGCGATGCGTCCAGTAACCTCCTGGTTATGGATGACATCGTCGAGTGGAAAGGACGTGACGACGGTGACCGAGTGACCCTGAAAATAGTGGGCTAGCTTCCTAGCTGTAATTAAAACTCCATATAACAATTTTTGTACCTGAGGGTAGCGGGTTTTGGCTCCTGCCAGCACCTCACTGACAAAGTAGATCGGGCGTTGAACCTTCTGAGCTCGGCCTTCTTCCTCGCGCTCGACGACCAAGACCGTGCTGACCACCTGATGAGTTGCGGCGACGTAGAGCAACAGAGGTTCTTGTGGATGTGGCGAAGCCAACACGGGTGGCGTCGTGAGGAACTCCTTGAAATCTTCGAAAGCTTTCTGGGCCTCGGTGGTCCATTGAAAATCGTCCGTCTTCTTCAGTAACCTGAAAAAAGGCATACCTCGTTCGCCGAGTCTGGAAACAAATCGGCTCAACGCCGCCATGCAACCAGTAAGCTTCTGGACATCCTTCTGGGTACTCGGGGGCTTCATGTTCCGGATAGCGTTGATTTTCTCTGGATTTGCTTCAATGCCACGATGAGACACCATAAAACCAAGTAGCTTGCCTGACGGCACACCGAAGGTGCACTTCTCCGGGTTCAACTTCATTCTGAAGGCCTGGATGTTTGCAAAGGTCTCCTCTGAGTCGGTGATCAGGTCTTCCTTCTGCTTGGTCTTGACGACAACGTCATCGATGTAGGCTTCCACATTTCTCCCAATCTGAGCATCTCTGGATCATGCGCTGATAAGTGGCTCCGGCGTTCTTCAGGCTGAAGGGCATCGTGATATAGCAATAGGCTCCAAACGGGGTGATGAATGACGTCTTGAGTCAGTTGGACTCCTTCAAGCTGATCTGGTGGTAACCCGAGTAACAATCCAAAAAACTCAGCAGCTCGCAACCGGCTGTTGAATCGACGACTTGGTCTATACGGGGTAATCCGAAAGGATCCTTAGGGTAGGACTTGTTGAGATCGGTGTAATCCACGCACATACGCCATTGTCCTGTCTTCTTCCGAACCAGGACCGGGTTAGCCAACTAGTCGGGATGATAGACTTCCTTGATGAACCCGGCAGCTAAGAGCTTGGCAAGTTCCTCCTTGATGGCATCTTTTCGATCTTGAGCGAAACGGTGTAGTCGTTGTTTAATAGGTTTAGCGTCATCCTTGACATTTAAAGAGTGCTCGATCACCTCCCTAGGAATGCCCAGCATGTCAGACGGTTTCCAAGCAAAAATATCTTTATTATTCTGGAGGAAGGTGACCTTGTCCTCCTAACTCCCTAGCTCTCCCTTGTTCTTAGGCAACCAAGGACCCAAGTGATTGTCCCTTGGTTCACCGGGAACACGAGGTGCCGCCTGCGGCACCGGCAAGCACGCCTCCGCCGTTCCAACACCACCGGTGAGTGTCATCTCATCCCAGCCATGTCACCTCGCGTCCCTTCACCCACTGATTCCGTTTTTGCACTCAGTTGACGCTGAGCACAAATGCAGTGCCGTCACAAATGCAGTGCTGTCGTGTTCTCCAACGCCGGCCCGGCGCTGCCATGACCTAACAAGCGCTAAACTCTATCCCTGGTGAGTATCTCGATATCCAAGCAGCTTCACCATGTGTTCCAGTTCCTCCCCCACCTTAATCTGTTTTCCTCCTCCATGGTAGAACTTGCTGCTGCCCGATCTTCTTCTCTTGGGGCTGACCGAACGCCTCCGTGCACTTGATTTGGGAACTTTCACCTCGGTAAGTTCTAGTCCAATTCCTTCCCATGGGAGCATCTATATACCCTGCTAAGTTCATTCCCATGCTTGGTTTTAGTCCCCGACGCCCAGAGTTCCACCACCGGATAACTTCTTCCATCCTTCGTCACCTTGCCGGTAACCTCAACCAATGAGCTCCTATTTATGAATGTGCTTTCCTTGCCATGACCAGCGATGTCGTCGTTTGTCCAGCCGCCCAAGCGCCGCCACCATAGCCACATGCATGGCCGAGCCTTAAAGGAGTAAGACCACACAAGTTAGAACCCCAGTACCATGCATGTAGGACCCCTAGAGCCTCCCCGTGCCCCTGTCTTCACCAGCCGTGCACTAGAGAGTGAGAGGACAGAGGTAGGCATGTCGTACTTTACCTTGGCATTCACCGAACACCTTAGGTGCACTCTTGTTTGAGGTAACCACGGCCATCCCATCATGCTAGGTTGGCCTCACTAGTGTTAGAACGTGCTGAAACCGCGAGTAGAGTCGCTGCCGGTGACTTCACGTTTTTGCCGGTCATCATTAACATCCTTAGCGAGTCGTGTAGTTCACTCGTATGAAGATGTTTTTGGACTAAGGCATTCGCAACTAGTGAATTTTTTCCATAGGTTCACATTAACCCAAATGTAGGTTTTATGCCATATAAACGCCCCTAGAACCAAGAAAATGTCAAATAGATTACCTGTTAGGTCGGTAGAATGTTTCAGCAGTTCGGTCGAGCGAAAACACTGTTTTTCATTTATTTTCGATTTTAGGGCAGACAAGACTTCGTTTAGCCGATTCTCCCTCATACAAACTCAGATTCAAGCGATTCTTTTTCCTAAAATCATGCACTTTCATACTATGCAAAAATATTTGGATTTCCTGTACTATCAAATACTGCCATTGTATTTATTGCATTCGTTCGGTATTCGCATAGACAACGACGTAGCAGATCTAGCTGAGAAGGTACCAGCGGAGTACCAGGAGGTCCAGGACCAAGGCAACCACCCCCTTGATCAATTGCTCATATATTTCAAATTTACAAATTGTATTGATTGCAAAACTATTGTGCATGTGATGTTTTAGTCAAAACTACGTGGGATGCTTGGGTAGCTTGCTAATTGCTGCATATACCTTGTCTTTGTTACTTGAGTATCATGATTCATCGTCACCTACATTGCTATTGAGAATTGGGTTCATGTGGTTGGAGGATAGTCGTGTAGAATATGCTTAGCTTGCTTATATCGGCAGTTCTAGTTTTAATCGGATTATTGGGCTTTTGAGAAAAAAAAGTTTGCGAAATTATGGGAATGAACAGAGAGTAAAACCTCTGTTATCTTGGTGGAAAACTGTGTTCAAATTTATCCGAGACACTAGCACAAACCACGTGTGGCTCATGGGAAGTCCCTAGCTAAATATATTATTGATTCCTTGCAATAGATCCGCTGGTTGTAGTTGTAGGTCATTGTTATTGACATTGAGTTAGTGCGGGTATGGTTATTGTTCATACTTGTCGGTGCCTTTGACGATGTGTTCAAGGTTTACTTGCACATCGTTTGAGCCTCAAGCCTTGGAGGGCACTCCTCTGCTCGTGGATGTATCATGAAGTGGGATATTGCAAGGGCGGTAGTGAAAAGGCTTTGTCACGTTGGAACAAGCATTATGTGTGGTAGCTCTGGTTTAACGTGTCATGTGGGTACAGTTGTGCCCATTCTGCAGAGTCCATTCTGCAGAGTTTAAATCTATTCGGATAGCCGTGTCCATGGTCATGGACGACTCAGTGAACCATTCCTTGTTATCCTTGCATTATTATGGAATACCATTGGAAACACTAAAAGTCTTGCGGAGTACGTATTATACTCATATACGCTTGTGTGACTTCTTTTTTTTTTAGAGATTGAGGAGGATGGTGCAGCGGGTTTTGGAGACGACAAGGATGGTGCTTACTAGGACTTATTGGTCGGTTGCCTGTGGGAGGGCAGAGGCACACTTGCTGGGTTTTGGTGCCTTTGTATTATGTTTCCGCTGTGTTGTACTCTCTTATGTTGTCTTGGATTTGGTCGGATGGCCTGTGATGTAATCGTTAAAGTCTCGACTGTTTATTTACTTAAGTTTGGACTCCTATGTACTGTACTTTGATGATGTATGAACTGTGGTATCAATGTTGAATGTGTGTGTTAGCAATTGATCATGTGACTAGCACGGCATACACATAGGATTTGGGGTCAAACCCAGGTCTGACACTATGCACCGTAGGCCTAGTCTACGTGTACACTTTAAACAAATCTTGAGAGTCATGCAACACCACGACTTATGTGGATAGTATAGTATGATAAAAAAGATAGTTTCAAGTAAATATTTATTATCAGTGCCCACTAATGCATGGTCAGCATGGTCAGCAGTAGGGTTTGAAATTTCGGAACCCCGGGCAAGCAAATATCTCGTTTGCAATTTTTTTTTACATTTTTTTTTGAATTTGATCAACATTTATTCAAATTTAATTAAAATTTGTTAAAACTTTAAATAATTTTGTGAAAAAACCACCAATTTTTCTGAAATTCTCGAAATTCCATGACCACTGATATTGCCAAAATTTCGGTCTTTACCAAAATTGGAACCCCTGGGCAAGAGAACCTTCAATTCACCCAACCCTTATCACACTTCCGGGTTTGGGCTCATCAAAACAGGCAACATCTAACATGACATACATTTTCTAAGTAGTCAGAACGCTAGAGAAGTAAACATTATAGCAATAAAGTAATTGGTGGCGTGCTGGACTGTTATATTAATTCAACACGTTCACGGTCAAATTAAGTTTATCCAGCATCTTCTTTTTTGCTAAACACCGGCTTTGTTATCTTCTGCATGATAATCCGAGAGGGAACGGGGTTAATTTCTGTTGTTTCGCACTCGTGGTTTCTTACTTACGCACGCTAGCTGTAGCACACCACCTACTGGTGGTGAAGCGTGAAGGTGAAGGCCTAGCTTCGTCGTTATCTTTGGACATATGCCAGCATGCCCACGGCGCCCGCCGCGCGCACACAACATAAGACGACACGTATGTCCGTCCAGCGCGCGATCGATCGCTATATATATCCATGCATCCACGTTCGTATCCTTCACACCTCGATCAGTAGCTCCATCGTTTCATTTCGAGAGGGCAAGCTACGCGTAAGATTCGACCAACAATGGCGCTTCGACGCCTCGCGGCACTTCTCTCCTTGGCAGTACTACTGTCCGCCTGCCTCGCCGCCGTGTCGGCGACGTCCCAGAACACTGGCGACACCGTGATCATCTGGGGCCGGAACAAGGACGAGGGCTCCCTCAGGGAGGCCTGCGACACCGGCCGCTACACCACCGTCATCATCTCCTTCCTCAGTGCCTTCGGCTACAAGCCCGGCTACTACAACCTCGACATCTCCGGCCACCCGGTCGCCGCCGTCGGAGCCGACATCAAGTACTGCCAGTCCAAGGGTAAGCTCATCCTCCTCGCCATCGGCGGGCAGGGCGGCGAGTACTCCCTCCCGACCTCCAAGGCGGCCGCCGAGCTGCATGACCACCTGTGGTACTCCTACCTCGGCGGCCGCCGCAACGGCGTCTACCGCCCGTTCGGCGACGCCAACGTCAACGGCATCGACTTCTTCATCGACCAGGGCGGGAGGGAGCACTACAACGAGCTGGCCAAGCTGCTCTACGCGCACAACAAGGACTACCGCGGCACGGTCGGGGTGATGGTGACGGCGACGACGCGGTGCGGGTACCCGGACCACCGGCTTGACGAGGCGCTGTCGACGGGGCTCTTCCACCGCATCCACGTCAAGATGTTCAGCGACGGGCGGTGCCCCCCGTCGTCCCGGAGACAGTCGTTCGAGAAGTGGGCGAAGACGTATCCGCAGAGCCGTGTCCTGGTCGGCGTCGTGGCCTCGCCGGAGGTGGACAAGGACGCTTACATGTCGCCGGAGGCCCTCAACGACCTGCTGTGGTTCATCAACAAGCAGCCCAACTTCGGAGGCGTCATGGTTTGGGACAGGTTCTACGACAAGAAGACCGGCTTCACGGCTCGCCTGTGAGAGTGTGACTGGTCGCGACATTTGAAGGTTGAAGCCCATTAATTCCTTAATATGAGATCAATAAAAGCTTTGTGTGGAGTACTCCACAAATAAAGTCTTGTAATAATAAAAAGAACATATTGTGTCTAGTTGTCTACTATAAAGATTTGTGTGTTGGGTAATGTATGTAATCAATAAATAAAGCGAGGTACGATACCTGGAGTGAAAAAAATAAAGAGCTTTGAGATTAATAAAGCTTTCTTTATTTTTAAAAATAAAAATATTAATTGCCGTGGGAATTTAACCTCTATGGACGATTAATTTGTAATATGGACTTACAGATATCTTTGCAGGATGAAGAAGGACCTGAACTTGAATGATTGCATACAATGACTTCCAATTAGTGAGCTAATCTACATAAGTGAGGTTAATCCAACAATGGAAGAAGGAAGTGCCACGTCATAAAATTTTTTTAGCTATCCGATGCTTACAGTAAAACAGCCGACACCCTTAGATATAGGGGCAGATAGTAGAAAGGAAAAAAGAAGTGCTTCAGGAGACTTCCAGAAGAAGCCTCACAATTCACCGTGAGAAGCCTGATCTGAGAAGTCCAAAAGAACCCTCTGTTCAATTGGTCAAGGAAAGGAGAAAAATAAAGAAAAATAGAAAAAAGGAAAAAAAAAAGAGAAAGAACTGTAGAACACTGGTTGGAGAGAGGCGAGAGAATGAGACTGGAAGGGGCATGAGGATATGGATGTTAATGTAATTTTATAATTTGACTTTTTTATAAATTTATTTTATAAATAAGCCTTTAAAATTTGATACTCTAATTCACTAATAATAGCGTTGTAAACCTTATCTATAAATGGATCCATTGCTTATTTACATGTGAGCGAGGCTTAAATAGTGTTTTAAAGAATCTGGTTTAAATTATCTAGACCTTTACAAGTATAATACATAATAAAATTTTAATAAACATTCTATCTATTATATACTAAAAGTTTATTAAAATTCCTACCAACGTTTTTTAGTTGTTATGTGGCGCTCTTACAAATACTCCTAAACCGTCACATGACACTATCTAATCTCATCGTCGATTTTAAATTGGTGAACGACCTGTTATTTTAAATGGTTAGATTAGATCTGTATGTACCTTAACTGTTGGTCAAAGAAAAATAACATAAGTACGTAGGTAAGATTGAAAAAAAAAATCTCACGTAGAACTATTATCAGGAAGAAAAAAAATACGCACTTACCTACCATGAAAAACGATAAAGCCAATAAGAAACATACGTACATATTACCATTGGAACAAAATCGACACATACTAATAAAAAAACATACGTACATATTACTGCCGGAACAAAATCGACACATACTAATAAAAGCCATACGTACATATTATCGTCGGAACAAAATCTACAGTTTTTAAAATATAACATTTTATCATATAAAAAATATATTACTCCACAAATATGTGCAAATATAAATATCAAATATTAAATCAGTTATCTTTAAACATTCATCTTTTAAATTATTTTTAAATTATATATTCAATTTATGATCCCGTCGTATTCCTTTAATTAAATAAAATATTTGTGTCTTATAAAATTTATATTGTGGTTATAAATACATCACCACATCTCGGGCTATATAATAATTAATATTATGATAATTTTTAAATAATTTCATATCATATTTTAAGATGTCAAATATCACTTGATAAATATACTACGCTAATTGAGAAAATATTAAAACAATTTAGTTGTGTTTTTTTTTAAGTAGATCTGATTTAATTTTTATTTGTTTGAGTTCTCAAAGTTTATTTTAGTTTTCCAAAGCTATTAGATTGGTATTTAAGAAGTGAGCAGCATACATGGTACATAAATGTCAAAAATATATTAATAGTATTTTCTGCCAATGATTTTGCTATAATATAACCCCTTAATCCATCATGAAATTTATGGTGATATATGTATGCCATTTTTTTTTTGCGAAATAGTTTCGACAACAAATGAACAATCAAATAACACGCCAATAAAGCACTCATGATATATTAATTTCTAGGAATTTTAACATGCCATGCATACTTGATGGATGTATGTCATACACCCCACCGATGTGAGACTATAAGTATACTGTCACGAAATAGTTATTATAAATAAGTTTGGAAGAATAAATACATTCTTGAAATTTAAATTAGTAAAGATGTATCATGTTGTTGTCAACAATATGCGTTCAAAACAAACCAGGTGCTAAACTATAGGTATTTGTCAAAATATAAACAATAATACAGTGCTCTGGAGATTATATAGTGGTGGTATATCTCTCTTTGGTTAAATTTTTTTAAGTATTATCGGATGATGAACCTCGCTTCTTTTTAAATGAGAGTATTCTAGCTATATTATAAAAATTTGAGTAGTAATGATTAAAATCTTAAACAAATCATGTCTACTCTATGCCACAAATCTATTCAAAACTTGAAAACAACTATGTTGATCACCTTTATCTTTTCTTTGTCCTTCCGTGAAGGGCACCAAGCATAAACAACAAAGTTTGCTACGCTATCGTAAGTATAACAGGGGCATATATATGGGATGAGTTAAGGCGGTCCCAGTGTACCAATACAATACTACATGAGGGTGTGATAGTAAATTAGACATTAAAATTGTGCCCCAGGCTAATCTCGAGAGGGCACGGCTATCTCGATAAGAGACCCATCTTTCATGGCAGTAGAGTAAGAAAGTCTCGACGGCTATGGCTGGCTTCACACACTAAAGGGGCATTCGTGTTTAACTTTAATGGTTTAATTTTACTGATGTGTTGATGAAAATTCCGCGCTTGGCTGATGGTGCCAGATCCGTGTTGGTGCGAACCAAGTCGATGAACACACGAAGGCCTAGGAGATCTGCTTAGCTCCAGTGCAGGTCCTAAAATTGATGAGATGCGGGCGTGCTAGTTAGTTTGATTATGTAACTAACAAGATATATAAACAGCAGATCAAAGAGCCGATCGGCTGACAAGCCGATGGAGTAATTCCAGTCGATGTCGATATGGTTTCGAACAATCGGTTATATATCCAATGTAGATTTTGATACTTGATTTAAATAATGATATAAAGAAAATCGGCTAATGATAATGCAATAAAACAATAATATAATTCAATAGAAACCAATCGGCTAATAGTAATATGATAAAATAAGTGTTGATCCGAAGGTTAAAGCATACATCGGTTGGAGGTCCGATGTCATTAAATCCAAACGATTAGATAATCAATGAAACCTTTGTTATCATCAACTTGTATGTAATCCTTGTGAGCCAATACAACGTCCAGATAAATCATCAACTGAAACCTCGATAAAACCCTTATTGGCAATCAAAAAGCAGGCTAGAGATTATGGTTGTAAGCATGATTAGGGCTGATGCAGCACAAAGTTTGAAAAGAAACATAATATCTAGACAATCAAGCCTTCAACTGACTTTCAGAGTGGTGGACACCTTAGCTAATCTAGATCGATGAAACAATTTAGCTGATACCGACAAAACCCTAGAAAAGATTTGGCCGATATAAGTAAATTGAATAATCAACTTAGATTAACTAAGATATATGATAAATAGGTAGGCAAATATATCAACCGAACTAGAGCGATCCAAGAGGTTGAAGCGATGTACCCTTAACAACACCAATGTAGCTAATACAATTGCCAAGGCCGGCGGAACGTAGGACTTACCCCTTCGCCGGGGATCAAAAACCGATGCAGCCCCGCATCAGGTGCCAAGTTCCACCGGTTGATAAATAAAAACCTCGGAAAAGAGGGTGGCGATGCGCCAAAAGTTTTATATTGATCGAGAGATATCTTACATAGACCCCAGGTGTATTTATTTATATCCATGGATAGATACTAGTCCTTGTTAAACAAGACATAAACTTTTCTAAAGATAAAGTAAAAGATACAAGTCCTAATCCGACTCTAAACAATCTTTCCTAAAAGTAAAAGAAAATTAACTGACTTTGCCTAATTAATAGATAACTTGCTATGTTGCATCCTTCTTGAACTCGGTCTCTTCTGAATAAGCTTTCTTTAATTGATTAATTTCCTTAACCGAATCCATCAAAAATCTAACTGCTGGCGACTGATAATTCTCATCGGCCGATTTCAGGACTCTGAAGCCGATACTGACTCTAGGCCAATTATGACTACAAGGCTTACCAAATTTTGGCGTTAACATGATGTTATCCTATTAATTGGTTGAAGTGGTATTTATAGAATATTTATATATAGATTTGGAAATAAGTGAGACATATTTACAGTTTCTTCTATTAATAGGTACTCAACTTCTAAAATAGTGATAATAAGTTTGTGTGACAATAGAAGAATTTATATGTAACTAGGACAAAATGCTTTTTAGTCTGACATACATTCTTAAGTACATTAAAATCTATGGTCTATCTCACGGCATACAAATGGTGAGATATGACTTCTTTTAACGTTATTTCATAAAACAATAAATAAGATGCCTACGCATCTACGCGAGCTTCCTTCCTAATTTATCTTAAAGAGAAAAGGTTGATAATTTTCAATGAAGTATAGTGAGAAAAGGGACGACTATTAGATTAGCATATGTGCTATTTCTCAAATTGTTATGCAACAGCAAAGATGGGTGGAAGATGGGGGCTCATGCTACAGCGAATAAGATGGCTATTCATACTCAATTTTTTATGCTAAAGTTACAAATTTTTGAAAGCCTATTATACGATGATCAGAGTTGCGTGAATGCGCGACTTAATATATTAGTAATGATGATATATCACTACAACGGTACCCCACATCTGTGTCGGGCTGCAACCCACATCTGTGTCGGGTATGGCGCCCGACACAGCGCAAAGGTCAGTGATGTGAGGAATCATCTCAAACGGGCATAAGTCCGTCACGGATGAAGCTATCTCAATCGGGCCTCAACTAATGCCCGTCACCGATAGCTTTGACCGAGACAACCAGTCAAACTATAGCCCGTCACGGATGACTATTTCAATTGGGCTACAACTAGCGCCCGTCACGGATGACTGTCTCTCTCGAACGGGCCTAAACAGAAGCCCGTCACAGAGCACTATTGTTCTCAATCGGGCCCCAACTATAGCCTGTCACAGATTACTATATTCTCAATCGGGCCTTAAGTTACAGTCCGTCACGGTTGACTATAACTCAATCGGGCTTTAACTTATAGCCCGTCACCGATGAGTATGTCCAAAAAAAAATAAATACTATTTTTTGGCTAGCCTTAGGCCTGTGCTAGCCATGCCCGCTGCAAAATAACAGAAATACATCCCAGATATGTCAATCCCAGCATCCCCATCCCAACATTCACATATATTCACATATATTCACACATCCGAGCATCCCCATTCACATATGCCATTCACATATATTTTACAGAAATAACATCCATATTCACACATGCATACTGGTCACATGCATAGAGATAACAAATATAATAAACATAAATATTACATAATAACATGTGTTTGACAATTTAAACAGGACGTTAAAAAATGTTCATCACTTACACATGAACCCTAAACATTCCTTTAGGGTGAATAATTTCGTGGAGGATGAAGTCGGCAATCTCCTCACGAATGTCGTCAAAGCTGCTACCCGGATCCTTCGAAAATTTGTCCTACATGTGCATAATTCGAAATTAGTCGAACGATCTTTACATACATATACATATATATATATATATATATATATATATATATATATATACTTCAATTTAGTTACAACATGTCAGGAATGAGACCACAAACCTCCAATTCAGCCAAAGTCTTCACCTTTTCTTTGCACAGAAGGCGCATGTTGTGGCAGACATGGAATCCGCACTGGTAGCCTATTTGTTGTTTGACTGGGAAGTCCTTCTTGTGGATAAGAGTGTCTTGCCCTGTCTTTCGAAGGCCTCCTTTTTGCACATATTGGCCCCACGCTTCATCTATTGCGAGTTGAATCGGGGTCCAATCGTACAGTTGCTTGTCAATTTTGGAGTTTAAGTAGTGGCATGTACTCCACTTAGGCGTTATTACCAATAGGATCCAATGTCCACTGCGGCATTAAATTAGTTAAAGTTAATACTAAAGCTAGACGTGTAATGCAATGTATTTAGGGAACACACTTACTATTGATTGTAGGCGCACATGATGTACTCCTTGTCTTGTCGGGCCCAGAAGGTGTCAAACAAGTAGTTTACCATTCCACTACGGTCCCCTTGAAGATTTGTGACATTGACTACCTGAGGATCAAGGAAGGCAACTTCCGGTGCATTCTTGAGACACCACTTCCAACTATACCTACACGCAAGCCAAACGCTCTTATAAGCATGTTACACGGATTGAGATGAATAATTTTCGTGAGCAAGAGTACTTACAAGGAGTAGCACTTAAGGAGGGTTGTGTCCACCGAGCGGAGCCTGTAGAGGTCGAACAGATCCTTGAAGTCTATCACGATAAAATTTGATGGCCCAAGGAATGGCGCTCTGGCGTGTTCGCCTGTTATATCATTTTCTCTATTCTTCCTCCTCACGTTAGATTTCTCCATGTAGTACATGTGTAGCTCCTTGCAAGCGGTGCCCATCGTTGCTAGCACGTCGTCTCCAACCAATGGCATGCCTAGTTGGTAGGACGATGGAGGTACGGGCTTCCTATGTGTGACGGGCCCCTGGCTCAGATATAACTTTGTTGGAGCAAGACGTGAGAGGTGCAGCTTTCCTTTTCCTTGTACCTCTGCAGCAGGTTTTTTGATAACTCTTCTCTGGGGGGAAGAATGCGCCTTCCTGCTCTTCTTCAGGGGTGGGGGTTTAGTGATCGCCATGCTGTCGACCTCCATAGGCTCGCCCCCAAAGTCCGTGTCGTACTGTAACTAGACATCGTCAATTTCATGACGACCGGTAGCTGGAGGGGCTGAAGGAGCAGGGGTAGTTTGTACTATTAGACGATCGCTTGGTGCAGTGCTTGGCCTCAGGATCACCCTTATCTCAATGAGGTCCTTGGGCCATTGGATGAAGGTTCCACGTGCATTTCCAAGGGTTAGGACCTCGTCGTTCGGTGCCAGAGGGAGGGGGAAATGATCGAATTCGAGCTTCATCGAGTCAACTTGCACTTTCGCATAATCAGCCCTAAGTTGCGCCCCATGCACTCTTGTCTCCGGGGTCGGCTTGAAAGCAAGGCCCTCAGCTACAGGAACCGAGAAGGTCGGCACCACCCTTACTGTTAGGGTGCAGCTAGTTGATTCCTGCGATAGATTCATAAATATTGTTAGAATAGTACTTACCATATGGTTTCGTTAAGAACTCTATGCGTACTATATTATCGTACCGTTATTTGGTCGACGGCGGCGGGGACCGATGGCAGATCTTCCCCCGCCTCAGTTGATGCACAACTGCTGCGCCTCTGCGTGGGACTAGCTAAATCTTGTTGCGTAGCAGCAGCGGCAGCCACCGAGAGATGTTGCTCTTCTCGAATCTTTTGCCTGATACGGGCCCTCATCGATTCAAGCTTTTCGTCGAATTCAGAGCTCAATTCGGCTCTGACCTGCTCCCGGATCTGGGCGGCAAGGCGGGCATCTTTCTCCGCCTTCGTGACTGTCCACTTCTTGTACTGCCACGCGTAGTCTAGAAATCCAACTTTCCATGGTACGTTTGCGCCAAGTCCCCTTGTCCGTCCATGGTGTTCCTTGTTGCCCAATGCTTTACTAAGGATGTCGTCCTCGCGTCTTTGAGAACTGACCTCTTGCGAGGCTTCTTGGGAGGCAACCAACTCCTTCTGCAGTTCAATTGAGATCGGATTCAATGAAAAGTTCAGGCTAAAACAGTGCGAACAAATATTGAGATTAGGCACTTACTATATTATCGTACACTTGTTGATCTTGGGGATTTGGAAACGAAACTGTCCCATCTTCATTCTTCTGGTACCTCGCCCGGGCCCAATTCCTTGCACGTGGGTGTGGGATATCGGCAAACACCGGCGGTGTGTTCGCTGCTGCTGCCCGCTTCATCCTCCTCTTGCCATTCCTCTAGCTTCCGGACATATCCTGCGATGCCTAGCCGGTGCGGGTGCACGTTCCTGGCCTGCAGTGCTCGAAAAGCTTCACTTCTGGCCCAGGATTCTGGGGTCGACTTCTTCTCGTAGAATTGCTCCCAAGCTTCAGCCGTGATGAAGGGCCATTACTCTGTTGGATCAGGGGTCGTCGGATTTAAGACAAACTCCGTGACCAGCCTGCTCTTGAAGTTCTTCCAAGCATTGCCCATAGTCTTGAAAGCAGCCCGCTTGAGACGCTCCTCGTCGGCTACAGGATACTCAAAGCGTTCGTTGAATTTGAGCCAAGCTGCGTTCTTCTCCGCTTCAGGCACATGCTTGATGTCATCAACAAGGATTGTGAAGTTTTCCCTCCCTAGGACACCGTACGTCGACCTAAACTTGGCCAGGACAGTCCGAGGACGCGTCGGCAGTCCAACCTGGTTAACCTCTACTATGGTGTACCGTTCCTTAGGGATTTTGTTCCCTGTCCTACGACTCCGTGCCCTTGAGGACCCACTAGTTGTCGTCGACATTGGTTCACCTTGCTGAGACATCGTCTAAATAACTTAGAAAATAACAAAGTTAATTTCACTAAATACGGATAAAATAACCTAAAAATAGAGCCTAAGAGTAAAGTATTTTCATTAAATTAATTCAAAATCACTAAAATAACTAAGTGCCATCATATGTAAATACGAATTTCACTAAAATCACTAAACTTAACTAAAATAACCTACATTTCACTAAAATCACTAAAATAACCTAAAAGGAAAGTATTTTCATTAAATTAATTCAAAATCACTAAAATCACTAAACTTAACTAAAATAACCTACATTTCACTAAAATCACTAAATTTAACTAAAATAACCTACATTTCCCCTAAAATCACTAAAATAACCTAAAAGTAAAGTATTTTCATTAAATTAATTCAAAATCACTAAAATCACTAAACTTAACTAAAATAACCTACATTTCACTAAAATCACTAAACTTAACTAAAATAACCTACATTTCCCCTAAAATCACTAAAATAACCTAAAAGTAAAGTAAAATCACTAAAATAACCTAAAATTAAAGTATTTTCATTAAATTATTTCAAAATCACTAAAATCACTAAATGAGCTAACCCGCGGCGGCGCTTGCGGAGGAGGCCGGCGGCGGCGCCTGCGGACGAGGAGGCCGGCGGCGGCGCGGGCGGACGAGGTGGCCGACGGCGGCGCTTGCAGAGGAGGCCGGTGGCGGCGCTAGCGGACGAGGAGGCCGGTGGCGGCGGTGGCGGCCGAGGAGGCCGGCGGTGGCGCTTGCGGATGAGGAGGCCTCTGGTAGGGTTCTCTGACTTAGAAAAAATTTCGTGCTCTCAGTGTGTGCTGGCCTCTGCTAGGGTTCTGTGACCTAGAAAAATTTTCGATCCAGATCTAGATCAAGATGCAGTGTTCTGTGACATCTCAATCGGGCGTAAACAAAAGCCTGACACGGATGACTCATCCGTGACAGGCTCTAGTGTAGGCCCGATGGAGATGACGTCATCTCTATCGGGCCTACACTAGCGCCCGTCACGGATGATAGCATCCGTGACGGGCCCTAATTCAAAGCCCGATAGAGATTACGTCATCTCTATCGGGCATTAAATTATGGCCCGTCACGGATGCTATCATCCGTGAGGGGCGCTAGTGTAGGCTCGATAGAGATAACGTCATCTCTATCGGGCCTACACAAGAGCCCGTCACGGATGAGATTTGACTCCTGTTCTTCATTGACCTGAACTTTAAATAAATAACTGCAAAAAAATACTTCACAATGAAAATTCACTACTTTTTCATTACTCACAATAATTAACTTATTATCCCAAATAATTAAGTGAAGTACAATAATTCACTAAATTCGCAATAAAAATTATTACAAGTTGCACCAATTTACCTATGCTTTTTTTACTAATACAAAATACTTCATGTGTACAACGGCTTGGGTCACAAGGTTATGCCTTCCGTATGATCTGATCGAGTATATGCCACAGGCTCTTGTGGATCATCGTCAAGGTCAATTTGAGGTCATACATGAAGATTCTGGTTGTATTCTTCTTCGTCGACAACATTGTCAACACCAACAATTCGGCGCTTGCCATCCCTCACGATGTGCATCTTCTTGTTCGCGGGGTCCTTTATGTAGAAAATCTGCTCGACCTATTTCGCAAGTACGAATGGTTCGTCGGCGTATCCAACCTTGGATAGATCTACTAAAGTGAAGCCTTCCTTATCGACTTTAACACCAGTGCGTATATTGACCCAACGGCATCGAAACAAAGGAACCTTGAACTTCACGTAGTTCAGCTCCCAGATCTGCTCAATGCGGCCGTAGTATGTGTTCGACCCCACTTGATCCTGGAAAGCATCTATACGGACTCCGCTGTTTTGCACTGTGCTTTTGTCATTTGCTGGACGGTGTAAAATGTGTATCCATTAATATCGTATCCTTGCCATGTGTCTATGGCCCAACACGGTCCCATTCCCAACAAGTGTACAGTCTCATTTGGGATATCCGTCGACATGGTGACACGATTCTTGAACCATGCGTTGAACCGAGAGTTATGTTCTCTGTTAATCCACGTCTCAGATTGACCCGTGTTCTCCTGCCGGATTTTGGCTAAGTGCTCCTCAAAGTATGGGCTAACTTCTGCCATATGTTGGAGCACAGCAAAATGAGCCTGCCCGTAGGAAGCTTGATCGGGCCTAATTCTTTTCCTCCCGATTGTGCCAGCACCTGACAACCTTCCTTCGTGACGAGACACTGGAACTCCGGTAGGCTCGGCCTCGGACATGTAATGCACGCAGAACTCAATGACCTCCTCGGTCGTGTAGCCTTCAATGATGCTCCCCTCCGGTTTTGCTCTGTTCCAAACGTATGCCTTCAGAACTCCCATGTACCTCTCGAATGGGTACATTTCTCTTAGAAAAGCCGGGCCACATAGTTTTGTTTTCTTCACAAGAGGAACAGGGAGATGAACCATGATATCAAAGAAAGACAGTGGAAAAAACATCTCCATGTGGCAGAGGGTATTGACAATATCGGTCTGCAACCCATCTAGATCTTCGGGATCTATAACTTTCTGTCCGATGGCATTGAAAAAGGCGCACAGACGTTGGATTGTATGACGGACTTTCGGTGGAAGAATGCCTCTGATAGCAACTGGCAAGATTTGTGTGATTAGCACGTGGCAATCGTGCGACTTCATTCCAACCAGTTTAAGGTCTTCCGATTTGACGTACTTACTAATCCTCGCTGAATAGCCCGATGGAACTTTAATATCTTTCAAGCACGATAACATTGCGATCTTCTCATCCTTCGACAGTGTGTGGCAAGCTGGAGGGAGGTATACTCTACCTGTCTCTGCATATGTTACGGGCTGGAGTTCACTACGAATGTTCATTTCACTGAAATCAAGGCGCGCGTTCAACCCGTCCTTTGTTTTGCCGGGAATATTCAGCAGCAGGCCAACCAAACTCTCACAGACATTCTTTTCTACATGCATGAGATCAATGCAATGACGGACCTCAAGATCTTTCCAGTAAGGTAATCGCCAAAATATGGACTTTTTCTTCCACATACCCTTGTCCTTTGCCTGACTACGTTTTCTTTTCTTCCCAAACTCGTTGGTTATGTCCTTGACCAAGTTGTGGACCTCATCTCCGGACAAATCCTTGGGAGCAAGCTGAAGTTCTCTCTTACCGTTGAAAATATTCTTCTTCCTTCGAAATGCGTGACGTAGCGGGAGCCACCTCCTATGACCCATATAAACCATCTTTCGTGATTTCTTCAACCACCGGCTGCGTGTATGTTCCATGCAGTCAGAGCATGCCTTCTTTCCTTTCACGGTTTGGCCAGAAAGATTACCGAGGGCGGGATAGTCATTAATGGTGCAGAACAGTAGAACTCGTAGCTTGAAATTCTCCTGACCATATGCATCCCAAGTTTCCACACCTTCTTTCCAGAGCATCTCAAGATCGTCCATAACAGGCTCCAAGAACATATCGATATCATTGCCCGGTTGTTTCGGTCCTTGGATTAGCAAGCACAGCATAATATATTTTCTTTTAAAGCACAACCATGGCGGTAGGTTAAAGTTTGAAATAAGAACTGGCCAGGTGCTGTGAGTACTACTCATGTCTCCAAAAGGATTCATGCCATCTGTACACAGACATAGCCTCATGTTTCTGGGGTCGGCAGCAAAGTCTTTGTGTTTTCGATCGATATTCCTCCATTGAATCGAATCCGCTGGGTGTCTTAGCATACCGTCGTTCCTTCTCTCCGTGGCATGCCAACGTACTAAATTTGCCTCCTTGGGGTTTGCAAATATTATTTTGAAACGATCAATGATAGGTAGATACCGCACAACCTTCGCGGGACCACCTCGCTTTGATTTTTTTCCTTTGTCAGGACTTTTCTTACGCTTGTATCGAGAGGCCTTGCATACAGGACAAGCATCTAACTCCGTATATTGCTTGTGGTACAATATGCAGTCGTTTGGACAAGCGTGAATTCTACGGACCTCTAACCCCAGGGGACACAAAACCTGCTTTGCTTCATATGTCGTCTCGGGCAATGTGTTCCCATCAGGCAGCATGGCCTTCAAAATTCCCAAAAGCTCTGTGAAACTCTTGTTTGTCCATCCACTACTTGCCTTCAGCTTCATTAGGTCCAAGGTAGCTGATAATTTGGTCTGCTTTGCTTTGCATCCGGCGTACAGAGGCGTCTACGAGTCACTGACCAACCTGCTGAACTTTACGGAATCTCTCTCGTTGTAGGCTGGATCCTCAACATCACGTAACATGTCTTGCAGCAAATCATGATCAACATCAACCATTTCACCGCCTAGTGGAGAAGGTACAAACATGTCATGCTCATCTTCATCTTCCTGATTTTGCGCACCAATACTGTCGCAGCAGCACCACTTCCTGATAACTGCTCTCCATGCTTAACCCAACATGTGTAGCCCTCCATGAATCCTCGTTGTATCAGATGAGCGTGTATGTCCATTCGGCTATCAAACATATTTTCATTCTTGCAATCTGCACATGGACAACACATGTAATCGCTGTTTCTTCTTTTCCTATCCTCCTCCGCGACGTTAATAAAATTTAATACCTCATTTCTATACTCTTGACTATGACGTTTCACAGATTTCGCATACATCCAACTTCGATCCATCTCTACAGAAATGAAAAAAGAATCAGAGAAACATCTTATAAGATAAATACCGCTAAATTCATAAGAATTGATGAATTTTCTAAATTAATGATTATTATTTGTCACTTACCTTTATAAATTTACTGTTTTCTTTGGGAAAAAAAAATTTCGCCCCCTCCAACCTCCCACCAGATTCATGAATAGTGGGATACAGATACTCTGGCGGTTGCGGCTATTTATAGTGTGCACTAACTATCAGGCATATAAGGTATCTTTGTCGGGCCTAAAAAAAAGCCTGTCACAGAGGAGTGCCATCTGTGACGGGCTTTGTAGATATCTCAAACGGGCATCAAGATGGGGCCCGTCACAGATGATTGTCATCTGTGACGGGCTACAATTACAGCCCGATGAGATATTTAAGGTTATCTCAATCGGGCCTTAAGTTGGGGCCCGTCACAGATGATTGTCATCTGTGACGGGCTCCAACTACGGCCCGATTGAGATATTTAAGGTTATCTCAATCGGGCCCTAGTTTAGGCCCGTCAAAGATATGTGTCATCCGTGACGGGATTCAGTTCTATGCACATTTAACATGTCTCTCCGACCATATCTCAATCGGCCTCTTTTTAGGCCCGTTTGAGATGTTTTCTTTGTAACGGCCCGCAAAATCCAGTTATATTACAGCCCGTCACAGATGAGAGGATCTGCACTAGTGTATATACTTACAAGTACATATGAACCGCTCAACAAATTTGCCCAGAGATCACTTGTGTACTTTTTTTTCTAAAGTGGCCTTTTACATATCCATTTTGGGAGTCATCAGCCTACCTGGAAGAAGGTACAACAGGTTAAACCCAAAAATGGTGATCAATTTATCTTATTATATACTCCCTCCCTTTCATATTAAAAGTTGTTTAACCTTTTTTGTAGTGAAACTTTTTTAAGATTTGTTGTCGAATGACAACTGCATCTGTCGAAAGACAAGCTTCACTCTTGTCGAAAAGGAAAAAAATATTAATATTGAAAATTTCTTGGGATCCCCCAATACATGCCCCTTGGGGCCTATTTATAGGTTTAGTGCTAGATCATATGCCCTAGGGTTACTAAGTACAAGGAAATTTACATGGTTACCCTTATGATAGGGACATTTATGAGGATAATTATAGACAATTTAGCCTTGGGCCTTTCTTGGGCTGCCAGGTGGGCCTCCATTGATTGTTCGGCCCCTTTGGGCCTTGAGTCCTTTGGCCTGGGGGTAAAGGTCTTCGGCTTTACCTGGTGGTTTCACCCAGAGCCTCTGTCTTTGTGACAATCGACGTTTTGCCGCCGTGCTTCATCATGGAGATTGTAGACTAGTTTCGGCAGGCTCGGTCGAAGGCCCTTGTGACATGCCTCCAACAAGCCCCTTACGGGCAAGGGTGAGTTGGAAGCTTCGGGCAACACTGTGCAAAATATATGGCATGAGGCGCCCCCTTTCGACTGATGTTCCTGCCGAAACTTCTTCATCTTGAAAAACAAAAAAATTGGCAAAAAATGAGAAATTTTGAAGTTATTTTTATTTCTCTCCTTTATTTATTTTTTTCTTCGGGACTTGTGCCCCAGCTTTAGCTTTTGGGCCGCTGGTCCACTTTCAGCCTTTTTACTGTTTTCTACCCCGCTGTAGGCCATTTATTGTGTGGCCCGCGAGCCACTCTCGCAAATAGTTGTTGAATCTCCACCTGTGCGCCACGTGGCTTGCTGCCATTGGTTCGGCACCCAACGGGTCGCTAGAACGGAAGGCTATAAATCCCCCCTGGAGGAGGGGGTCATTTTCTCCTTTCACTTTTCACCGGGATCAACAACGCTCTCTGCCCCTCAGAATTTTCGCCCTTGTGCCCGCTTCGCCAGGTTCCCTTTCGCTAAGTCCTTTCGCCAACCACCTCTTCGCCAACTCCTAATGGCTCCTCGCGAACCAGCATCCTCCACGGTCACTGCCCCAATCCTGGATGGGTGGGCGAAGACATGTCTTGCTTCCTTGGGACTTCGCTTATTAAGGAGGCCGAGCTTGCTACGCTCATCGCTTCGGGGGCGGTGATCGAAGGCCAAGCCTTCCTTGCGGGCGATGTAGTTGTGCCGCATCTGGCCGATAGGCGAATAGTTGTGTTCGCTTCCTACTTCGACACGGGTCTCCGTTTCCCGTGCAACGACCTTCTCCCAGATATCCTTTGACTCTTCCAGCTTGAGCTTCCACAACTCAGCCCTTCCATGCTCATGTGGATTACGGTGTTCGACTGGATGTGTTGGACATCGAGTTTCACACCCTCAGTGAACCTCTTCTCCATCCTATTCACCGCCGTTATCCACTCGAAGACTGTGACTATGCCGGTGGGAATGAAGAAGACAGTGTTCGGCAGCGTGAACTTCAACCTACGCCCTGAACGGTCGGACCTGTGGCTAATCCCTCCCTCCATGCCGAAGTGGGATCGCCATTGAATGGAAAATTGCTTCTACCACACCAACCCTTACGAGGTCGGGTTAGATAGGATGAAGGCTATTTGATCGCATTGGCGCGTGATAATGTAAACCGAACATGGCGATCGACGGTATGATGGAGGAGCGTTTTAGTCTCCTTCGAAAAATCGCCCTTCGGCTAAACTGCCGAGATCTGGACGAAGAGTTTTGCATGCTTCGGATCAGTTCCTTGGCCCAGAATTGGAGGGTGATGCTAAACGCCTCGCCTTGTCCTACCAGATGGCGCCGATTGTGAGTCCCTCCACCTCGTTTTGTCCTACCGGATGGCGCCGATCGTGAGTCGTTCGGCTCTTAAGCCTTTCTTTCGCCCCTTTTTCCCCTTTTCTGTCCTTTGCAAGACTTATACTAATTTTTCTCTTGCTTTTTAGTATGCTCACTGGAGGTCGCCAAGGACGAGGCGAAGAAAATGATTGGGGATATGATCCCCGTAGTATGGATCACAGTTAGCCCGGTAGCCGAATGGCTAGGCAAATTGCGTTTTCACTGGCGAGCAACTTGCCCGAGAGAACCCGATCAAAATAGTCATCATTGACGACGACGCCGAACCCCCAAAAAGGAAAAGTGGGCCGTGGCTAAGGGCGCTTCGACTAGCCGGGCGAAAGCCCAGAAATCGTCGAAGTCCGCCGGTCCTTCACAAAGGGATTCTGAAGTGGAGGACGACGAGGATGAAGAGGTTGCGTCCGAAGCCGAGGCGAATGACGAAGCTGATGATGGGAATAGCACCGTTCGCACCGAGGTAAACGAGGACGATCTTTCGCATGGTTATACTCCATGTCCTGATCCCCTCCCGTGCACCCTCGGCCGCTGCTGCCACGGTTTCTTCGTCCCTTCGCCCCCAAGAATTAGATGGGGCGAAGACTTTAGCGGCTATTGCCCATCGCGTGTCGATCGGTTCCAAATCGAAGGGTTTGGCTCCCACTGCCGCCAAAATTCGTAAGAAAATGGTGAAGGTCACCGTGAAGGGCGGCGTAAGGTTGGCGAGCGCTTTTAGTGACAGTGAATCCTCTTCATCTAGCATGCCGACTTGTCCTGCGCCCCAGACTTTGGCGGCCGTTCGCAATGCTTCTTTGCCATATGTTACTATGACGGTGCGAACTCTGGGAGCGCGACCTTTAGCTAGTGCTAGCGAGATTGCGGTGGCCCCCACTTCGCTGGAGAGGAAAGTCAAGAAGACCTTCGCCGGTCCCAACGTTGGGGCTCTCCTGTCCCATTTTTGCCAGCGGGATGGGAAGCAGCCAGTGACTGACACCTCCGCGTTCAAAAGCACTCTCACCGCTCCGCAGTTTGTGCCTACCGACTTCGAGACATGAACGGAGCTCATCCCCTCCTCGGCGGTGTCCCCTAGCTCGTTTCGCCCCCAGCCAACCTTCACCATTCGCGGACTTCAACGAGTTCGACGAGGGCGATATGGTTGTAAAAGGTTTGCTTGTTTGGGTGAGTTTTTCCCTTCACCATCTTCGAATCTATTTTTTTGCTTCGCTACTTCAATGCTTTGGGCTTACATTTTGCTCTTTGGCCATTTTCAAGCTCTTTTGGCCTACAACAGCACAGAGCAAGCTACCCGTGCCCGTTTAGATGATTACAAGAATTGTCTAAGAGCGATGGAGGAGGATGCGAAGCGCAAGGAGCTGGAACGGGGGGTGGTCGCCAAAGCCAAGGCCTTGAAGGCCTAAAATGAAAAGCTCAAGATGCAGAACGACTCCCTCGTTGCTTTTTATAATCATTCGGAGGAAAAACTAGGGGCCCTCCGTGATGAGTTGAAGGAGGTGAAAGCTGAGACGGGCCATGCCCACGACAAAGCCACTTCGGTGATCGCGACGCTCACCTAGGTTAAGGACTCTGCTAAGCAAGCAAGCTATGTGCTTTGCTTAGCTTTGACTGATCTTGGGGCAAAGCTTGACGGCGTCCCAGGCAAAGATGCTTTGGACGCCGATTTCACCGAATGGAGTCAACAGGCTGGTGGAACGGTTGCCGATGCCGCTGAAATTTATGGCGATTGCTGCGCGCAAGTCACCGCCAGCGTTGTCCTATCTGTGCCTCGGGAGCACGGCTGCGAACACATCTCGGAGCTCCCCCGCATGCTTAAGGACCCGTTGGCGGACGATGCAAGCGATATTAAGGCAGAGCTTCGAGCCTTTCACCGGCTGTACTAGGGGGCTTGAGGGAAAGGAGATTGCCCGACAGCACCTCCGGGAGCAGCTAGCAAAGGCGATGGCGAAGGGACAGCGGAGGACGGGGATGGTGGCAAAGCTGGCTGTGAGGCTGCCGGGGAGGAAGTTGCCCGGGATCTCCCTAAGGTGTGACGCTTTTGCACTTCCTCCTCGCCACTTGTATTTTTAACTTAGTTTTCTAGTCCTACCCTTTTTTGTGGTTTTCGCCCTTAGCTGGGAGATGCCTTTTGTAAGGCCCCGCCACTGTTTATATATATATATGAACTGAAACTTGCTTTGCCCATGCTTGATTTTCCTAAAGGAAGTTTTTTGTTTTATGGCTGTATTTGCTTGAACATTTCCTTTTGCAGGTTGTACGTCGAAAGTTGTATGTTCGGCCCCCCTTCAAAGAGTGGCGAAGCATGAATTTGAAGATTGTAGCAAACAAGGGCCAGCCCAAAATTAGGTACCCTCGCGTGCTGTCTATCGCCAGATGACTATAAATGGGCATAGCTACCCTATGCTGAAGGTGGAGAAGTGGAATCAAAAACATCCTAGGCGAACCCTCGAGGACTTCGACCACAACTATTGCCAAAGTCATGAAGACATAGCTTCTTTTTGGCAAAACTTTACCAAGTCCGAACGTCAGGCTGCTATTGCCCGCCGTTGATACAGCATAGTCTGTGTTTCGATGCCTACCCCACTTAGCATGTTTTTCGTCGTGGACATCGGTAGCGAACCTACTTCATCCGGCTTGACTGGTAAGGTTAGCTCTCCCAATTAGTCTGGGGGTTATTGTAACTTTTCAGACTCCAAAACCAGTGCTTCGTCAAGCGAAGCTGGTCCTTCTAGCGAAGGGGAGTCAGAGCAAGAATGCCTATGGCGGGTGATGTAATATACTTGTGACACTTCAAATTTTTTATGAATAAAGTGTGTTTGGACCAATTATTTTAGCCTTTTAGTTACTGCCTTCGGCTTGTGCCACTTTCAACTGTACCAACTATTGATTGTTTTGTTTCGTCTTAGTGTATGGCGTGTGCTTTGCAACCTTCAACATTTGCTTCGCGCTCATTACAACAAGCATTTTTTCTAAGTGCTTTTGCTTTGAGGTCGCGATGATCGAAATAGAAAACGATAGACGGGTTGCCGCAATTTCAGCATTCGGTGAGCAATACTTCAATCGATTCGCTTTGTCCCCTTGGCATTTTCATTGATCCAGCATTTGCCTTGGGTTTTTTTTGCGATATTTCATACAAAAGACAAGACACCGAGTTTTTATATTGGTTCAGGCCTCCGTTATGGATAATAGTCCTACGTCCATTTTTTTCTCTTTTCTCTCCTTTTTTTGTGCCAAAGGATTACATAATAATATTTACATATTTACATATAGCGAATGGGTGCCACCCTTTTCGGACAAAGTATGGCTTGAGCGAAGCTACATTCCAGGAGTGGCTTAGCTCTTCGCCCTCTAGGGTTGCCAACTGAAATGATCCTATTCTGGAGCTATACTTGAAAAGATATGGTCCTTCCCATTTTAACTCCAGCTTGCTTATTGCCACGGGGTTCACCCTTTTCTTCAACACAAGCTGACCAGGCAATATTTCTATTGGTCGAGCCTTCTTGTTGTAAGATGATGATGTGTCTTTAGCATACTTCACCGTGTGGCCAAGTGCTTCGAGTCTTACTCCCTCCAAGAGCTCGAGCGATAGTTCACGACCATCTTCGCCTTCGGTAAAAATTACCCTTGGTGAGTTATCCTGTAGCTCACTTGGGGTCAGAGCCTCATTGCCATACAGAAGCATGAATGGGCTGAACTTGGTTGGCCTTGTAGGTGTGGTTCGGAGGGCCCAAAGGACTAGAAGCATCTCCTCAGGCCACTTCCCTTTTGGCGCTCACTCTAACCTCTTTTTTAGGGCCTCCAAAATTTTTTCATTTACTCACCGCCTCGTTCGCCTAAGGGTGCATGATCAAAGCAAATTTGATCTAGAGATTTAGCCCCTCGCACATCTCCTTGAATTTTTTAGAGTCGAACTACGTCCCATTGTCAGTGATGAACTCCTTCGGCACACCAAATCGACACACAATGTTTTTCCACACAAACTTCTGCACGGCCGCCGAAGTGATTGATTCGAGGGGCTCTGCTTCGATCCATCTTGAGAAGTACTCTATGGCGATGATGGTGAAGCGATACCCATTTCTAGCTGTGGGAAATGGACCGATGATGTCCAATCCCCACCTAGCGAAGGGCCATACGAGGGCGATTGGTTGCAGTTCATACTGCGGGGCAGCTTGGCTTCGATCATGGCGTTGGCAATCTTCACACTTTTTCTCCTTTTCAACGCAAACGAGCAGAACGGTTGGCCAGTAAATGCCTTGTCAAAAACTTTGGCCGCCACAGTCCTTGCAGATTGATGAGCTCCACTTAGCCCCTAGTGTATTTCCTTCGCTACTTCTTCCCTGTTGGCGAGCGAGACACACCGAAGTAGGGGCTGTAGCACTCCAGTTCTGTACAGCTGACTAGAGATCAACTTGTACTCGTTAGCCTTGAGCTGTAGGCGCCGTGCTTTCGCCTCGTCATCTGGTAACCAACCAGTGTCCAAGTACTTGATGAACGACGTTCGCCAATCATTTGAGTCTTCGCCAGCTTCCTTCAGATTGATGCTCATGATGTCCTCTGAGGTGTTTTGCACACTGGGAGTGTAAAGGACCTCGAAGAAGACACCTGGCGAATGTGGACCACCCGAAGCTGTGGCCTTCGCCAAAGCATCTACCTCCTCATTTTTCCCCCGGGGTAGGTGTTCGACAGTGATGCCAGCGAAACAATTCTCCACAACCCAGACAACGTCCAGGTACTTTTTCATCCCTTCCTTTTTTGCCTCGAAAGACTTGTCAACTTGCCTGGCCACGAGTTTGGAGTCCGTTCAGATTAGCAGCATTCGGACACCCAAAGCTCATGCCTTTCGCAGCCCCATCAACATAGCCTCATCTCCGAAGTGTTGTTCATTGTTTTGAACTGGAGCTTGGCGGCGTAACGAATCGCTGTGCCTCCTAGCAAAGTGAGGATCGCCGCAGCACCCGCCCTCTTGTGAGACCACGAACCGTTAGAGTACATGACCCAAGGTTGTTCGACAGGTTTGGGCTTTGGGGCGAAAGCTGGGGTCCATTCGGCCACGAAATCAACAAGGACTTGAGATTTGATAGCTGTTCTGGCCACAAAACTAAGATCGAAAGGGGATAATTTGGCCGCCTATTTGCTTAGCCGCCCAGTGATTTCCTTGCCACGAATCACTTCGCCAATTGGGTACTACGAAGGTACAATGATTCTGTGGGCTTGGAAGTAATGCTTTTGCTTTCGCGAAGCCATAACTAGAGCGTATGCCAACTTTTCCATTTCCATATAGTGTGTCTTTGCCCCTTGGAGAGCTTCGGAGACGAAGTACACTAGCTTTTGGCCACGTTCAGTTTCTTACACCAATGCCGCACTGACTGCGACGGGTGAAGATGCTAGGTCGTCGGGCTAACCAGCGCTGGCAGACTATGAAGACAGTCTTTCAGCTCGTCAAAGGCGGCTTGGCACTCTATGGTCCAGCTGAACTTGTCAGCCCCTCGTAAGGTCTTGGAGAAATGTAGACTCCTTTTGGCCACCCTCGACAAGAAATGGCTAAGTGCCGTGATGCACCCCGTGAGCTTTTGTACTTCTCATATGATTTTCGGCGGCTGCATTTGTTGTATTGCATCAATTTTCTCTGGGGGTCCGTTAGAGACGAGGAACCCTAAGAGTTTGCCTGCACGCACGCCGAAGACAAACTTTTTTGGGTTGAGCTTTATCCCGGCCGCTCGTAGGTTGTCAAAGGTTTCTTGCAAATCAGTGGTGTGGTCGACAATAATGTCATCAACATACGCCTCAATATTTCGCCCAATTTGCATGCTGAGGACCTTGTAGACTAGCCTGGTGAAGGTGGCTCCTACATTCTTGAGGCCGAGGGGCATTCTAAGGTGGCAAAAGGTGCCGAAAGGAGTTAAGAATGCCATCTTCGCCCGATTCTTCAGATTCATGAAGATCTGCTGGTATTCGGAGTAGGCGCCCAGGAAGCTCATAAGTTCACAACCTGCCATCGAATCCACCAGCTGGTCGATCCGTGGGAGCGGGAAGTCGTCCTTGGGACATGCCTTGGTCAGGTCAGTGAAGTCAATGCACATTCACCACATGCCGTTCAAATTTTCACCAGCACTGCGTTCGCCAGCCACTCTGGGTGGTCGACTTCTTCAATCGCACCGGCCTTGAGCAATTTTTGCACTTCGGCCTTGGCCGCCTGTTAGCAATCCATGGACATCTTGCGAAGCTTTTGCTTCCTTGGTTTTGCATCTGGCTTGATGGCCAAGTGGTGCATGATAAGATCTGGTGAAACACCACCAACCTCATCGGGGCTCCAGGCGAAGACATCAAGATTGCTCGCAATCACCTTCAAAATGTTTTGCTTTTCTTCTTTGCCCAGGTCACCCCCAATCGAAATGATCTTGCTTGGATTGGACTTGTCCACCTGGATCTTTTTCACATTGCCATGTGGGGACGACTTCAGTACCACCCGCCCCGTTTCGCCGTCTTCGGCTTGCAAGGTGTTAACTTCACGGCCATCTGTGACTACTTTGCCCGTTGACGCAGCCAATCGGCTGCATCCCTCACCACGATCACACTAGTTCGGCCTAGCATCTTGAGCTCGAGGTAGTTGTGGTGGGTGATCGCCTCAAACTTGTTCAACGTGGCGCGGCCGAAGATGGCGTTGTAGTGGTATAGGATTTCGATGACGTCAAACAAGATCAGCTCTTCGCACTTGTTGCCATTGAGACTAAAAGACACCTGTAGTTGAACTTGTCCCAAAACTTGTACCGCGCTTCCGCTGGAGCCTTGGAGCGAAGCAAGGGCCTGTGAGAGAGCCTGTGTTGGCAAGCCCATTTTCATGGAGGCGTTGGTGAAGATGACATCCGCCGAACTTCCCCATCAATCAGTATGCACCGAACTTCGCACCCCACTATCACCGCGGAAACGACAAGAGGGTCTTGGTGTGGGAAAAGTATCCCTTCTACATCCACCAGGCCAAAGGAGATCTTTGCGGCAAGGAACAGTAGCCCCTCGTCGCCTGGCGAAGGCGCTGCGATGTTGTGGATCACGCAAGCTTCCGCTTTTCTCTAGCGCTTCGATAGGTGTCCTTCTGGGTTTCCCTTGTAATGACTTGTATCACCCTTCGTGGCCCGTCCGGATGCTATTCGCCTTGTGGCGGCCTTTCTTGTTCCGCTTCCCACATCGCCTCTTCGCTGTGGCACTTGAGGGTGGCCATGATGCCGGATGTATTGCTCAGTTGTATGTGACAACTTGTTGTGGTACACACAGTACCAGTCTTTCTTGTACCTCTTCTTCGGCGGTGGCCTTTGGCCGCCCCCTTGATTTGCTTCAAAGTCCTTGCGGAGACTCTGGACTTCTTCGACCGCTATCACCGGCTTGCCCTTCTCGCTTCAGAACTTTTTCCACATCATGGGGCCCGGGCCTTCCCTTGGGAGTTGGGCTTGGTTCTCTGTTGCTTGGGTGGCGGGTTCTTGCGAACTTGCTTGAGCCGTTGCCTTGTCTTTATCGGCTTGAATTTCGAGATGCCTCTTGGTGTCCTCTTCGCCCCAAGCGTAGCCATCAATGATGCGAAAGAGTTGCTCGATGGTTTGTGGATCTTTTCTTGCAATCTTTCTTGTTAGCTCGCTAGGGTGAAGACCTGCCGAAGTGGCATTGATCACCGAGGCTTCAGTGATACTTGGCATCTTGCCTGGGAAAATCGTCTTGCGCACTCCCTTGTGGATTTGCCTGGCTTCTGTCGAATGCCAAACAAATCTTGCTGGGTTTTTGGCTCTTCATAAGTCCCACGAAAGTTTATGACGAAGATGTCACGCAGTTGTTCCCATGAGTAGATGATGTTTGGTGGAAGATTGAAGCACCATGATCAGGCGATAACGTCCAAAGCGAGGTGTGTCACTTTGGCCTTGGTATTTTCATCGCCATGAGCTGCTTCAATTGTCGATTCATAGATCGATAAAACTCACTTGGATCAGTTTCACCCAAGTATCTTGTTACAGCTGGATACTTGAACTGGGGCGGGATTGGATGACTTCGCAGGGCCCCAGCTCAGAGGTAACTTCTTTTCGCCCCTTGCCATTAATGCCGAACCTTGTTAGTACTGCGGCGAAAGTCCCGGGTATAACGGTCAAAAAGGTGAGGCCATCCCCTGGACATGACATTGGACCGGGGCGTTCGGCTAAATCATTTGTGTGACTCCGCCTGGGCCAACCATGGTGTCCTGATGGGTTGGTGAAGGTGTATGGGTCGGCAAATGTGAGAGATGCAGGTTCGATGGCTACCATGCCATCGCGCCGTGGCTCGATCTGCCAATGGCCTGAGCCAAATGGGTTACGATTGTGGCAGAAAACACGTGGGTTGATTCTGTTGTGAAAGAAAAGCTTAGAATTGCGCTTGGAGGGCCAAAGCAGCGTCAGTCGAAACTTGTGGCATCGACGCTTGAATCGGCCACATCGGCTGGGTTGGGACGATGGTCACACGCGTGGGAGCCATAGTTGCTTGGACAATGGCCGCCTAGGACACGGGGCAAACATGAGGTGGCACAGACGGCTGTGCCAACGGCGTCGTTGAAGCAGAAGCATGAGTGGCCGAAGCAGTCAAGGCCATTGTGGTTGCAACCGACGAAATGACGACTGGCCTGGCCAAAGATGCGGTCTTGGCTTGCATAGCTACTTCATACACTTGGTGTTGCTCTTGCATTTGGCAAAGTATGTCCTGTAGCCTTCTCATGTCTTGTCGCGTGGCCTCCATCTCCGTCCTTTGGGTCGATGGTGTATCAACCTCCAGGCCCGCGGCCACCGTGGCTGTGGCAGAAGTCATCGCTTGTGTCATGGCAACTTCGGCTCGGGCTTCGGCTTCGGCCCTTGAAGGCTCCATCTCAGCTTCGGCTCCAGAGGGCTCCGCTTCGTCTTCGACCCTTGCGTGCTCTTTGGTCTCGCTAGTTGCTTCGACTTCTCCTTCGCCCTCTTGCCCCCTCAAGATCACTCTCTCACGTGTGGACTTCTTTGGTGGCATCTGTCATTTCGGCCTGGGTTTCCCACGGTCGGCGCCATCTATTGTCGAATAACAACTGCATCTGTCAAAAGATATGCTTCACTCTTGTGGAAAAGTAAAAACAATATATATTAATATTGAAAATTTCTTGGGATCCCCCAATACATGCCACTTGAGGCTTATTTATAGGTTTAGTGCATGCTCATGTGTCCTAGGGTTACTAAGTATAGGAGAATTTACATGGTTAACTTATGATAGGAACATTTATGAGGATAATTATGGACAATTTAGCCTTGGGCCTCTTGTTGGGCTGCCAGGTGGGCTTCCATTGACTGGTTGCCCTCTTTGGGCCTTGAGTCTTTCGGCCTGGAGGCGAAGGTCTTCGGCTTCGCTTGGTGGCTTCGCCCAGAGACTCTGTCTTTGTGACAATCGGCGTTTTGCCGTGGTGCTTCGCCCTGGCGATTGTAGACTAGTTTCGGCAGGCTCGGTCGAAGGCCCTCATGATATGCCTCCAACAAGTTTGATCTAAGTTTATAAAAAAATATAGTAGTATTTTTAATACAAAACAAACATATTATCAAAATATATTTAATGTTAGATTTAATAAAATTAATTTGATATTTTATATGTTGTTAAATTTTTTATAAATTTGGTAAAACTTAACCAAGTTTGATTAAGAAAAAGGTCAAATGATTTATAATATGAAATGAAGGGAGTAGTTCGGATGATGATATTTCCCTTATGTACACTATAAAAAACATATTTTTTCTAGCGTTATCATTTTATTTTTACTGGTGGACTAATAAACAGCTTGTAAAGATGTATCGGAGGCATTCCGGTCACGAACCATCGGTGAAAATTGATTTTCGATCAATGGCAAGTTCGTGTTTTGCCACTGTAATTTAAAATTTAGATTTGTCACCGTCCTCAAAATTTAGAGGGTAAAAAAACAGAGGGGATTAATTTTGGATTCCCCGTTTCATGAATTTGGAGGACGGTACGTGCGGCCGACTCAAATCTGGAGTAGACCGAAGGGGACCGGAGGAGCTGATCAAGCCGACTCATCCCAGGTTAAGCCGATGAATGGAGTTCTCAAAAAAAAGCCGATGAATGGGCCCAAACGAGCTATAGCGGTGAATAAAAAGCCCATGGAACAGTCTAAGTTTGGTGAAGGATTTTTGACCAGGCGATATAGGATAGGCATCGTACCACTACTACACAACCGACTGTTGGTACCGGTTGAAAACCACATCAATTTTTCAGCCGATACCAAATTTAATGCTACTAATGCCCAGTCATATAGGTACCAGTTTTAGAATCGGCACCTATACAAATTATAGTATTGAACGAATAAGAAAAAGAATCTGGCCACCGGCCACCACCTCCTTCCTGGCTATTGCCGCTGCCACATCGCCACCTTCTCCACCACCACCACGTTGCCGGCGAGGTGCAGATCCGGCGCCGCCACCTCGAGGCCCTCCAAAGAGGCCACCACGCCGCTACCACTTCGCCACCTTCTCCACCACCACCACCACCGCCACCGTTGCCACAACTTCACCACCGCCACCTCGAGGCCCTCCACTGCCGAGGCCAACACGCTGCTGCCACCTTGAGGCCTCTGTCATCGAGGCTGCCGCCACCGAGGCCACTGCGCCGCCGCCAATCCACCTCGGGGCTTGCCGTCACCACTCCATCTCGTCGCCTGGCTGCTGCCATAGATAGTATAGGGGGAAGCAGCTCAGGGGGAGGAGGAGAAGGAGGGGCGGCGGACAAAGGGAGGAGGTGACCGGCTCGGTGAGGGAAGGAGCTAGCAGAGAGGGAGATGGCGAGAGAAAGAGGCATCGGGAGATGGATGGATAAGGTTGGGTGGGTGGCGCACACGGCAATTGGATGGCGAAAAAAATACGTATGGGTATCAGTTTTTTAAAACCGGTACCTATAATATATTAAAAAATCGGTACCTATAATATATATTAAGGTGCCTATTCCTTTTAAAAAACTGATACTAATAGTATAGGTATCGGTTTTTCTTTAGAATCGATACCTTTAGTTTCATAAAGGTATATTTTTAATCTTACGGAGATGGGAAAACGGTTCATAAATGCCAATTTTAAATAAACCGGTATATATGAGCCGGTCCTATTAGTGTAGACCTTGACCCATGTATATACTTTAAACATGTTATGAGAGTCACGCAAGTACACAATACCCAACTTGTGGCTAGTATATTATGATAAAATAAGTGGTCTCAAGTACATTTACGAGACGGTGCCCATTGATACGTGGCAGCAGAACCTTGAATTCACGGCGTTGGACTCATCATTCATCAAAACAGGCAGCCTCTAACACACGACGTATATTTAAGTAGCCAGAGTGCTAGAGAAGTAAACATTTGTATCAACAAAGTAATTGGTCGCGTGCTGCACTATATATATTCAACACGTACGTTAATTTATGGTCAAAGTTTGCCCCGCATCTTCATTTTTTGCTAGGCAGCCTGCTTCGTTAATTATCTTCAGCATGATAATCCGACGAACCTTGGTTAATTCTGCTGTTTCGCGTTCGTGGTTTCTTACTTAACGCACGCTAGCTGTAGCACACCAGCTAGCTGCCGGTGCTGGTGGTACGTGAAGCGTGAAGCATGGTGGTCTTCGGATTATAGGATAAATCCCTGCATGCCCACGCGGCGGGCGCCGCGCGCACACAACATAAGACAACGCGTCCATCCAGCGATCGACGACGCGCGCACTGTCCATCTATCGCTATATATATATATCCATGCATGCACCTCCATATCCTTCACACCTCGATCGCAAGCTAGCTCGTTCATTTCATTTCTCGAGGCAAGCTAGCTAAGATTCGATCAATGGCGCTCCGACGCCTCGCGGCACTTCTCTCCTTGGCAGTAGTACTACTGTTCGCCGGCCTCGCCGCCGCGTCGGCGACGTCCCAGAACACCGGCGAAACCGTGATCCTCTGGGGCCGGAACAAGGACGAGGGCTCCCTCAGGGAGGCCTGCGACACCGGCCGCTACACCACAGTCATCATCTCCTTCCTCAGCGCCTTCGGCTACAAGTCCGGCTACTACAAGCTCGACATCTCCGGCCACCCGGTCTCCGCCGTCGGCGCCGACATCAAGTACTGCCAGTCCAAGGGCAAGCTCATACTCCTCGCCATCGGCGGGCAGGGCGGCGAGTACTCCCTCCCGACCTCCAAGGCGGCCGCCGAGCTGCATGACCACCTGTGGTACTCCTACCTCAGCGGCCGTCGCCGGGGAGTCTACCGCCCGTTCGGCGACGCCAACGTCAATGGCATCGACTTCTTCATCGACCAGGGCGCGAGGGAGCACTACAACGAGCTAGCCAAGCTGCTCTACGCGCACAACAAGGACTACCGCGGCACGGTCGGGGTGATGCTGACGGCGACGACGCGGTGCGTGTACCCAGACCACCGGCTGGACGAGGCGCTGGGGACGGGGCTCTTCCACCGCATCCACGTCAAGATGTTCAGCGACGGCCGGTGCCCGGCATGGTCCAGGAGACAGTCGTTCGAGAAGTGGGCGAAGATGTACCCGCAGAGCCGTGTCCTGGTCGGCGTCGTGGCCTCGCCGGAGGTGGACAAGGAGGCATACATGACCCCGGAGTCTCTCAACAACGATCTGCTGCGGTTCATCAACAAGCTGCGCAACTTTGGAGGCGTCATGATCTGGGACAGGAACTGGGACAAGAAGACCGGCTTCACGGCTCGCCCGTAAGTGTGACTGGTCGCGACATTTGAAGCCCATTAATTCCTTAATATGAGATCAATAAAAGCTTTGTGAGGAGTACTCCACAAATAAAGTCATGTAATAATAAAAAAACATATTGTGTCTACTATAAAGATTTGTGTTTTGGGTAATGTATGTAATCAATAAATAAAGCGAGGTACGATACCTCGAGTAAAATAAATAAAGAGCTTTGAGATTAATAAAGCTTTCTTTATCTTAAAAAATTAAAAGATTAATTGCCGTAGGAATTTACCCTCTATGGACGATTAATTAATAATATGGACATACAGAGATCTTTGCAGGATGAAGGACTTGAACTTGAATGCTTGCGTACAATGACTTTTTCCAATTAGTGAGCTAATAATGATGATATAATACCTTCGTTATTTATTACCTTCGTTTTTCGTTTTTTAATAAATGATATCATTGACTTTTTATCGTATGTTTGACCATTTGTTTTATTTAAAAAATTAGGTAATTATAATTTATTTTGTTGTAAGTTATTTTATTACTTAAAGTATTTTAAGCATGATTTATTTGTATGAAATTTTTGAATAAGACGAATGGTTGAACATGTATTCAAAAGTCAACAACATAATCTATTAAAAAACGAAGGGAGTATATGCTTACAAGTACATATGAACCACTCAACAAATTTGCCGAGAGATCACTTGTATACTTTTTTTCTAAAGTGGCTTTCTACATATCCATTTTGGGAGTCATCAGCCTACCTGGAAGAAGGTATAATAGGCTACATCCAAAAAAGGTGATCGATTTATCTTATTATATAGTTCGGATGATGATATTTCACTTGTGTAGTACACTGTACACTGCTACAAAATCATTTTCCATGACACCACTTTTTTACTTTTACTGGCAGAATTAACAAAACAAAAACTTATAAAAATGTTTGGAGGGATTCCGGTCATGGGCTGCCTGTGAAATAGATTTTCACAGCAGTCGCTTAAGAGATCCACTTGTAAAAATAACCCTATATTTCAGGTGAAATTCTTAAGCAACCACCAGCGAAAATCGATTTTCGCTAGCGGTAGCTAAAGAGCACCACTTGTAAAAAAATGACATATTAAGTGAGTATTCGTGATTTCTTTTGGGTATTTAATTTTCTTGTTTAATTAAGATATATTCTCACTATTACGGGTTCATTGCTTAATATTTATATTACGTGCTCTAGTAGTACTCTATATAAAGAAGAAAGTTCTTGTGCGGGGCTAGAGTAATAATCGATAACATAGACGTGATGTCTAGGTTAATAATTACCTTTGTTTGTTACATGCTCCATGGGTTGTAGAGGTAGACGACAGGTGGTGACAGCTTTGTTCGTCCTTTATAATCTTACACATTCGGGTACATCATAGAGCTATAGGCCCAATTCACTTGGCAGACCAGGGAAAAGCTGGTGCCTGAAGCAAGTGATAGAGTTTTATCTTAACTTAATTCAAGATTATTAACCCATATGGATCCTCTCTATCCTCCTCCTGCCATTTAGTTGTTATCCTTGGACGAACCAATTTCCTTGATTTTACACACTTGTTTCCTGAGATTCGATACCCTTGGAATAATATGAGGTTAAATGCTACAACAGTATCCGTGCACTTGCGTATTTATCTGTCAGTAACAAATACCAATAAGAATTTCTGGCGGCGTTGCCGTGGAACGGTTGTTGTATTATCTTCAAACCTAGTTCGCCCTCTTATCTTTTCTTTTTTTTCTTTCTCATCATGGAGCAACTATCTATTCAAAATGTTTTCGCTTCGAAGGGCGAGTTCTATGAGCCACCACTTTCATCAAAACTCATTCTCACATCTAGCTATGAACTCTGTCCTAACTTTATAGTCATGGTTCGAGAACAATCCTTCTCGGGGTGCGATAATGAAAACCCCTACCATCATCTGCAAGAGTTTGAGCAATTGTGCTCGTGCCTAACAATCTCAGGCATGATACAAGAAACTCCAAAGTGGAAGTTGTTCCCCTTCTCTCTCACTGAGGGGGCAAATCAACAGTACGCTCTTCCAGTTAGGAACATGAACAGTGAATGAGGGGAACTCAAAAGCAAGCTATGTCTTTCTTTCTTCCCGTTATCCTGTATTACCTCCCTATGGATGGAAATCCTTTGCTTTCTGCAGAGCAAGGAGGCATCTATTGGAGCAGCTTGGGCTAGGTTCTCATTGTTAACTCAATCAGGCCTAGACTTGTCTATACCCAATCATGTCTTGTTACAACATTTTTATTTGGCTCTAAACAAGGAATCTGCTTTGTATCTCGACATTTCCGCTAGAGGTACCTTTGCACATAAAACCACAATAGAAGGAAGGGAACTCTTGGATCGTATCCTAGAGAACACCTCCTTCATCTACAGCGAAACCATCTAGGAAATCGAGCACACCCATGAGGAGCCCTCAACTGTTGAATCGGATCCTGTACCTTCCACATCACAAGATTCAACCTTTGAGCCCTCACCCAAGCCTCGGGAACAAGAGGAAGAAGAAATTCAACCTTTGGAAATCCCTTTTGAGTTCGAGGATGATCTCTTTGAGGACTATGGAAACACCTCGAACTATTCTTGCCAAAAGAGACCACTTGCCTCAGGTACTCCCTCTGCGCCTCTCGAGGAAACTTTTCTCAAAGAGACTGTGAGGGAGTTAACTACCATCATGAACGATGAGTGGTTAAGGAAGATTGAGCTTTGTTCCGAAGTAATTCAGATCAGCTCTTCGTCCTTAACTATTCAATGCCTCATAAGGAGGTCATGGTGAATGTTCTCTATAATCCCACTATCGGTGCTAATATCATGTATGTATACTTTGCATTAACTTGCTTAGGGGACGAGCCATTAGCATCAATCGATAAAACCTTCTGAAGTTCTTCAGGCCCTATCATAGAAGGTTATGCGATTCTACGTGGAGTGCCTGTAAGGCATGAGAATGTCGAGGCTACCCTAGACTTCCACGTGTTCGAAGTTCCTGACTTTGATCTTCTAATCGGTCATCCCAAAGAAAAGCTTCTTCTGGATGAGCCAATAACCAGGGTCCTCAGCATAAAACTTGAGAGAGACACTTCTTTTGTCCCAATCTCACGATTGACAAATTCCTTGATGGAACCTTCCCCTAATCCGAGCCAATCGAGGAAGTGTTGGTTGTTTCTCCTTTTGAACCCTTGAAGTCTATCCTCGAAAAAGATGTCAAAAAATTCATCGAAGAGGAGGATGATCTTGGAGAAATGATTGAGTTGCCCAAAACAGATCCACCATCATGAACTCCCATTGAATTAAAGCCCTTACCTTTAGGTTTTCGCTATGCTTTCTTACACGGTGAAACGAAGTCACCTGTGATCATAAGTGACAAGCTGTCTGTTGACAAAACTTCCAAACTCATCGCCTTACTAGAAAAGCATCGCTTTATTCCATGATACTCACTCCAAGACCTGAAAGGAATCAATCCGGCCCTTTGTACCCATCGCATTCCCTTAGACCCCGTCAAGTACATCGTCTAGGGAGCCTCAAAAGAGGCTAAATAATGCAATGAGAGAGGCCGTCAAGAAAGAGGTCTTAAAACTCCTTCATGTCGGGATAATCTATCCTGTTCTTTATAGTGAGTGGTGAGCCCCAGTCCAGGTTGTGCCTAAGAAGGGAGGCATGGCGGTCGTTGAAAATTCCAATAATGAATTGATCCCACAACGAATTGTCATGGGATAAAGGATGTGCATAGATTACATAAAACTCAACAAGGCCACTAGGAAGGACCATTCCCGCTGTCTTTCATTGATGAGATGTTAGAGCGGCTTGCGAATCATTCCTTCTTCTATTTCCTTGATGGCTATTTTTGTTGTCATCAAATGTGTTTCACATGTCCATATGCAACGTATGCTTATCGCAGAATATCGTTTGGGTTGTGCAATGCACTCGTGTCATTCCAAAGGTGAATGATGTCTATTTTCTCTAACATAATCGAGGAAATCATGGAGGTCTTATGAACGATTTCTCTGTCTACGAAAAACCTTCGATCATTGTCTCAAGAATTTAGACAAAGTCTTGCAACAGTGTCAAGAAAAGGTCTTGCTACTTAATTGGGGAAAGTGCAATTTTATGGTCCGTTAATGGATAGTTCTAGGACACCGAATTTCTGAAAGGGGAATAGAGGTGGATAGAGCAAAAATAGAGGTAATTCAGCAACTTCCACCTCCTACCAATGTAAAGGGAGTCTGCAGCTTTCTAGGACACACACGATTCTACCGGTGCTTTATTAAAGATTTTTCTCAAGTTGCTAGACCCCTGACTTTCTTGCTAGCTAAAAATGTTTCCTTTGACTTTACTGATGAATGCTTAAAATCATTCAATATCTTTAAAGAAGCTCTCATCTTAGCACCAATCAGTCAACCCCTGATTGGACGCTTGTTGACGGTCATTAAGTCCCAATTTAGACCATCAATTAGCTCAACAAATAAAAGAGAACTGGCATTCTTACACGCATATTAGCGTCAAATAATGTAGTTTCACTTGTCCTTGGAGAATATTATGGATGCAGGGATTATATACTAAAGTGAAGGAGAAAATGTGTCGGCATGCAAAGAAACACACTTTTGGCCAATGACATGAGAGCACACGTATTGAAGGACCCACAAGTCAAACCAAGCCGACATATTTGAGGCCAATCCACCGTGCACCACCATAGAGGCCCACATGTCAGCTCCTAGGAGAAGGTCGGTGGAGAGAGGTGGTGCCACCCTCTCATCTCCACCTTCCACGTGTTGCCTCCTCAGCCCTCCCTAATGACGGTTAAGGGTAAACCAACCTTCACAGCCGCCTTAATCAAACGGTCATTGGAAGCTATAAAAGGAGGAGCTCTCACTTCACAACACACACTCAAGAAGCAATCTCTCTATTTGTCATTTGTATTATTCTCTAGATTAGTGGAGTTTAGGCTAAGAGAAGTTCTTCCATTTCTTAGTCTTCTAGGAGATTCAGGTATGTCTTTAGTACTTCTCTTTTTGTAATACTTTAAGCTTAGTAATGAAATTATCTTCTTTATTTATTGGTGTTCGTAGTTCATATTATGCTTTGTCAATTATATGGTCTATGAGTACTTTATACCTCTTTCATATACTATATATGTTTAGGCTAGTCGATCTATGCCACAACATCGGTCCAATGATCTTAATGGGTCGTAGTAGTTCTAACTTGTCCATCTGAACGGTGGGAGTCCCAGGGGAACTAATTGTATTATTTAGCAATATAAGTATGGTGCTTAGGTTGATTAAATGTCGTTGGATGCGGGTGTAGCCCAAGGATTGTAGAGGTAGGTGGCAGGTGCTGACAACCATATATGTCCTTTGTAATCCTCTATGTTTGGGTATGACATAAGAGTTCATAAAATTCCATAACAACGTTAGCAGAGCAGCAGAGAGTGGTTTCTTGATAGTGCCTAGTTGCCTAGAACTAAGTCCAAAACCTACATATGTATATGAATGTATGTATCGGCTAAGGATCATAAATATAGAAGTACATATGAAACCATAGCTCTCTTTTGTCCTTCTCCACTAGCAAGTTTATTGTTTATTGAGATAATTCTTCCATGTGTCACACTATCAAACTGTTATCATTTACCCGTGTTAGGCTATAGTATATTAATTATAGTATGATTATGAGTATGTTGGTATATTCTTTACACCGCAGCCTTTCCTGTAGAAAAACAAATAACAATACCCTTTGAATACTCCCTGGTGAAATACTATAGTGGAATCCGTGTGCTTGCTGATTTATTTGCAATCATATCAAATACCAAAAAATATTTCTGGTGTCGTTGCCAGGGAAGGCACTGGTTAGAGAATATACCATATATATTCATGATTATAAGTATGATTAATAGCCATAGTACAAACAACTTAACCTTGATTGTTTTCTCTTCATGTGAAAACAGGGTAGTGTATGACTGCTTTCTGAAAGATCAAGTCCTCTAACCTTGTGTTAGGAGGAGTTTTGGTGATTAATGATAACGGTTGTTGGAACTAACCTTTGCTATGAGTTTGTGATGTTAGGTTATATTTCGGCATTAAGCAAAATGGTTGATAGCTCATATGAGAGGATCAAGTGATAGGATTGTAGATTGATGACAAGAAAAATGATACCTCACGTATCGGGAATCAACAAGAGTCAAATGTTGACGATGAGAATGTCTGGTGAGATCTCATCGTGAGTTGATGGACATGTTGAAGGAGATAAACACCATGGTTGAAGTTGATAAAAATGAAAATAGTGTGAGAAGCTAGAAGATGGACTTTATCGGTTGATGAGAATCAAAGAAAAGAGATTGAAGATCCGGATTATGAAGTGGCTACCTATGGCAAGACAGTGAAGCGCAAGTGAAGCTCGGCTACGATGGACCATGCGGTGGTGAAGAGCAAGCAAGGGGCTTGGCGCCGACGAGCCAAATCCGATGGAGAAGGGCGAGTGAAGACATTGTCGTGATGGACTGTGCGAGACCATTTGAAGCTATGGATTATCCGTATCAATCATTTGAGAGATGGAATATGCAATGCCAAATATCAAGATGTGATTTGTTGATAATCAAGAAGGTCATTGATCAAGGCAAAAGTATAATTGATTTGGGACTAATGTGCTTAGTGAGTTGTAGGAGAATCGTCCCAATGGTGAAACGAATTTGACGTTGGCAACCCTCAAAGTGAAGAATGAAGATGGTGTAAACGCATTCCTATTGGTATAGCTTTTCTATTTGAATTTGAGTATAGGAATATCGTACTATTAAGAGGGATGCAACGTTGATGTGTTTGTTTATGTCTCGGTGCTCAAAGTGACCTATGCAAGTGCTACCTTGAGAGAAACCCAAGTTTTATCCTATCCTATGAGTGGTTTTAGAGCTTGTTCTTGGTGGGGTTGGGTAGCCCTTTCAATAAGCTTTCCATAGAGCCCAAGGTCATCGAAATTGGACTCCGGAGCAAGAAGTTATGGCTTTTTGCTCAGGTGTTGTCAGGTGGCCAGGAGACTCCGGGCCAGGACCCGGAGACTCTAGGCAGTGCAGGCCGGGGCTTCCAGGAGACTCCGGGATTGGACCTCCGGGCACCCGAGAAGCTTACCGAAGACTCCGGGCCAAATCCAGGAGACTCCAGCCCTGTACTGACTTAGCCTAATGTCTAGTTTTTGGGGCGTCCAGGAGACTCCAGGCATGGGACCCGAATACTACGGGTGTACACAGAGTTGTGAGTAACAGCTAGTTTTAGAGAGCTCGGGTATTTAAACCTCCCCACCCCTCCATCCATGGTTGCTGACTTTGGGCAAGATTAGAACCATCCAAAACCAAAGACCCACTCCCCAATATCCTACCTTTGTGGTAGAACACTTTGTGAGTGAGATTTGAGAAGGGGATTTGAGAAGAGAAGGGATTTGGGGTTGAGAGAGAGGTTGAGAAGAGAAGTTGAGAGCTAGCGAGTTTCACTCCAATCTTTGAGCACTTGAGTTCATAGCAATCAAGTCTTTGATTGTGTTTGTTACTCTTGGAGGTTAAACCTCCTAGACAGTGCCCAGTGAGCTCCCAAGCGTGTGGTGAGCCACAGAATGTTTGGGAAGGTTTTCCTCGCCTTCGCAAGGAAAGAGGTAATTTAGTGGAATTCGAGCTATCTTCTAGGAGGTTGCATGGTAGAGCAAGCTTCACCGATGAATTGGGGCTCGTCATCCAGGCTTGGACCTTGGGGTCGCTTGGAGACTTACTAATCCTAGGTGGTTGCTTGGAAACCTAGACTTCCTCGTGGTTGATAGCTTGGGGAGGGAAGTGGTTCAAAGAGACCCGACTTTCTTGGGAGCTTCCTCAACGGAGACATAGGATTCTTTGTGTAGAATCCGAACTTCGGGAAACAAATCTTTTGTCTCTGTCTCTCTATTGTGCATTTACTGTTATTATGCTTAACATTGCTTGATCTACTTGTATGCTTGTATGATCTAGTTGGTAACCGTATGTATTGCTTAGATAACTTGTTTGTCACCTTTTAGTTCAAGTAGATTTTGTGCTAGTGGTTTGTTCCCCTTTGGAGGACGTTTTCCTAGCTAACCTGGAGACTCCGGTCTCCCAATCCCGGAGACTCCGGGTGTTACTAATCCGCTGCAAAAATAATTTTTAGTAAATTTTAGGAATCGGATATTCACCCCCCCTCTAGGCGACATCAAGGTCCTTTCACTTTTAACGTGCCGACAAACTTCACCAATAACCTGGAAAAGCTTGCGACAAGAGTCTGAGCTCGTGTTGTTCCTCTACAAATCAGGCACATAGCACCCGAACCAGTCAAATTTGCACCATCAAGCTCTAAGCCAATGGCCCAGAAGACCCTTCGTGATTACTTGGTCCCTCTGCTGCCAACATGCCCACTAGGCTATTAACGCAAAAAATTGGTAAGCCTCGAGGTCATCATTGGCTTAGGAACCGTATCGGCTTCAGGGTCCTGGAATCGGCCGATGGGAATTGTCACTCACCAGCAGTCGGATTCTTAGTAGATTCAGTTAAAGAAATTAATGAATTAAAGGAAGCTTATCCAGAAGAGGCCGAGTTCAAGGAGGATGCGGCATAGCATTTTATATATTAATTAGACAGAGTCAATTAGTTTCCTTCAATTTTTAGGAAAGTGTGTTTAGTGTCCGATTAGGACTTATATCTTTTCTTTTATCTTTAGGAAAATTTGTGTCTTTGTCTAATAAGGACTAGTATCTATCCATGGGTATAAATATGTACACCCAGGTTCCCTGTAATCTATCTTTCGATCAATACAATTACTCTTGGCGCATCGTGTTAACAACAAAATTTGGTAAGAATATGCTAGCAATCAAAATTGGATCTGAGGTGGAGTTGAAGAGATAAGATGGTTTCCAAGAATAGATAACGCATCGGCTGGAGCCATATCGGCCGAAATGAAATCGAACTCAGGCAGCCGATACGAGTAACCTAAATCGGACTCGGTTGAGCCAATACGGGTAGTCTAGCTTCATGTTGGCTTCGAAGAAGGGCTTGAAGGTATTGCCAATTAGAAATTGAGTCGGACTAAGGCAATTGTATCTAATAAGAGTTAGTTTCCTTTTTATAATATTGTGGTAAGAGTCCACCTAGGACTCATTGGTTTAGGCAAGTTGTAAACAGTGTTCGGTAAGGACAAGGTTTGTATGTACGGGTATAAATATAAGCCCGAGGTCTATGTAAAAAACAACAACAGTTCAATAAACACTTTCGGCGCATCACCACAATTTCCTTTTTGTTCTTTCGACGAGTTAGTGCTTCAAGTTCTTCAGCTGAAGATATGGCTTGTTAAGTTACCACATAACTTAGCCAAACTAAGTCGATGGTTTGATTTAGCCGTATCGGCCAGGCCTCATATAAGGTTTTGTCGGTATCGGCTAAATCAGCTTGTTAGCTTAGATTGGCATAAGGTATCTTCCACCCTGAAAAATATACAAAATACTTGATTGTCTAGATAACATGCATCTTTTTACACTTTGTGCTGCATCAGCCCTAGTCCTAATTAGAACCATAATCTCTAGCATGTCTTTTGTTTGTAACAGGGATAGCATTGGAGTTTCAGCCGGTCTTATCTGATACAACTGCTCAGTCTTGTTTAAATTCTTTTAATCATGCTGTTCATGTTATGCCCACCCCTTATACAAGGATATCACCTTAGTTAAATATATCAAGCTTGCCTCGATATATTTGCCTAGATTGATATTCTTGTATAAGGCTGCATCGGAGCAATAGCCGATATGTTATCTGCCTTAACCTAATTATGGTTTCATCGGCTAATATCTAATCTCTATTTATAGATTATATATTTATAGCTGATTGAGCATAACTAGGATTTGCTTTATATTATTCATCTTTTACCTTACAGCCGATTTGGTCAGATCGCATCGGCTAGACTCATACGATACGTCATCGACTTATCGGCCGATTGGCTATCGTGTATCTAACTGTTTTTTATTGTATATCTTGTTGGTTGTAGGATCAAACCAACTGGCATGCCCTAAACACATTCTTCTAAGATTTGGACCTACACTGGAGTAAAGCAAATCTCTCAGGCCACCGTGTTTTGCATTCAACACATCGCCACCCGCTTTTCCGAGGTTTTACTTATCACCAGCGAAACAAAGCACCTGAGGCAGGGCTGCATCGACTTCGGTCTCCGGCGAATGAAAGAACCTTGATGTCGCCTAGAAGGGGGGGTGAAAAGGCATTCCTGAAATTTATTTCAAATTGTAGCGGTTAAAATCAGGGCCCGGAACTTCCTGGCAGCTTTTGTTGCCGAGCAAAGAAAGTTGCCAGAACTTTCGGGGTTCTTCCTAGGAACTTCCGAGCAGTTGTGAGTTGCTCTTTCAAGAACCTCACAACAAGTAAAATGATTCACAAGGAAGCCTAAACCACAGAGAGGTCTCCGGTCTTCAAGCCAACATCCCTAGGTACTTCTCTTTGGTTTCAAGTGACCACTAAGATCCCCAACTTCAACACCAGGAGAACACCACAAGTGAGGCTTGCTCTACCAAGACAACCTCCTAAACCTCAGCTCGGAATCCACTCACTGAGTATTCCGCTTCCTTTCGAAGGTGGAATAATGCTCTCACAAACTTCCCGCGACTCACCACAAGCTTGGGAGCTCACCGGGCAACGCCTAGCCGTCTAGGAGGCTTAACCTCAAAGAATAATAAACACAAACGATTATTTGCTTGCTATGAACTCAAGTGCTCAAAGGATGGAGTGGTTCTCTCAAGCTCTCAACCTTGCAACCTCTCAAATCTGTACCCAAATCCTACTCACAAAGATCTAACACTAAGGTAGGAGGTTTGAGAGGGGCTCTTTGGCTTTCGATAGGTCTATTCTTGTCCAAACTCAGCCGCCAACAAAGGAGAAAGTGCAGGGGCTTAAAAACCCAAGCTCTCCAAAAACTAGCCGTTACTCACAGAACAAGGCCCAGGACTTTCTGGCCCGAGGCCCAGAAATTCCTGGCAGCCTTCTCGGCTAAAAAGAAAATTCGGGTAAGAACTTCTTGGCTCAGGGCCCGGAACTTCCGACCTTCCCTGACAGCACTTCACAAAAACGGTCATAACTCTTTGCTCCAGAGTCCGTTTTCGATAAACTTGGGCTCTATGGAAAGCTTATTGAGATGGCTACCCAACCCAACCAGAAAAAAGCTATAAAACCACAAATAGGTTAGGTTAAGGCTTTGGTTTCTCTCAAGGTAGCATTTGCATAGGTCACTTTGAGTACCGAGGCATAACCAAACACATCAACATTGCATCCCTCTTAATAGTACGGCATTTCTATACTCCAATGCAAATAGAAAAGCTATATCACTAGAAATGCCTTCTTGCCATATTCTTGTTTCACCTTGAGGGTTACCAACGTCAACGTCATCTCACCACCGAGACTATTCCCACCTACAACTCATTAAGCACATTAGTCCCAAATCAATTATACCTTTGCCTTGATCAATGCCCACTTTGGCTCTTGTCTTGATGTTCATCAATGAATCGCATCATCTTGATCCTCGGCATTCCATCTTGCACTCTTCTTATAATGGATGTGGATTATTCATAGCTTCAAATGGCCTCTCACGGTCCATCACGACAAAGCCTTCACTCGCCATTCACCACCGGATTTCGTCCATCGGCGTCAAGCCTCTTGCTTGCCCTTCACCTCCGCGTGGTCCATCGTAGCCGAGTCATGCTTGCCCATCACCATCTTGCCATATATAACCACTTCATACCCCGCATCGTTAATGTCTTCACTTGCTCCTCATCAAGCTATAATGTCCATCTTCTACCTTCAATCTTTTAACTTGATTTTGGAACTCAACCTAATATCACCAACTCATGGAAATAGTTAGTTCCAACAATGGGTTGTCATTAATCACCAAAACAATCATCACACTCTTAGGTTCATAGATCTTCCAATCTCCCCTTATAAGGCAACTCTAGGGCATAGATCTTTCAAGGGTAAGTCCTACGTTCCGCCGGCCCTGGCAATTGTATCGGCCAGATTGGTGTTGTTCAAGGCTGCATCTCTTCGATCTTTTGGATCACTCTGGTTCGGTTGATATATTTGCCTACCTATCTATCATATATCTTTTTCAAGTTGAATCGATGATGTAGTTTACTTGTATCGGCTAGGCTTTTTCTAGGGTCTCGTCGGTATGGGCTAAACTATACCTGTTGGTTTAGATTGGTTAGGGTATCCACCACCCTGAAAATCATTTAAAAGCTTGATTGTTTAGACTTTATTTTTCTTTTCATACTTAGTGTTGCATCAATTGGGTTTGACCTACTAAGTCGTGCTTAGAATCATAAAAACTAACTTGCCTTTGGTTGCCAATAAGGGTTTCATCGGGGTTTTAGCCAATGAGTTATCTGGACGTTGCATCGGCTTACAAGGATTACATACAAGTTGGTTTTAGCCGATTACAGCAAATGCTTCATTGATTACATAATCGTTTGGATTTGATGACATCGGATCTTCGGCCAATGTATGCTTTAACCATTGGATCAGTACTTATCCTATCATATTATTATTAGCCGATTGGGTTCTATTGAATTATATTGTTGTTTTATTACATTATCATCAACCGATTGTCTTTATATCATTATTTACTTAAGTGTCAGAAACTACATTGGACGTATAGCCGATTGCTCAAAACCCTATCGACATCGGCTAGCATTGCTATATCGACTTATTGGCCGATCGGCTCTTTGATCTTCAATTTATACATCTTGTCAGTTGCAGGATCAAACTGTTTGGCACGCTCATATCTCATCAAAGTTTAGGACCTGCACTGGAGCCTTCGTGTTGTTTTTCACGTCAACACGGGCCCGCTGTCAATACTAGGGATGCCAACTTCAAAATCTAGATGGGTCTCATCACAATGGTGCAGGCTAGCCTATTCTATGGGAAAGCTAATGAGGATGATAACACTCATTGGCAACAATTCTTAGAACACTGTGACACCATCGTTAACAGAGGAGTCACGCAAGATGCCATCCAACTGCGACTGTTCACGTTCTCTCTACTTGGGGGAGTGAAACAGTGGTTTTATACCAAACAAAGTGTCATGCACACTTGGGAAAAGTGATCTACAGCGTTCCTCGCGAAGTTCTTTTCAATGGGCAAAACCAACACCCTTCGAGGAAGGATTTCAAGCTTCCAGCAGACAATGAGTGAGTCATTCCCGGGGGCATGGGAAAGGTTCCAGGAGTACATCCTGGCATGCCCTCACCTTGGGATGGATGATTGGCTCATTATCCAGAATTTTTACAATGGGCTGACTCCAAACAGCCTGTGAACACATCGATGCTGCTACAAGAGGAGCCTTTTTCTCACTAACTATTGCATGAGTGGCAAAGTTGATAGATAATATGTTCACATCGATGCTGCTACAAGAGGAGCCTTTTTCTCACTAACTATTGCATGAGTGGCAAAGTTGATAGATAATATGGTCTCCAACCAAGGGTGAAGCGAAGAACGACTCCAACCTCATCAGCGGGGCATGCATACTGCTAAGGAAACGGACATGCTCGCCACTAAACTGGACCTCCTCATGAAGCCCTTGGACAAACGCACTCATGAGAAGGTGGAGATGTACGGTACTGCCCAAGCACTTTAGGTGAAAATGACGTGTGAAACTTGCGGCAACACCGGGCACACGGGGAACGATTGCCCCGAGATCAATGAGGACGTGTTCTTCATCATCAACAACAACAACAACAGGTACCATGCACAAGGAGACCAGAGGTGGTATCAACCACGTCCATATTATCAAGGTGGTAACAATGGAGATTCCAATCCCAACCAACTCTCTTTGAAGGATCTCGTCTTCGGCTAGGCCAAAATCAATGATGTAATAGACCCAAAAATTGTAAAACCTAGAATACATCTTATAATTAGTGAAATGGGGTCTCCTCTGTGTTTTGAGATTATTTTGCTTGTTTTTTGGATTTTTCATGCATCCATCATTGCATCCATATGCATTGAAACTAGCTTGGAATAATTTTAATAATTAATCTGTGAGTGCAACAATCCTGGAAAAATTCACACAATTACTACACATTATGAAAAACTCTCAGTTAAATTGGCATTATTTTATCAACTCATTTGATAACTCAAATAGTTCAGTCAAACCATCAAAAACTGGAATTGAAACTTATCACTTGACCCCCTTTCGTAATTCATCAACAGTAAAATCATAACTCCTTTGCCTTTGCTTTTCTGCCATTCTGTTCATCGTGACTTTCTCTACTCACAGTAATTTTATCCAAATTTTCACCTCTGTGTAACCCACTCAAATCGACCGGTCAAAGGCACCAAGTGATTCAAATTCAGGACTTCATTTCTCTCTCTCCTTCTAAGCATTTCGTCGAACACGTGGTGTGCAACTTCTTTTGGAGTAGAGAACAAGCCCACACAGCTTTCCACCACGCCAAGCCGAGCCTTCTCCGTGAAGCCTAGTCATTAGCAGCATCTGTAGGTGGGCCTAGACACCATGTCTCCGTACCCATCGTCCACCTCGCGCCATTCTCCCCAATCGTCACACGAGTATGGCTCCACTACGAGTAGACGAAGATGTTCCGGCCAAATCTCCGCGCCCCGACCAAATCTCCTCCTCCATTAGGGCATGAGCAATGTATATGACCCAAGTATTCATTATGTTGGGTCCCAGATAGACCCCATTAGTGTATAGCATCTTCTCCATAATGTATATAGAAAGAAGTGGGTGTTAAGCTGGGCCCCACGTTGTACCATCCCAACTACCCTTCTTTTCTCTCACCATTCTATCTCTTGTTATCCCCAAACCACCCAAATCCGGCATATCCGATAGCAGCGGCGACGCCCGCGGGAGGAAGAGGAGTTCACGGCGACGCCCGCGGGAGGAGGAGGCGGCGGTTGCGCCCGCGTGAGGAAGAGGAGTTCGCGGCAACACCCACGGGAGAAGGAGGTGGCGGCGGCGCCCGCGGGAGGAGGAGGCGGCGGTGGCGCCCGCGGGAGGAGGCGGCGCAGCAGCGCCCACTCTAGTGGCTCATGGGCGGAACTCCCCGACAGTAGCGGCTCTCGCAGGAGGAGGCGGTGGCGGCGGCGACCTGTGCGAGGAGGCCCGCGAGAGGAGGCCATGGTTGCGGCAGCAGCTCGCGCGAATCCGCGGCGGCGGCGGCTACGGACTGCGGTGGCACTCTCCGGCGGTCCTCCGGTGGCTGGGGAGACAGCTCTCGTGGGCGGATCTCCGGCGGCCTCGTCCCGCGGGTGCCCTTCTCTCCTTCCTGATGGCGGCACGTGACGAATTGGTGAGAGAGAGAGGAGAGTTTCACGAGAGAAAGAGAAATAATGAGTTTTTTATTTCATATGGGCAGACATTAGCTATAAGGATGGCTCATCCAAAAGATACTACTTGCACAATTTATTACTTGCACAATTTATAAAGATTACTTGAGAGGCTTAAGACCCTCTATATTTTCACATTGTGGATGCCCTTACTCTTTCTGGACAGGAAGCAAAGCCCTTGACATGCCTAGCTGTCCCGTTCCATCGCCGCGCTGCCCATGAATGGAGAGACAGAGACAAGGCCGTAGACCGAGCTCACGAGCACCACGTCCAAACTACACCTTTAAGCCCACCCTTGCGCCAACAATCTCTCCTAACTCGCCTCTTCACGTTCCAAGCAAGCCCAGGAGAAGAACTCCCCAGGGACGGCCGGAACGTGAGCGCCCGACTAAGCTTCTGCCCGAACCAAGTGCGTCACATTTTTCTTATCCTCTATTGACCCCATTTTACTATTTTTCTTAGACGAGACACCGCCGGACAACGCCGCCTCTCCATCATCCTTCGCGTCGGCGACAACGCCGCCATCGCTGCCCCATCTCGTCGATCTCTCCGTACGGTGAGCCTCGCCTTAATTCCTTGCACCAGCTCACTCCTTGGACCACCATAAACCCATTCCCATCAACTTTCCACAGGTTCCTCTACCGGATCTTCGCCGTCGCCATCCTCTGCCGCATCAGACCGCCAACGCCACAACCACTCCATGCCGTTTCCTCCTTCACCTAGCACGGGGTAAGCTTCGAAGTAGTCCCTAGACCATCTCCTTACTCCGAATCGAGACGCCGCCCTCTGTAGCGCCATGGCCGCCGCCATCCCGAACTGCCGTCCTTCTCCCTACCTATCGTTAGTTTAGGGTCCTTAGAACGTAAATAGGCAGTTCTGCAGTTTGAATAGGGACCCTAAACTTCTTGCAGCTTGGTACGTAAATAGCAAGAAGTTTAGGGTCCAAACTGCAGAAGAATCACTCAGGGAAAAATAGGTTCAGGACCTATACATAATTTCTAGAAATTCTAGTGCTCAGATGAAAGATTAAAAGACTAACCCCAATGACATGTGGTCCCAGAGCCCTCTCCGTAGTGTAAATAGGAAAAATGATTTTTGTGATTTATTTTTACATTTAAAATGCTGAAACTTTGCAAAATCATAGAGGATTCATTTTAACCCCGTTTTGGGTGAACCAAATTCCTGTCTGATCCTCATAATATTCTCTTTAAAATGGTTAGAAGAAATGTTGCACAAATATCACGCAGATGTACAGCTAAATTAGGATTTACAAACAGTGAATAGTACTTTTGGCAATTTCAGGATTTTAAATTTTGAAAGCTTATATCTAAGACGTATGAACTCGGATTCAAATGATTCTTTTACCTAAATTCATATAAAATCATCCTCTATCTACTGTACCAGAACCATGCATATTTGAGCATTGTTAATTTTTGGTGTTTATTTGGTGTTCATTTGAATTTCGTTTAAATTTGAATAGACAACGAAGTTGCAGCCGTAGAGGAGTGTGAGCAAGAACCTGAGACTTGTGAGGAGTTCACTGAGCAAGGCAAGTCCTATTCAATTCCTTCTTCAATCATGTTGAATCATATATTTTTTTTACAAATGCTATGTTGTTTATAAGTTGCATGCGACATTGCAAAATGTGGGATTTCGGTAGAACAACTCCTATTCACTGCACTTATCCTCCTTGATTATTGATTACCTTACTATTGATACATCTAGGATGGGTTGTGATACTGTCCAAGTTTCAATTTGGATATATTCGTGCTACTAATATAGCTATTGCTTAGCCATGCTTAGAGTTTCGCATGTTACAAATGATAGATTATTCGCTCTTCGCATGTTACAAATGATAGATTATTCGCTCTTCACAATTTGAGCTATTTGAAAGAATTGGACAGAGGTGTTGCCTCTATTATTTGTGAAGTTGAAATCTTAAAAGTGGATTTGTGAAGTTGAAACCTTAAAAGCGGCAAGTGATGTGCATATGGTGGTAGTTGCATACCGATAGGGGGAGTGTTTGCCCGAGTCGATTAAGGACCGAGCTATTTGTCACCAACTAAGATTTATAGTGCAACCACATATGTTATTTATGGGGTAACTTTAGTTATGAAGTTGCTTAATGTCTAACCTTGCATTGGGAGGTCGTAGTAGTATGGACTAGTTGGAACGATGGTTTATAGGAGCTACCTAGTGCAGTTTGTGCCTAGGCGTCTAACCGTATCCAATATAACGGTTAAGTGCCTCGTTGAGGGAACGGATGGTTCGCCTCATGGCACTAGGACCAGCGAGGGCCCCCTAGACTAGCGGCACTAGGGTTGCTCCTAGTGTGGGTAAACACTTGCCGTGCTTATACAAGGTTAGGCTTTGAGTAATGTAGTAACTTCGTCATATGCTAGCAAATCGGTACTGTTTAGTATTGCGTGACATGGTTTACATGGTTGCTAGTTTGTGTCATGTGGGTACAGTGCACAACCTTTGTAGGGTGTTGAACTAATCGATTAGTCGTGTTCACGGTCATGAGCGACTTGGTGAAATGATACTAGTGTTGGTGATTTAATAAATGTTTTGTGAAATTGGCATGGTGGGAAATTGGTGATGACTTTGCTTGGTGTGGGCTGAGAATAAAATGGTTACTTGCTGCCATGGCGGACACAAGGATGATATTAATATGATGCTTATGTTACTACTACTATTGTTTACTTATTGCTTTACAAATTTCGTTGCAATGTATTACTACTTACTATTGTGAATCAAAATTTGATTTATGCTGAAATTTAGTCCACAAACATAGCCTCCTTTGATCTCAGCTTGCAATAGACATAGGCTTCCCAAGGTTTGGGTAGGACTTGCCAATACGTTTGTATTGACCCACCTCTTATTGTTGTTTTTAGAGTTTGATGCAGGAAATGAGATGCCTAGTGACGAGTACTTTGCACCGAGTACCGGAGGTTTCGAGGATGGTTCTTTCTAAGGTGATTCCTAGTCGGTTGCTTGTGGTGGTTTGGTAGATGGGCATACCGAAGAACTTATATATTTTGCTACTCTTTCCTCTGCATTTAAACTCTTCCATTTGGCCGGTCGGCCCTATCTATGTTGTATGACTTGTGCACTCGCTAAATTATGTGAACCATGTTACCTATTTGTATGTGTATTATCTGTGGATGTGATGACAAGGTTGTGGATGCATGTACTAGCCACTGATTATGGCACTAGTACGGTGTACGCTCTGGGTATTCGAGAATTCCATCCTCAGGTGTCGACAAATGAAACATTATCAAAGAAGCTGGCGGCCAATGACAAGACCTTGGAAAGTATCCATACCAGGATGGAAGGACTTACATAGCTCAAGAACCAGTAGAGTTTCAACAAGATGCTAGAAACTCAACTAGCTCAGTTGGCAGCTGTCGTTCCTTCTGTTGAGTCAGGGAAGATTCTGAGCCAACCCGAGCCTTCCCTGGAGAATGTCAAGGCGATGACTACACGAGGGGGTAAAACCACTTGTGACCTGCCATATCCCACTCATGCAAGAAAGGAGAAGGAGAACCAGCAGGAAGATCCACCTTCTGACAGCTCCGAGAAGGCATATGATAGGAAAACGGCTCCGGAGGAATTCCATGACACGAACATCCTATCGTTTCCCCATCTCAACAAGAAGCTAAGCATGCATGAGCAATTCACCGGGTTCGTTGAGGTGATACAAAAGATTTATATCAATGTCCCGTTGCTAGATGCGACACAGGTGCCTACCTATGCACACTATCTCAAGGACATCTTCAACAGCAAACAACCGATGCCCACCACGGAGATCATGAATCTTATGGACGAGTGTAGCGCAGCTATACTTAACAGGCTTCCTAAAAAGACGAAGGATATAGGGTGTCCCACTGTCACGTGTACAATTGGGACACAGCACTTCGACCAACGTTGTGTGACCTTGGAGCAAGCATCAATGTTATGCCCAAGGTGATCTTTGATCAGCTGAATTATACCTTCTTGACTCCAACACCGATGTTGATGTAGCTAACCGATTCAACGGTCCGCTACCTAGTAGGGATAGCCAAGGATATTCCAGTAAGAATCCGGGGATGTTTCATCCCCTTTGATTTGAGACAAGGATACCGACAAGGATATAATACTTATCCTTAGATGGCCATTCCTAAGCACCGCAGATGAACATATCGATGCTGGAGGCAAAGAAATCCAACTCCACATCAATGACAAAGAAGAGAAGTTTGACTTCCAGCCCTGGAAGGAACAATGTCCAATGATCAAGATCAAGTACGGGCCCAACAGACATAATATTAGAGAAGTCGAAGTGACACCCCCAAAAAAAGGATGGCCTCATGGTTTTTTATGGAGGAGGTGTTGAAGAGGGAACTCCCTCTCCAATGCCGCAACACCAAGACACCCAAGAGGCAGGGAGCACAACGAAAACAACAGCTCCGGAAGTCCACTGAATCGTCCCCACCAGCAAAACCAAAGAAAAACAAGGAGTGGCAAGTAAAGCCGCAGTCATCCATCTCATCATCTCCGGAACTAGATGTCGTGACGAAAAATTGAATATGACGGAGAAAAGTCCTGCTCGGTGGACTTAAAAAAATGGTGAAACCTTTGTCGAATCGGTAGTTATCCCATATTTAATTTTCCAAACTGCATATTTGATTTCTCAACTTGCATTTGCATATTTGCTTTCTGAACATATTTGATTTTCCAACTTTTGAGTTTTTCAAAATCTATTTGATAAAAAACAAAATTTGAGACTTGGTCATAAAGAGTGAACAGAAATTTCTTGAAATGAAGACCTATTGATTGCAACTTTGGAGTCATGTGAGGTGGTCCTTTGCTTTTATTTTTGAAAAACAAAATGGGACCAGATGGGGACTTCAAGGGGTCTGAATTGACATCTTTACTGCAGCCAATCAATTTTTTTATCATGTATAAGATGTCATTGATTCAAACCTGGAATATGAGCTGCCAATGGGTCATAGGAGGGTCGGCTGACCCCTTTGTTCGACCAAACCAAGGGTGGCTCCTCCCCTATATAAGCCACCACATGGCTCTTGCTCTTATTGCCCCAAACCAAGCTGCAATTTAATGCCCTTGAATTCCTCTCTCTCTCTCTCTCTCTCAAAGTTTCTCTTGTGTTCTTGTCTCAAGTTTGAAAAAAATATATTTGTTTCTTCATCTTTGCATTTCAAGTTCCTCTTACATGTTGTGGTGGTACTACTACCCCACAAGAACAATTATTGTGGTGTGGTCTTGCCCACAAGAACGATTTTGTGGAGTGTTATCACCCACAAGGATGAATTTGTGGTGGCCACCAAGCTTCAAAAAAACAACCAACTCTCAGATGGCTAACTTGCTTTGATAACATAACCTGTTCTCAAGTATTCTTGTATTTTTGCTCGTATTTGCAGGATAAAGAAAAGTGCTAAACAATTCCTCCGCGCGATGAAGCAGGCGACTAGTTTGAGCTCAAGACACCATTCACACAACTCGAGTGCATGACTATCCATTGAGTACGCACCGAGTGAAGAGCAAGCGGAGTCCCATGGCAATGTGCCAATGGAGGAGGACTAGCACGAGACGAACATCCTCCCTAACGCCGACCTCGACTTGGAGAGTGATTAGGAAAGGCAAGCCTACGTCATCCTCAAGAATTAGGTGTTCGCTCACACGCGAGCATACGACCCGGACCTGCTCGCCAAAACAGGTATGAATGTCGATTTTGCTAATGTTTGGTAAGCCAAAGGATGGGAAGGCTTTGTGCTAGTGGATGAGCAAGATTCGCAGTTCCTCACCCTACAATTTCTTTGCACACTGAAAGAAGTAGGGGATGGTATTGCATTTCGATTTTTTGAAAAGGAATACTGTCTCACATGGAAGAATCTCAGTATTCATCTAGGATTCCACAGGCAATATCCGTTGGACTTGGAGTCAAAAATTCCAGGTTTCAACAAGAACGAGTTTTGGCAACATATTTGGGTGAAGTTATGTATGGGAAACCGTGAACCAATGACATCCACAATCCCACCTTATGCTTGATGCATAAATGGTTGGCTTTTACTCTCTTCCCTAGGGAAGATGTGAAGCCAATCCACAATTACAAGTTGAGAATCTTTTATGCCATGGTTAAAAAGATGAAAATATGTCCTGTGAAAGTGATGATAAAACACTGGTTACAAAACTTTAAGATGGTAGGACCAATTGAATGCACATATTTAATTACTCGTATAGCTGTAAGAGTTGGAGCAGTGGGAAATGGTCCAACTGTAGACATCCCCCGTCCTCGCTCCATTATTGATGTGGATTATCTTGTGTAAGGACGTATTTTGAAACATGGTCCAAATGCCTCTGTTATATTTTTTTCCCGGCTATACAAATGAGATTTGTTTACTAACCTGGAATTTTATTTGTATAAGTGTTAGGCGCTAACCATACCTCTTGTACCAAGAGGTGACTCGCAGGAGTAGTTTTTCTGGCAGAATGACTCGGAGTAGATCAAGGAATGCAATCATGGAGCAACAGCAGAAGCCGCTGCAAAATCCATTTGTGCAACAGGTGGATTGGAGCCAAACTGGGTATGCACCAGGTTGGGACCAACCACTGCCAGCTCATGAAGTAGGAGGCTTGGCTTGGCAAAATGCAAGCAGTGGCAACTGGGAGCAAGCCACCATCAAACGCTGGGACTACCCCTCCAGCATGGACTACTCCTACAGCTCCAGTGGGATACCCCCACCGTTTGGTGCACACGGCTCTTTCTCGGCTAGAGGTTATCGTGACCTTAACCAAGGATTTGCGGACATCACCTAATAGTTGAGAGAGCTTGGCATCCGAATCGGTGAGTTATAAGACACAATTAAGCATCATGTCCAGGAAACCCACACATGCCAGCAGCATACAGATGGCCAGTTTTCAAACATCAATGCCACAATGCAGCAAAATCAGACCGACTTGATGGCCTATGTCCATTCGCAGGGGTTCAATCTCTACCATGGACCATAAGCAAGAAGCTAGCTTGGGGGAGGGCCTCCACGTAAGGTAACTTGTATCTTTATTGCATTTAAAAGAAAAATTGCAAAAGATAAAAACACCATAAATATTTGCTTTCCTTGCGCGGTAAGAATGTTTTAGTTCCCCCATGATTGAGATGATGAACCCCATGATTGAGATGATGAATAGTTGCTATGTTTTATTTCCCTCTAATGCCTAGATTTCAACTTAGTTTTCTACCAAGTTTGGAGTTTGCTAGGCAAAAGTCTTTACCTTGAACTTGAAACTTGTGGTGGCAAGTGCATGATCTGAATCTAAGTTGTTGTGGGATATGAGATGGTGAAATAGAGTTGTTTTGATCTTATTTTCATATGAAACTTGACATCCGGAGTTTTTATCTTCAAAACAATGAAAAGTGATAAGTTTCTCAATTATGATTATATTGCAAAACATTTACTCATATGTTGCTTATTACTACATTGAGCTTCTCCAAATTCTCGTGACCCTTGAGAGATGCTCTTCATACTTACATGATCAAGATCACGTACACCCATCATATATGCTCAATCTCTGTACTAGAGGTTAGCAGAAACATGACATCCACCTACCATATTGCTTCACCTCTACACTAGGGATTAGCAACATACCACCAAATAAAGTATTCCATAGGTTGATCAAAATATCTCTCCTAGTACTTTGCAAAAGAGCTGGCTATGAAAAGAAAAAAAGATATAGCAAGGAAAATATTCTCGAGCATCATGAAAGAGAAAAAAAAGAAAGGAAGAAGGAAGAAAGGATAGCCATGTTTTTCAAGTAGATACAAAGGAGAGTAGTAGAAAAGGAGTGCCACCACATACTCATACATATGAATAGCCACACACATCCACATCTTATTTTGCAAATTTTTGAAAACCTCTGGAAAGATAGTTGAACAAAGACTAAAGACTAAGTGAATGGTGCTCTATAAATTGTTCTATCATTTTCAGACTCAAGACTGTCCTGATGATCATCAACCAACTCTGAACACAATCAACCAGAAGGGGAAGAAAACAGAGTTGTATTGATGATTTAAGCAGAATGGGTCTAATGTTGAGCGGCGTTGATGCAGTTTCAACAATTATCACAATTATCAAGATGTTGTCTTCGATGAGAATAAGTATCCTTTGGCTACTGCCTCCCCATGATCTATCTATTCCTTTGTTCTGAACATCGTCAGAAGCCTTCAGTTGTTTTACCCTGGAGTCCTGTCTGAATCCTTTGCTTATTGATGAGCTGGTTATCAGCAGTGATCGAATGAGAAACACACAATAATATAAGTCACAATAAAATAAATAATACTTACATAGTTTTGTTTATAATAAGATGAATGGTTAAACAACATAACCAAAAATTAACATCATCATATGTTTAAAAACAGAGAGAAATACACCCACCGTTCAAAAAAATCAAACCCTGGCTATAAGACATGTGCATAGCTAGAATTTGATTTGTTTTTTAAGACAAAGGGAGTATGTCGGTTGTACAAAACGGGAGCAAAGAATCTGCACCAGAAAAACTCATTAATCCAAGAGCAACAGATCACCCAGTGTGGACAAATTGGTTAATATTACAAAATAATTCCTTCATACAGGCAATAATTTGAGCCAGCACGTCAGCTACAGTCACATAGCAAATACTAGATGTAGTTATGGTAAATGGCATAAATAGTACATTATACGTAACCATGACAAACCAAGGTTCACCAAATCATCTTGGATGGGATTATCGTCATCCCATGGTTTGATGGTTACCGCGGTAACCGCATGGTTACTGTGAGGTATACCGTGATTTCAAAAACTGAGAAGGTTATCACACGTGATAACCATGATAATCGTGTGATAACCGCACGGTTTTGTAAACCCTGTGACAAACCCAGATTCTTCAAAACTAATGTATACAGAAGACTTTGCACTAAAAACATCATATCAATCTAGAAAATGAGAAAAGATGTCTTGGACAAGGTAATTATGGGCACGTTTGGATCCTCGGCAAACTAAATCCTAGCGTTACTTAGCAAGGAGAGGCATTTGTAGAAAGATTAAAAGCTAGCTTTGTCAGGCAATCTGGACTATAACCGCTGAAGAAAGCTTGCCTGTGGCGGAGAGCCAAATCGGCTCTCCCGCGTCAGCAAGCAGGCGATTGCTCGCGTTAAACTTCATTTTGCCTTCTGTAATCATCTCTAACTAAGGGCTTCTTCGGAACGCAGGATAGGAGAAAAACGTAGGAATAAAAAAACATAGGAATATGGTTAGATTATATGTGTAAAACAGAGAAATGAAAGACATAAGAATTTCTTGTTTTTCGTGCGCAGGATTCTTACAACAAAGAGGCTAGAGTGGATTCTTTTTTTCAATTGAAAACATGGGTACGGAATAGTGTTCCTTTGGAATTCAAGGTAGCCAACCTTTGAAACAAATGCATCTATGGTACCAATTTCAAAGGAATCATCAATCCTCCATTTTTTTCTTCACATTTCCTCCATTCCGAATGAGCCCTAAGTAATTTAACCGTGTATTTCTCTCATGACTAGACTCCGGTCAATGAATGAATTGCCTTTCTTAAGCTATCCACTTGTTTATTAGCCAAATAATCATGCATGCCCTTATGCTCTCAGCACAACTTTTAGACGGGCTTGTTATTTGCCCAGTAAAACCAAACACTAAGCCTGGCTACTTCAAGCTATAGCTTAGCTGAGCTAAATTATTCTTACCTGGCTAAGCAAGGTGGGAGAAAGATCCAGACGCGCTCTATATATATTTGCACAATATCATAGCTAATAAATGAAAATTATAAACAATTGAAACTTCGTATTTCCTTCTGAGTCTATGATCGGAGGGGGTATTTTTTTCAGATAGGCCATTCACCCATCAGGCAGTCGGCTGCTGACACAATTTTCTTGAATTTCATACAATTTTCAGAGAAGATGCGATGAAACTTTCAGGACTAGGCGTAAACACCAGTGGCAATGTGGCCAGCGAATGCACCGCTGCATCTATGTTGTTACTGTAGAGATTGTGGTGTTGGGTTACGCATAGGCTACGATAGCACAAACCAAAAATGTTCTATCACGTAAACCAGGAACCATGCAAGTATGAGATCATAGATCGTTACCACTCGACGCGCTGTGCAGCGGAAGAAGGTGCTAAGAAGCCGAAGGAACGTTGGTGACGTAGCGCACGTCGATGTAGAGGAAGTAGTAGATCGTAGCAGCCCGACCTTCTCCTCCTCGTGCGCACGCCTCGCCATGCTCTCATGCCGATCAGCGCCGTAGACCAGCGGCGCCTCTTCTGGTATCCACATGTCTAGGGATGGAACACCTTGCATAGACGTGCTAACGCCCGTGCGCGGCTAGGGTTTTACTCGGGAGGGAAGTGATGGCTAGGGTTTCTCACGCGCCACTAGCCTCATCACCTGAAGAATATATAGGATCCATAATTGGGCCTTCGAAGCCCATAGGAGTCTTACTCGGATCTCTATCCGAATTGACCATATATTGGATCTCCATTCAATCCCTTTATTCCGGCCCGTTAAGTGTGCAACCCTGTAGGTTCATATACACTCGGCTGCAACCTGAAAACTCCTTTTCGGTCCACGTGTCAATAGCAGCCCCTAGCAGAACATATTGACCTACTGGGCATACATAAAGATCATATCGGTTGAACCTTTAGTGTATACTTGTATGAACCCTTTTGCCTCACGATATCGATTAAGCTCAAGGCTAGATATGTGTCATCCTTTAATAGCTCAATCATTCACTCAATTCTGTAATAGATTATTTAACCTGCGATTGACTCCTCAATCACTTTTGGCATGGCCATGCACTTCCATAATCTAGAACATCGAGGGGCCTAGAAATATCTCTCCAAAGAAGGGGCAAATCTCATCTTGATTATTCATATCTCACTACATGTTTCATAGCATGCCCGAAGACTACTTTTATAACTACCCAGTTACGGAGCAGTGTTTGGCAGCCCCTAAGCAAGCTACTACACATGTCGGGAACCATGACAATCTTAGGTCCAAGGATTCTACACCAACACTAATATAAGACCACTGATGGCACATCACATATAGCTCTCGTAGTGTCTCATGTTGGGTCTATCAAACAACATATTCCCCAACATGTATCCACATTATTAATTTGGTATCTTCATACCATAATCCATGAGACATAATCATCAATCAATGAATGTGCTGATCATTGAACCATATTTGTTCCATATATGATATTTGATCAAGGATCCTTTAGAAATAGTAACATTCAACATAAATAGTCTCATGAACGAATCACATATTCATTAATCAATAATGAGTTATCTATTTCAAGGAACAACGTATAATAAAGATGTAAACATAGTATGTGATACAATCATCTCTATGATTGCCTCTAAGGCATATCACCAACATGTGGATACCACATATCCACGTGGCAGGCCTATCCGGCTGATATAGGGGATAGGCTACAACGGATGATTATGTAACGGCTTAGGACTTAAGTGTTACGTTGCCTTGTGTATCAAGGTATGGCTTATAGTCTTAAGTTGATAATATTTTAGATAATGCTTAGGAGTCCTATACCATATGTGGGTAGGTCTCCGGCTGTTGGCGCAGAATTTCGACCCGTCCAGCAACCAAACGGGTTCCGCGTTTCCACGGCGGCCTGGGAGATCTGCTTAGCTCCAGTGCAGGTCCAAATGGCTTGCCTAGACGTAAGTAGAGCGTGCCAGTTGATTTGATCTGCAATCAACAAGATTAAACAAATAAAACATGTAAGAACCGATGGCCGATCGGCCGATAGGCCGATGTTGCATCGTGAAGGCCGGGCCGATAGGGCAAACCTATATCGGCTTACTTGAAATAATAATAAGATAGAACTAATAAAGTAGACCTAATCTCATCGGCCCATGTTATCATGTTTATAGTCAATTATTGGAATCGGCCGATGAGGGTAGCATGAAGGTAAATACACTAGCTAATACTCTAGTGCAACCTTATACGAGCCAATCGGCCAGTATAAATACATCAACCAGAAAGAGATCTTAAGATTACTTCATGATCAACACATTTATACTCATCGATCCGCACATATAAGCGGCAAACATATGCAAGAAACATAAAGCAATCACATATGTTAGATAAGACCGGCTAAAACCCCGGTACTACCCTTAATTACAACCGAAAACAGGCCTTGTGTTAGATCTCAAAACAGGACTAAGGTCGATGGCAACTCAAAGTGTGGATTGAGACTTAACACAAAGAAAATCAAGTCGTCGATTGCTTTTGGGGATGACAGATGCATTGAATAGTCTAGTCAAGCATAAAAATTAAACCATTGTCGGCAATAAACCCTAAAACGAGTAAACCGCTGGCAAGGCTTAATCGAGATACTTGTCAAAACTATCCAAGACATGATAATCGACGATCACATCATCGAGGCTTAACGTGTCTAAAGCGACACGCTAGCCCCGACGATGCAGATCGTCGGGGACGAGTTCTTACCTCTGCTCCGAGGAAGCAAGAACTCGCTGAAGAAGACCTCTTGCGAGGGTTGGCGATGCGCCGAAAGTAGATTGAACTGGTTTTTTGTGATTGATTCGAGCGAGTTTTCCTGTACAAACTATCGGGATATTTATACCCGAGGTTACAACAGAACCCTTGTAGGGCACGATCTTATCTACAACTAACAAACGAGTCTTTGCGGCAAACTCTAGCCACAGATTAGATCTAAACTACCTAATTTACAAGATACAATTGCCCAAAACCGAGCTTTATCTCTATTCGGCAACTTCCTTGAAGCTTACCTTGAGCCCAGACCAAGCCCACGTTGACACTGTCAACTCACAACCCGTATCGGCCCGTGACCAAACCAAATCCGTATCGGCCGATATGCCCTTTATAGCAACACTCCCCAAGTCCGATACGGTTACCGAGTCCGATACGAAGCTTGGTCCGACTCCAACTTAATCTTTCTTCCCTGCTTCGGTTTCCTCTTTCCTTTCCAAGTCGATTACCAAAATCCGTCGTCAACACCGGCTTATGAGGTTGCCTTCTGAACCTATATAAGGAGGGCAGGACGCTCCTTGAGGGCATAGGACAACAACAATTAGCTTAGTTTTTATTCATAAATCACCAGATCATAAGATCAATAAATCACTCGGCGGATATAATCCTCGAAATAGGAGTAGGGTGTTACTTCTTTATAGAAGGCCTGAACCTGTCTAAATCCCTTTGTCTACTAACCCATCGTATTTGACTCTTGTGCGCTACCCCTTTTTCTCATTGCCGAAATCAGGTTTCGACAGTTGGCGCGCCAGGTAGAAGTTGCGTCAAGCTTTCCGCCGAACAAGTGCCATGGGATCTTTAGCAGGCATCGACAACTTCGCCTTCCCCTCGGGGCAGGCGTATCGCTTCAGCAGCCTCAACTTCATCATGGACAACTTTGGCAAGATCTCTCTTCTTGACTCGGATTCGATCCAGTCGGGAGGAGAAAACCACTCGGCGCCATTCGGGTTACCAAACGCCGCTGAGACCTACCCCAACTTCTTTTCTCTCAGGTGTCCCTCATACCACTCGAGAAAGTTCCACCTGCCTACATCGCACTATGGTACTCACGAGAAGACACCAGATCCAAGTTCCAAGGTGGTCGGCGTCATACTCCAGCCTCTTGGATCTTGTTCATCTACCGAGATCACCGACTACATCAGCTCTTCGGACTTCGTTGACCTCTACGACATCTCCACCAAATACGCCGATGACTTCGACTTCAATGACTCCTACCCTCCCCTCTTTTTTGGTGTTTTCATGGCCGACACCGGAGAAACCGACTCGGCTACCGCCAGAAGGATCACAGAGGAGGAACGAGCTAGGTTGGAGGAGGAACGCAAGCGCCAGGAGGAAGAATGTCAACGCAAGGAGGACGACGACAGAAGGAAGCGAGATCTGATTGCAGCTGGGTGTTCCGCTCGTGAAGCCATACTTCAGACCCGAGTCGACAACACCAACGTTTTTCTCACGCCCCATCAGAATGTAGTTGCGGCACTCACCCTCATCGACACCATTATGGATGTTGCTCCGCCTGCTATGACCCCGATCCACGACAGAGTTAAGACCATGGTTGCAGCTACAGCTCCAGTAGGCCCAAGTCAAGGAGTCACTGAATCCGTGGCTGAAACTCCAGAAGGCAGCCGACTACCACCTTTGTGGTCCAAAGACTATCGAAGACCCGAGCGCAACTCCAGCCATGGCAAAGCACATGAAGCTCACCACCACGGAGGATGGAAACAGCCGGATCAGTCGGCCGACTCTTACGATAGACGTCGCAACCGACCACCCGCTAGCAATTGGAACCACCACAGAGACAGCTTCAGCTATCAAAGCGGTTCTCGGAGGCCCGTGCCGAGTGACCTAAGGGAGGTGCTCGACCGACGCTATCGTGAGTGCAACAAACACCCCGCGAAGACCGGAGAGGCTCTCCCGACAACGGCGACGAGGGAGTACCCGCCTTCACCTGCAATCTGCGTCGAGTGGATTGGCCGAGTGGTTTCAAACCCACCGGGATTGAGAAGTATGACGGCAAGACTGACCCCGAGTCATGGCTAACTGTTTATACCCTCGCCATCCACGCAGCAGGAGGAGACAACAAGGCCATGGAAAATTACTTGCCTGTGGCACTCGCCGACTCAGCCAGGAATTGGCTCGCTAGCTTGCCAAGGGGCTCAATCGACTCTTGGAGCGAGTTTCGTGACCACTTTATCGCCAACTTCCAAGGCACCTTCGAGAGACCTGGGACCCACTTCGACCTTTACAATGTGATCCAGAAGCCCGATGAGTCCCTAAAAGATTACATCCGAAGTTTTTTCGAGAAGCGCAACAAGATCCCCGATATCACCGACGATGTCATCATTGCTGCTTTTCAGAAGGGCGTCCGTAACGAGCTGTTGATCAGCAAGTTCAGGCGCAAGCCTCCGAGGACGGTCAAGAAGATGTTCGAGACGGCCAACTCCTACGCCAAGTCAGACGATGCCATTAAAGCATCATGCCACGATAAGCAGTCGGGAAGCAGCTGGTGGCCCAAGAAGGAGAACGGCAATAACAACGGTGGACAGAAGGATTGCAAGTGCAAGCCCGAGGACCTGGTGGCTGCGACATCAACATACCAGCAGCAATGCCCACACGTCAACGCTTATGACAAGATCATGAATGCCCAGTGCACACATCATCCAAACCACAAACATGCAGCCAAGGACTGTTTCATTTACAAGCAATTCGCCGAACATTATGCTGCACAACTTCAAAAGCCGACTGACGGCGCCGGGACTTCAAGACCCAAGAAGGACGACAGAGACGGTGGCACGCAACCCTTTCAAGACCCAAGAGCCGAGTTGAACCATATCTTCGGACGACCACTCACCTATGAGTCAAAGCGGAAGCAGAAGCTGACTGATAGGGAAATCAACGCAGTACAACCTGAAGTCCCCTAATACCTACGATGGTCAGAAGTATCTATCACGTTTAACCGCTCGGATCATCTCGGCCAAGTGGTTCACCCGGGATGGTATCCCTTGGTACTAGACCTGGTTGTTCGCAATATCAAGCTCAAGCGTGTTCTCGTGGATGGTGGCAGTGCCCTTAATATCCTCTTTGCCAAGACACTGGATGAGATGCAGATCTCAAGAACCGAGTTGAAGCCAAGCTCGGCTCCCTTTCACAGAGTAATCCCAGGATTATCTTCTACACCACTCGGGCAGATCACTCTTCCGGTGACCTTCGGCACTCGGAAGAATTTCCGTATTGAGAACATCAGCTTTGAAGTTGCTGACTTCGAAGCAGCTTATCATGCCATCCTTGGGAGACCAGCGCTTGCCAAATTTATGGCGGTTCCTCACTACACCTATTTGATGATGAAAGTACTGGGACTGCGTGGAGTTATATCTTTGCCCAGCGACGTCAAGCAAGCCCTTACATGCGACAAGGAGAGCTGTGACATGACCCAATCTCGTGAGAGGTTACTTGGCCAATAGGAGGTCTGACTGGCGGCATCAACATCTGAAGTAGGAGAAGTTCCTACCAAGAAGCTAACTAAGTCAGGAGAAGGTGAAGCCAAGACGAAGAAGATTCTGCTCGATCCTTCAGACCCCTCCAAAACCGCTGTAATAGGCGCCGAGCTAGATTGTAAATAGGAAAGCGCGCTCATCACCTTTCTACAGAATAATAAAGATATATTTGCATGAAAACCATCTGATATGTCTGGTATTCCCAGAGAGCTGATTGAGCACTCACTAAATGTTAAACCTATCAAGCAACGGCTTCGCTACTTCATTCAGGATCGGAAAGACGCTATCAAGGAAGAGCTCACCAAGCTTTTGGCCGCGGGATTCATCAAGGAGGTTTATCATCCGACTGGTTGGCCAATCCGGTGCTAGTTCGTAAGAAGACAGGACAATGGCGTATGTGTGTCGACTACATCGACCTCAACAAATCTTGCCCCAAGGACCCTTTCGGGTTACCTCAGATCGACCAGGTCGTTGACTCGACCGCCACTTGCGAGCTTCTGAGCTTTCTCGACTGCTACTCGGGGTATCGTCACGTCATTCATCACCCCGTTTGGAGCTTACTGCTATGTCACGATGTTGTTCGGCTTCAAGAACGCGGGGCTACATATCAGCGTATGATTCAAAGATGTCTACAAACCCAACTCGGGAAGAACGTGGAGGCCTACGTCGACGACGTCGTCATCAAGACAAGGCAAAAAGAAGACCTAATCGCTGATTTGGAGGAGACCTTCGCTAACATTCGTGCCTTCAGAATGAAACTAAATCCAGAAAAATGCACCTACGGAGTACCATCAGGGAAGCTGCTTGGTTTTATGGTGTCCAATCGGGGCATCGAGGCCAACCCGGAGAAGATCAATGCAATACGAAACATGAAGCCGCGGAGTACCCAGAAGGACGTTCAGAAGCTTACCGGATACATGGCAGCCTTAAGTCGATTTGTTTCTAAACTCGAGGAACGACATATGCCTTTCTTCAAGTTGCTCAAGAAAACAGACGAATTCCAGTGGACCCCGGAAGCCCAGAAAGCATTTGAAGATTTTAAGGATTTCCTTACAACGCCACCTGTGCTGGCTTTACCGCATTCTCAAGAGCCCTTACTACTCTATGTATCAGCGACTTTACAAGTGGTTAGCACGGTCTTGGTTGTTGAGCGGGAAGAAGAAGGACGAGTCCAGAAGGTTTAGAGGTCGATCTACTTTGTTAGCGAGGTGTTGGCCGGATCTAAAACACGCTACCCCCAGGTGCAGAAACTACTATATGGAGTCTTAATTACCGATAGGAAATTAGCTCACTACTTTCAGAGCCACTTGGTCACGGTGGTTACATCTTTCCCACTCGACAATGTTCTTCACAATCGGGAGGCTACTGGACGTATCGCAAAGTGGGCTTTGGAGTTGATGCTGTTAGACATCACTTTCAAGGCACGAACGTCGATCAAGTCTTAGGTCCTAGTCGATTTTGTTGCCGAGTGGACCGAGTTCCAAGAAGATGTACCTATGGAGAAGCTACAATATTGGACTATGTATTTCGACGGATCAAAGCGAGTCACTGGGACAGGGGCTGGAGTTGCTTTAATTTCCCCAACTGGTGAGAGGTTGCGACATGTTTTGCAGATTCATTTTCCAGCATCACACAACATTGCTGAGTATTAAGCACTATTACACGGTCTTCGGCTTGCTGTGTCTCTTGGCATACGGCGTATGATCGTGCGGAGAGATTCTCAACTAGTGGTCAACCAGGTGTTGGCGCAGAATTTGGACCCGTTCGACCACAAAACGGGTTCCGCGTTACCACGGCAGCCTGGGAGATCTGCTTAACTCCAGTGCAGGTCCAAATTGGCTTGCCTGATCGTCCGCGGAGCGTGCCAGTTGATTTGATCTGCAATCAACAAGAAACAAGTAAACCATATCAGAAAACAGTGGTCGATCGGCCGGTAGGCCGATGTCACATTGTAATAGCCCAGCCGATAGGGCAAATCTGTATCGGCTTACTCGAGATAATAAGCAAATTGAAACAAATCTAATCTCATCGGCCTATTTTGACATGTCTAAAGCAAATTACTAGAATCAGCCGATGAGGGTTTCGTGAAGATAAATACACTAGCTATTACCCTAATGCAAACCTATACAAGCCAATCGGCCAATATAAACACACCAATCACAAAGACATCTTGAAGACACCCTGCAACCGATACGTTTATACTCATCGATCCACGTGCATAATTGGCAAACACATGCAAAAACATAAATAATCACATGCATTAGGTAAGACCGGCTGAAACCCCGGCGCTATCCTTAATTACAACCGAAAGCAGGCTTCGTGTTAGGTCTCGAAACAGGACTAAGGTCGATAGCAACTCAAAGTGTGAATCAAGACTTAACACAAAGAAAATCAAGCCGTCGATTGCTTTTGGGGATGGTAAATGCCTTAGATAACCTAAACAAGTAAACCAATTCAATCATCGTCGGCAATAAACCCTAAAACGAGTTAACTGCTGGCGAGATGGAATCAGCAAACCGCATCTAGGTTAGCTAAAAACACGATAAACGACAATCACATCATCAGGGCTTAACGTGCCTAAAGCGACACGCTAGCCCCGACGATGCAAATCGTCGGGTACGAGTTCTTACCTTGCTCTAGGGAAGCAAGAACTCGTCAGGATTCAACCTCTTGCGAGGGTTGGCGATGCGCCGAAAGTAGATTAATTCGATTGTGTGATTGATTGAGAGCCTTTACATGTACAAACTATCGGGATATTTATACCCGAGGTTACAACAGAACCCTTGTAGGGCACGATCTTATCTACAACTAACAAACAAGTCCTTGCGGCAGACTTAAGCCACAGACTAGATCTAAACTACTTAATTCACAAGATACAATTGCCTAAAACCGAGCTTTATCTCTATTTGGCAACTTCCTTGAAGCTTATTCCAAGCCCAGACCAAGCCCACGTTGACGCTGTCAACTCACAACCCGTATCGGCCCATGACCAAACCAAATCCGTATCGGCCCACGACCAAACCAAATCCGTATCGACCGATACGCTCTCTATAGCAACACCTCCCCAGTCCGATACAGTTACCGGGTTCGATACGAAGCCTGGTCCGACTCCAACTCAATCCTTCCTCTCTGCTTCGGTTTCCTCTTTTCTCTCCAAGTCGATTACCAAAATCCATCGTTAACACATGCCCCCCAATTCCGCTTCATTATATAATGTGGCTGAATTAGCTCCAAGGAACCCATCGACTTCTTTGCTAGGTTTAATCTGAAAACCACGCAGATCCAGATTCGAATCCTTCCGCCGCCGATTCAACAAACCCTTCGCGTTTCTCAACTCCGGCGACCCCTCGGCGTTCCGTCAACATCGACCCCCTTCACAGCAACCCCTTCAATGACAACGATGGCTTTCGCCCCATTCTACGCCTCTGAGATCCCTGCGGTAAGTCAATTCCTTCAAAGTCCGCATTATTACCTTTTCCGCTGATTTCTTCAAGTTAGGGTTTTTACTCTCTGCTCTCCCCTCCCCGGGTCTTATATCTTCATCGCCATTCTCATGATTTAGGTCTTCAAAAACCAAATCTTAATCCCCACCGACGACAAATCTCACCGCTTCCTACTAGGCCCAATGGGCGACTGTGACCCGACTTGGCTGATCAATGCCGAGACCGACAGAATCCCCTTCAAGCAAGCCAAGCCCACTGTCTCTGCATGGAAACATACCTTCAGGTCGTGGCCGTCGAAGCTGAACGGATACAGGACCTGGCATAAAAGGATTGCTGCCACCAAGCAAGTCCACTGGGACGAGATTGGAATCGGCCAATGCATAACTCTGTCTCTGGCCGATACCAAGAAGAATGAGCCACTCATGTCGGCTGCTAGCTACTTCTAGTCCAGTACCTTGAATGCCTTCATGTTCAAGCAGGGTCCGATGACCCCCACCCTTGTAGATGTCAAAATACTAACTGGACTAGATATCGACTTTGAGATCAATCCCTTCAGCCTCCTGACAAACAGCAGCCACAAGTTGAAGACCAAGAAAATTGGAGGCTGGTCTGGATACATTTCTGAACACATGGAACAAGGATCGGTCTCAGAGCGAGAACATGTGGCCTTCCTGACATTGTGGTTGGAGAGATTTGTTTTTTGTGGATCGACCTGCGGCCCCACTACAAACTGTCAACACTTGGCTCAGGCTTTGGTCGACAAGAGACAAATCCCCTTGGGCCGATACCTTTTGGGAGCTGTATATCGGCTACTCCATATCGCCACGCAAGATTTGATGCTAAAACAGACCGTGGCACATGGAGGACCATGGTGGTTCATTCAGCTCTGGCTAACCATTCATACTAACACCATGGTTGATCGGCCACCTCTATCAGATTCACGTTTCCCATCGAAATATGCCGATAACGAAGATCCCAGGAGCAGACGATGCATGTCCTATGGGGAAGCAGCCTCCATTTATCCAGGAGCAGACCAATCGGCTGAAGACATGTCCACATGGTTCATTCGTTTCTTCACCGGCCCTCCATCAGCCAGGATGGACATGTTTGTCTACACATCGGACCGAGATTTTGAACTCCCCGACGACCTCCAGCTGAGCTTGATCAATGATGACATGGAGTCACGGGAATTATTCATGATCGGCCTCACTCCGTGCCTGCTCCCAGTAGGCATCTTTCAGGGAAGAAGCACCAGCCTATCCTATGAGTTTTACAACCCAATGATAGCTGCCAGGCAATGCGGGCTCGGGCAACTCCCCATCAGTCTGCACCTTCATAAGCTCCTAGAGAGCAGAGGCACTATTCCATCGGCACTGATCATGAGCAAGGCGCTGGAAATTGAGCTCCCGAATCTTGGCGACTGCCACCGATTGCATTTGAGCGCCTTCATCCATATCAACTTCCAAACATGGTGGCAAGAATGGGCCGCTCACATTTTTCATCAATCGGCCAGGTTTTATGTGACGGAGCTTATCCAAGGCGTCAGCCCTCAAGTTCCAGACGATCCGATTCCATCTGTGAGCAACAGTGGACGGAAGATCTTCTACGCTCAAGCCATAGCTCCATCAGGGTCAACCATCCTGGAGTCCATCATCGGCCTCACTGCCCCAAAAGTGGCGTCGCTTCTCCAAGGTCCGATGCCTAGAGAAAACCCCAAGAGGAAAGCGCCGGCCAAAGGCCAATCGCAGAAAGCCAGCAAGAAGGCTAAAACCAATGACCAGGCCGATGCCGAAGAGCTAGACCCCTCCTTGGAAGAATTCCTCGAAGAACAAGTGATGGAGGAGGAAGTCGATGCAGCAGCGGCCGATGTACACGAAGAAGATAACCCGTCGGTCGAAACCACCCAGGAGCCATCGGCCGAAGCTGCGGAGATCCCACCGGCCGATGACCAAGATGATGCCCCACAACCAAAAAGGACCAAACACGCAGTTCGCAAGGTCAATAAAGTCTCTTCTTTGTGTTTACATAATCTCCTTGTACTGTCATACTTTAACTTCATATCCTTTTCAGGCTGCGGCGTCGTCTGCGTTGAAGGAGAGAACTCAATCGGCCCCTTTGGCAAGAACCAAGAAAGCAACTCTGCAACGGCGCGAACGAGCCAAGGCACGATTGAGAACTCCTTCTCCTTCTCCACCACCCTCTCCAACTGTCTCGGTAAGAGTTGATTTTTTTGCATTATCTTTCCAATCACATAACCCTATTTACCAATTCCCTGCTTTTTCAGCCTAGGGTTGCGTCACCTTCAACACATCGGCCAACCCCCTCGCCTACTACATCGACACAGCAAAGGGAGGCCGATGCGGGCACCACCGACGCTCCAGCACAGGTAACTAAGATTACTCTGATTCCCTTTCTGCCGGTTCCTGTTTAACGAGGCTAACCTTGACCCATATTGATATTTGCAGAACCTAGCCGATATGTTCTCCTTTGATATCGGCCAGTTTCTTGATGACGAGGACAAGGAGCTACCCAGCACAGCCAGGGCACCAATCTCTGATGATCTGAAGAACCGGCTGACCGATATCGCCAATCGGCTGGAGTCCTTGCTGGAGTATTTAGTGGAAGATTGCACCTCCATCAGGGTCAGGGTACAAGAAATTCAAGACGAACTGCCCGAAGACCTGATGGAGGTCCTGACACCGGCCATCTTTTTGGAGCAATACCGATTCAAGCTCAACAAAGCCAAAGAAAGACTCGCAAAGCGACGAGAGCGTGACCAACTGGAATCGGCTTTATCCGCCAGCAAGGCCCAAGTTAACGCTGATAAAACCAAGCTGGACGAGCCAGCGGTAGAGCCGATTGCCTTGAAGCACAAACTTGAAGAGCTCCGTCGCCTCGAGGCAGAGCTGGTGTCGAAGCTAGAATCGACACGTCGAGAAATCCAAGAAGTCGAAGCCGGAATAGCTGCATCCCCCAAAGCCATAGAAGACCAGACGGCAAAGCTCAAGGCATCGGCCAAGTACCTTGCGACCCTAAGCAAATCACTGAAGCCAATCCCAGGGTCGGCGGCCGATGACGCCCAGGCTATAGAAGACGTTGAGCAGATTCGCCACAAAGCCATTGCCGCTATTGCAGATTTCATAGGGTGATGTAGCGTATTTTGTCCTCGTACTGTGTAAATATGAACCTTATCGGCCATGTAGCCGAATTTGCTCCAAAAATTCCAATCTGAATATTACTTCTGAAATCCTTTTCGCAACAAATATCCCTTTACTGTAACCAACCTCATCGGCCAGGAAGCCGAATTTGATCTTACTCTGAAAAAGAAAACTGCTTGAAAAATTCCGCGCTTGAAAAATTCCGCGCTTGTAAAATTCCACACTTGTATATATATATGCCCCCCAAATTTTAGGAGATGAGGGCTCATGTTGTAAAATTTGAACTAAGGGTGATAGTATGTATTGGCCATCTAAAGACGATGCATAACACATCGGCTGTAATCATAAATCGGCTGGAGGGCCGATCATGAGTCGATCCAGATGCTAGGATAATATTTCTTCAAGTACTTGCCATTAAGAAATCGTCCGTAAATCTCGCCATCCAACCCCTTGAGCAAATAAGCATTGCGAGGAACACAGCGATGAATTTGAAAAGGACCTTCCCAATTAGGTGACCACTTGCCGAATTTATTATCTCTAGAACCAATCGGCATTATTAATTTCCATACAAGATCCCCTTCTTCAAATGACTTGGCGACAACTTTTTTGTTGTAATGACGAGCCACTCTATCTTTATCATGTTTGATCTTCTCTAGGGCCCGTAGTCGGACATGCGCCAAATCGTCTAACTCATCCACCATAAGATTATGGTACTCATCGGCTGTCAAGTCGTCTTGCAAAGCAATCCTTCTTGAGCCGATGTTGGTTTCCCACGGCAGCACCGCTTCATGTCCATAAACCAACTGATACGGAGGCACTTGAATTGCACCATGGCAAGCCATCCGATACGCCCAAAGGGAATCGGCCAGCGTTGTGTGCCATTGCCTCGGCTGTTCGTCGATTTTCCTCTTGATTAACTTGATTAAAGTCTTATTAGAAGCCTCTGCCTGCCCATTAGCTTGCTGTTGGCGCAGAATTTCGACCCGTCCAGCAACCAAACGGGTTCCGCGTTACCACGGCGGCCTGGGAGATCTGCTTAACTCCAGTGCAGGTCCAAATGGCTTGCCTAGTCGTAAGTAGAGCGTGCCAGTTGATTTGATCTGCAATCAACAAGATTA